>CM046439.1:9859167-10171667 GCA_025506505.1 Flaveria sonorensis
TTTGCTATTGATTCTATTGTTATGATTGTTGTATGATCTGATGTTGCTTGATCGTATGTTAATCATCCTCTGTTATATGGTTTTGATCTCTTGTTATATAGAGATCTTATTCTGTTCCTAAAACATTGCTAATCTCTCGCTATCCTGGTGCTATAATTAAGCTAACTTCCTATAGCTATCCGAATCCTTACCACATTTATCGGTATAGGGATTTCGTGATTTACAATGAAATAAATACAGATAATATTATGATGTGACATGGTATCTTTGCTTGAAATATGACTTCCACCGCCAGTAATGTTGTTGTTGGCCATGTTGATTTGTGGACTTTCTGTTGACTACTTGATGATGCGAAATCATAAAAGTGTTAACAGTCTGCCGTAGGAGTTCTTCTCCGCAGGACCTTTGTCTTCCGCAGGAACACTTGTCTTCATTTCTTGTTCTTCAGGATTGTGCTTCCGCAGGAGTTCTTGTACTTTTATTCAGAAAAGTCCCCTCCCAGTAGCTTTCTTTATCTTGTTCAGCTAAAGTTGTTCTTCCGTATGTGATCTACGGATGTACACCATTGTACTCCTGACAACATCCACGGAGAATACTTATTCAACCACAGTTTGTTCTAACACTAGTCAATTTCCTAATGACCAAGTCTGATGTTTACTGCAATCATTCACATATCAACACATATATTATGAGATACATTATAAAATAATGCAGTATAGTATATCATGCCATTCAAACTCAAAATGTAATCAATGCATTATATTATATCATCAAAACTTATAATTACAAGAGTGATTACAAGACGTTTGATCTCATCTCTAAACTTATACATGAGATCTATACCTAACAATAACTCCCCCTTGGTTTAGACTCTAGTAATCATGGGTTTAGGTCTTTCAGTTCTTGCACTCTTGCCAAAATCTTTGTGTTAAAGTAACTACGACATTCTTTTGATCTTCATATTGTACTTGATCTGCCGTCTTCCATTCTCTTTAAAGTTTTGTATTTCAAAAGCCAGGATATCCTCTTCAGTGGTGAGTGTTGCAACAACACTATTGTTAGACACCACCTCCAATTCATCCTGATCTGAAATCCTTAGTTCTGTTATATGCTGATCTCGTTCCCATTAACTACCCATCCTCAAACTTCTTCTTTTATGCGCCTTAGTATTAGTTTGTCTATGACTGAACTTAGATGAACATATAGGCACAGGTCATTTTGAGCAGTTTGGTCATTCAACTTTGGGAAGAGTTTGTCATAAGTATGATATGTAGCTTGGGTGCAAGAGTTTGATCTCCACAGGGACAAATAGCCTTATGCTTGAGGCTTTCTTCTGGGATCATTCCTCTGCAACACCAACTTTTTTAATCTTTTCAACATAACCCCATTCGTGATAGGGAAAGAGAACTGATTTCCCTCAATCACTTTTATAGCTGCATTGGCCATGTCATCATATCTAGTTCTTTGTTTAAATTTAGCATCAACAAGTTGAGAACGGAATGAGACCTTCTCTGACTTCTCCCTGTCCTCAGCATCTACTCTTTTTGATTCTTTGAGCACATCCCTTTGAAACTTGTGACTTAGCTTGGCCACAAAGTCCAGAGAAGTCTCTACCTCTTGGACTGATTGGGTAGTTAGTGATAGGAGTGCTTTGCAGAGTGGTTAGATCAGCATCTGGTAGTGTGAGAATGGTTTCCACCAGGGAAAGTATTAGACCATACCAGATGCTCTCTGAATCATAGCACAATCCTAGTCTGAGTCAAATTTCCATGCTTATTATCTTGTTTCTTCTACTACACTTGGAGTTGTCATCATATCAAAAAGTCGAATTAAAGTAGTCTTTTGTTCAGTGATCTCTCTGACAGTAGTGCCCAGAGGCCAGATCTTGTTAGGAATCACATCCCTTGGCTCTTATCATTGTTTAGTTCCTCTGGCATGTCTTTGACTTCAACTACAGTTGACTCCGTAGGAGTTGATCAGATTGATGTTGATGAGCAGGATTGGGAGCCCTAGTCCTGAACTTCACTCCTGTGTTCAGCTCAGTATTATCACATATTCCATCATTCTTCTGAGATCACCAACTGTTCTTCCCTTGAGTTAATGATGCTCATAATTAGACTTTGTAACCAGCAAATCATGTTATATCTATCAGTTTGGTTGTGTCACAATGTCCCAACTCCTTTCTGATATTCTCCATTGCCTGAATTTGGGAGAAGGTTTCATAGTTGCATACAGGGAACATCATTCTGATAGCATCAAACTCTTTTAGGTTTGAATCAACTCAGCATGTTCATCTTCTCCACCATGTCATAGGAAAGCCATTATTAATTAGGTCCATGAACATGCAGAGTGAGGTCTTTCTTCTAGAATGTCTTTTTTGTTAACAATTCATCATCTTCAACTTCTTTAGCCATTCAAAGAGGCTCTTCATTGTCAGTTCTCCCACTCCGCATCATTGTCTTCTTTACTTGGTTCCACTGGGGTATAAAGCTCTGGTGAATTTAGTTTTGGTGATTCACTTTTTGGTCAGCACCAGCAACATCATTGTTTTTCCCAGGTATTTCCTTTTCTGCTGTAGTGATCATGGTTGACTCATTTTTGATCAATTCAGCTTCAGATAAGCTCTTTTTAACCTCTCAATCTCATGATCTTTGGCTTTAGAAGTTCTGTCTGTTCAGCCACTAGCTCATGAAGTGCATCAATTACTTCATTGTCCATCTCCTTTTCTTTTCTTAGCCTTCCAATCTCCCTTCCATGCTTTTGATGGTGGCTTCTTTCATAGATACAAGCTCATCCTTCTCACTTAACTCCTTCTCAATCTCCTCAGTTTTGCTAGTTCTTATTCCCTGAGGATCAGTTTATTGTACTCAGCTACCAAGTAGCCTTTTCTACATCTATCTCTTCTTCTCTTAAATCCTTCTCATCATAAGCTATGATGTCAATGAAGTACCCTCTCCTGTTCAACTCCTCAGCACATCCTCCTTTTCAACTTCTATACAGATCTCCTCTGTATCATCATCATTGACAGCATCATAAACATCCTCCTCTAGGTTGAGTTCCTCAGTTGGTGTTGGGCTATCAATGGGTTCAGTGGGTGTAGGTGAGGTGGTTGATCTATAGGTGTTGGGTGAAGTGATTGGTTTAGTAAGTGTGGGTAGGCAATTAGTTCAGTTGGTGTAGGTGAGGAGTTGGTTAGTTTGAATTGGATGTGTAGGTATTTGAGTGAGTGAGGGTGAGATAGGCTCTGTAGCACCAGTGTGTTTGATGACTGAGATTGAGCTGGTGTACAGGGTTGAGTATGTTCACTAGAAGGTGAACCAGTTGAGGGGGTGGTGATTGTGTCAAATCGATGACAGCTGTTGGTGGTTGAGACTGAGGTGTTTAGGGATCGAGTTGATGGAGTGTGATGTTATGGTTCCTCAGCCCATAGAAGTTCTGGTGGTATGTCTCTGTCTCATCTAGGAATGAGCGAACACCTCTACATCTCCTCCTTGGTATTGCCTAGTTAGTTTGTTGAGGAGTGATCTCCCAGGTGAGTTTGCATGCATACATCACCATCTCTTCCCATGTTTGGCAGCTGAGCATTGATGATGAGTTGCAGGAATCTTTGGAACATGTACATCTTATTCTCTTTATGCATAGTATGTGATCACATAGGCAGTTGAGGATGTACTTGGAGTAGTTGTACTTTCTCCCCTCAAATATCCCTATGATTCTGGAAGAGATATGCCTGGAGAATCTATCCAAACCTGACTTGTGGTTGGATATACACTTTAGATAAGTGTGGCATAAGAATCGGTACGGTTTGCTCAGCCTCCCCTTCTTGATCTCACCATTACGGTAGTCACCGTTAGCCCATCAGACCAAAAAACTCCTGAATGTATTCATGATCAAATACATCAGGATGGCCTTCTTTGAGTCTCCGAGCTGAGAACTCTCCTGATGGTCTGCGCATCAATCCTCAGTTGATGATCGCTAATGGACACATGAATAATGGGGTCCGCAATCAGTGCATACATGAGTCTTGTTCTTCTAGGTATCTTATAATGTCTCTGCATTCGTCCTCCACATCTGGATTCAGAAAAGCACAGACATTGTGGTCTTTTACGAACCGATTAGCCATAATGGTAGCGATGTTTGAGTAGTGTTCGGTGTAGAAGGTGAAGAAGGAGGTTTTGGAAGAAAGGATTCTAGGTCAGAAAGTGTTTTTGGGAGTGAATAGAGAGTCCAACGGTCAAGATGCCCTTTTATACTTTTCAGGCTGTTTAACTCTTATTTTAATGATGTGGGACCCATTTACCCTTTTTACCCTTCCAGGTTATCTGGATAATTAATCTACTAAGTAATTAACACTTATGCAAGCCAGACATTTGGTTTTAGATCTTCCGTAGAATATCTACAAAAGTAAAATTTGTTTAATCCTGTCTTTCGCAGGCATTATGGAAGACACAAATTGTGATCTGAAGGTTAATTGCTTCCGAAGATAATTTTGATTATCTTCTGAAGGAAATTTCTACCGCAGATAACATTGTGATAAGTTTTTGTGTATGAATTAACATATAGTTAATCCATTTGTTGTTAGCTGTTGGACTTATGACTTTGCTTCATGGTAATTGTGCAAAAATAATTGCCACACTTCAAATATTCTGCAGCCAAGTTAGTGCTCAAGTTCAATTTCTTCAATCATTATGTTAGATCAGTTAAAATCAGTTTCATGCTTGGATACTCCCCTAAATTTGTGATTAATCATAAACTTATGTATTTATTAAAAATTATAAGAAAAGAGCATGAACAACAGTAATCTGCCCGGCTAATAATCATAGAGAAAAGAAGTGTTGGTAAAGTTTGTTACAGGCAAATATATGATATACTAGGGATCATACTATAAACCAAGTAATATCCTGCATATTATTGTCGAGGTTATGGTCTACTTGATCTAGTGCAGATTGCAATATTGTGATCCGTAGAAATTCAAAAAAGAGTGTAAATTCAACTGTTCATGTTGTTTATCATGTTTGGTAAGAATTAAAGAGAAACAAAGATGAACGATCATTGAAGTTGCGTGAAAGTTAGTCCCCCTGAACGTAATCAAGTTATCATTTATCACACTTAAACATGTTTCCGTAGAGTATAAGCTCTATCTTAAGATTTTTGTTGAAATCTTATTAATGCTGAGATGGTTTGGTTGCTCCTTGAATTTAATATATAGTTGATCACTTTGGATTCTTTTAGAGCAGTTCCTTTTTGGAACATTTGATGATCAGCAGCAGTTCACCAGGTCTTTACTCACGTAAAACAGAGGTGCCCTTTGACCAGGTCTTTGCTCATGCAAAACAGAGGGTCATGATGCGCAAAGATAGAGGTTATACGGTGTTGCAACATAGTAAGTGTGGTGGGTGATGAACATGATCACATCCTGAGAAGACTTACTTGTGTGCTCCTGACAATGACTTGTCCACACTAAGTCATCTTAGCGTTATGTTGGCATGACATATGTTAGTTTCCACTCAAACTGAACCTATTTACACATCCAACCACATCTGATCAGTAGTTAGTTGGTGAGTTTGAAAGCAGGGATATATGTCAAGTTATAGTGTACTATCATATCCTTAGTATATCAACTGCCTATGTAGTTGTTTGTTTTGATAATGTGTGTGCCTTTCTCATATGATTACAAGTAATGGACAAATATTTGTTGTTGAGTGATCTAATCTAAGTTTAGCATGCCTAAGGACTCAATTAAGAAATTAAATCTAACTGAATCAAAGGCTTAGTGAACAAATCAGCAAGTTGATTTGTTGTGTCCACTTTGATCAACTTGATTAGACCCTTTTCTGAACAGTCTCTCAGAAAATGGTATCTGATTTCAATGTATTTAGTTTACTATTTTGTACTGGATTAGAAGTGATGAACATAGCAGCTGAGTTATCTATGTAAATTGGAGTTTGAAGAAAATTGTAACCATAGTCAAGTAATTGGTTTTGCAACCATAGAACCTGAGAGCAACCGTGAAGAACAGCTATGTACTCAGCCTCAGCTGTGGATACTAAACATTAGTCTGCTTTTTGCACTTCCAAGAAACAAGTCTGGTCCAATGAATTGACAACCTCCAGTTGTTGATTTTGTTATTATTGCATCCTCCAAAGTCACTGTCTGAGTAAGAGTACAGTTTGAAGTCTCCTTCTTTGGGATAGCACAGTCCAAGTGCTGGTTTCCCTTTGAGATATCTAAAATTCTTTTCACTGCATTCAAGTGTGACTCCTTTGGGTCGGCTTGATACCTAGCACAAACACACACAGCAAACATTAATCAGGTCTACTGGCAGTTAAGTACATTAATGATCCTATCATAGATCTATATAATCTTTGGTCAATAGACTTCCCTGTTGGATCTGGTACTATTTTCTCTATTGTTGATGCTGGTGTTTTGAATGATGAAGACTCAGCAAGGTTGAATTTCTTCAAGATTTGAAGCACATATTTCTTTGATTGATGAAGATGCCATCTTGTTTTTGATGTACTTGTAGACCCAGGAAGAAAGTTAATTCTCCCATGGAACTCATTTGAAATTCAGATTGCATCAAAGCTTAAAATCTTCACAAAATCTCTTATTGGTTGATCCAAATATGATGTCATCAACATATATTTGGACAACTAAGAGATCTTGATGTTCATGTTTGAGGAAGAGTGTCTGGTTAATTGTACCTCTTTTGTAGCCATGCTTTAGTAGGAATGAAGACAATGTTTCATACCATTTCCTTGGTGCTTGATAAAGACCATACAATGCTTTGTCAAGCTTGTACACTCTATGAGGGTAGTCAGGGTCTTCAAAGCCTGGTGGTTGAGAAACATAGACCTCTTCATCAATTTTTCCATATAAGAATGCACACTTTACATCTATTTGGTAAACTGTGAATCTCTTATAGGATGCATAGGCTAAAAATACTCTTATTGCCTCAATCCTTGCAACTGGTGCAAAGACTTCATCATAGTCTATTCCTTCTTCTTGTGTATATCCTTGTGCTATTAGCCTTGCTTTGTTTCTGACAATTATTCCTCTGTCATGTAGTTTGTTTTTGAACAACCATCTAGTCCCAATTGGATATTGGCCTTCAGGTAGATCAACTAGATTCCAGACTTTCTGCTTCCTGAATTGTTGAAGTTCTTCTTGCATTGCTTCAATCCAGCTATTGTCTTTTAGGTCTTCAGTTATGTAGGAGGAACACTTGTGATAGAAAGCAGGAGAACAAATAAATGTTGGCAGCTCCCCTTGTCTTCTTGTAGTTCTGCTATTGAGTTCACCAATCATGTTGTCAATTGGATGATCCTTATGAATCCTAACTGTTGGAACATTTTGAACTTGGATAGATGAATCCAGGTTGTGATGTTAGTTGGTGGAGATGGATTTAGCTGTGATGGTGAGTCAACAAAGTAATCTAACTCCTCAGTATGGTGATCTTGTGTTGCTGAATGATGTTATGCATGGACTTGTGTTTCCGCAGATGTGTATATGCCTTCCGTAGCAGTTAAAGGATCAGCTGCAGAGTCTGTAATTAGTGTATCTGTAAGTGGTAGTGGTGTTGAGATGTTTTCTGAAGTGTGAGGAACTTTAGGGAGTTTTAGTGCATCATCTGCAGAAGTGGGAACATCTACGGAAGTGGAAGGAACCTCTGTGGAGGGAGGTACTTCTCTGAAGTAGATGGCACTTTGCTAATGTAGAAGTTCCAAGGACATCAGACATGTCTTTGCTTGTTTGAGCTGAAGCATCAGGATCATTGTGTCTTTGAATATCTGTATGAACTTGTCTTGGTGGATCAACTGTCAATGGTACACCCATGTTTGGAGGAACATAAGGATAACATTTATCCGTAGCACCTATCACATTAGATAGCCAGTGTTAAATGAGTTAGTTAATGCATCTATATCAAACAACCAAGATGACCCTTTCACAGACTTTGTAAACAAGGATTCATCAAATGACACGTTAGGAGTTTCTTCCACAATGTTATCATGTGGGACATATACTCTGTATGACTTAGATGTTGAGGAATACCCAACAAAGAAACCATCATATGCCTTTGCAGCAAACTTTCCTAATTGTTCTTCAGTGTTTAAGACAGACACATGACACCCAAAAGCTTTAAGATATCCTATGAAAGGTTTTCTTTAAAACAAAAGTTCATAGGTGTTTTGTTGTGTTACTATTAAAGTCCTGTTTTGAACAGTGCATGCTGTATTCACTGCTTCAGCCCAAAATGTTACTGGTAGCTTTGAATCAGCCAATATTGTTCTTGCTGCTTCATTAGATTTCTGTTTCTTCTTTCAGCAACTCCATTATGTTGTGGAGTTCTTAGAGCACTAAATTGCCTAGCTATGCCTTTTTCCCTGCAAAATGAGTCTAAGACATAATTAACAAATTCAATTCCATTATCACTTCTTAAAATTTTGACTTTTAGATCAAGTTGTTTTTCTATCTTGGTGATAAACTCCATTAATATTTCTGAAGTTTCACTTTTGTGTTTTAAGAAAAATACCCAAGTGAATCTAGTGAAATCATCAACAATTACCAAGCAGTATTGCCTTTTTCAATGCTTAATACATTGGTTTGACCAAACAGATCCATGTGCAATAACTTTAGTGGTGTTGTGTTAGAGTTGACTATTTTGGATTTATGTGATATTTTGTGTTGTTTTCCTTTAGAACATGATAAACAGTGAATAGAACAGAAAAATTCTTTTTTGAAACACCAATGACTAAGTCATTTTTCACTAGTTTATTCATGTTTTTCATGTTGGAGTGAGCCATCCTTCTATGCCACAGATGAGATTCATCTTCTGATGATTTAGAAATCAGGCATGTTTTTTTACTTGTTATTGTTGTGTTGTTCATATCCAACACATAGGTGTTGCCTTTTCTTGGTGCTTTGAGAAGGATCCAGTCTTCTAGAATTTTGTAACCTGACTTGAGAATGTAACAATTAGAGTTATCAAAGAAAGTAGTATAGTTTTGATCATAAATTTGAGATACACTTAGCAAATTAAATTGTAAATTTTCACAAAAATTGACTTTCTCAAATTTGAGAACCCCATTGGTTACCATTCCTTCACCAGTGATTTTACCTTCCCTTCTTAACCCCACCAAATGCTACATATGAAGCATTTTTATGTTTGAAGTCATGGAGGAAAGAATAGTTTCCTGTCATGTGTCTGGACAGCCACTGTCAACATATCACTTGTTGTCAGCCCTCCTTGGATGTTCCTGCAAAACATAATGAACTTAATTAGACCGAGGAGCCCAAGCCTTGATGGTCTTGGGCTCGCCATTGTTATCTAATATAGTAACTTTCTCATGAATGAGCCTTGATGTTTCTAAATTAATTTTAATATCAGTTGATTCATTATGTTTTGTTTTGGGGAGGATGATTTTGGTGATGATGTTGAGGTGTTTTTATATTGATTCACACTGACTTGGTCAGTCATCCATTCCTTTAGTGACTTCTTCTTTGATCCTCATATTGAGGATTGCCCAGAAAATGTTTCTGCATCCTTTGATTTAGACTGAGGTACATGATTGCCTTTGTCAAAGTGGTCAAAGAAGTCATCATCTTCTTTAAGTGCTACCTTTTTATGAGGTGTCTTGCTTTGAAATTGTTGTTTGTCCTTCTTTTTCTTTGTTTGCACCTCAGCAGCTGTTTTCCTTATCTTGGAAGCTTTCTGCTTTTGTTGCTGCTTTTTTTGTTTTGAGACTTTTGAATCATCATCCTCAGAAGATTGTGAGTTGATTCAGTGGTCTCTGCTAGCTTCTTCTTGAGGATCTTTGTTTTGTTCTTTTTGTTAAAGAAGCATTCCTGAGTGGAGTGATTGTGTTTGTTGCATATTGCACAATATTTGTTGATGTAACAAACAGATGTCATGTGATTGTTCATATTACATATTGAGCAATAGCTACTGAAGTAGCACTCTTCTGTGTTGTGATTGTGCATATCACACCATTTCAATACTTTTCTTCAACTTCACTATCAGAAGCAGCCTTTACCTTTGCATTTTTCTTAATCAGTGCCTTCTTTTGCTTCTTCAACTCCTTTTTAAATTTAGCAGCTGATTATTCTTTACCTCTACCTGACATGATGTCAAAAGGTTCTTGTTTAGCATCCATTTTTTGTAGTTTCTAAACTTTGTTGTTACTGGATGATGCTTCAGCAAATTCTTTCTTATTACGTATTTCTTCTACAGATGGCATTTAGGAATAGTTTTCTTGGATTTTACAGATTACTCAGACTGCTTCCGAAGGTGATCTGCTGAAGTGAATTTGTTGTCTTCCGAAGCTCTTTTTGCTGATTTTCTTTTGTTTTGATTGTTGAGAGAATGAATGCCTTCATTCAGTTGACCAATCCTTGTGTAAATGGTCTTCAGCAGATTTCTTTGTTTTGGTGGATAAGGGAGCTTGATTTCATCCAAAACTTTAGGAATTAAATGTTCATTTAAAACAATTTTACCCTTACCCAAACTAGTATTATGAGGCTCATTATCATCCTCATCCAGATCATCACAGTTATCATAATCAAATTCTGGTTGACTTTGTTTTGAAAGTTCTGATTTTGATGAATCAGTTTCATATGATTCAGTGTCATTAGTTACATCATCATTATTTTATCTGTTGACTTAGATTTGGTACTAGACACAAAGTGATTAGATAAGCTGTTAGTCATGGACTTCGGTAGAGAAGTGTAATTATCATTTACTGGTGGTGCAACAGCATGAAATCCCAAACCTGATTTGTTCTTTGACTCAATATGAGAGTTTAATAGTTTCTCATACTGCTATGATGACAATTGGAATTTTTGAAGTTTTACTTCAGTAGATGCATGATCTGACATAGACTTAGTTAAAGAAGTAATCAAATGCTCAACTTGTGCTTTCAAATTGTAATTTTCAGATAAAAGTTTATCTAAATCCTTTTGTAAAGAATTGATTTTGACTTGATAAAGTTTATGTTCTCTTACATGTGATTCATTTAAAAGTAGAGTTTCTTTTACTTTATCAGCCAACTGTTGAGCATGTGTTCTATATCTTTCAACTTCATCAACACAAGTGGAAGAACATAACCTTTCTCTTACCTCTGTGGCCATTGGTGGAACTTTGTTTTCCATGTTAGCCATCAAAGCTTGATTTTCTGCTAGTACTTCCTTTTCATACATGCTCCAATCACAAGTACCATCCTGCAAAATAATTAAACCAGATTCTTTAGCATTGTTAGTACCTGTAGTGTTGCTTGTTGATGGTGGGGATGAATTGGTTAGTTGAGCTTGTGTGAAACTTCTTTGACTAGGCTATCTTGAGTCATTTGATTGTTGTTGATTGCTGTTGCACTCCCTTGAGAAGTGTCCATATAAATTACACTTAAAGCATCTTACTTTGGACTTGTCAACACCAATTTTAGTTGATCTTCCTCCTACAGACAGTCCTTTGTTCCTTTTCATGTACATCTTGGCTCTGTAGGCGATCATTGCCATTTGCCATTGTAGATCCATCTCTTCTACCTCATCAGGATGAAGTTCTTCTAGATCTTGTTGACAGAAGAGAGCCGGAGTCAAAGTGCTTCCCAGATAAGCCTGAAAGCTTGAACTAAAGGCTGCAAAAGTAGCTTTCTATTCTTCTGATTCCAGAACCACAGTAATTGGTTCTGTTTGATTGTTGTTCTTTTTATTCTTGGAGTCATCAGCTTTTCCTTTGGACTTTCTGTGCTGATTGTTTTGAGTACTTGATTTGGAAGACTTGGCAGCATAAAAACTTGTTTCTTCTTTATGTTCACTCTCATCAAAGAGTTATCTTCATCTTCATTGGAGATGAATGCACTTCCAGCACTCTTTAAATCTTTGAATTGATAAGGTGCTATAGCTGCTTTCACACTCTTGTTTCTGGTCTTTTCATCTAGCTCTAAAGCTTCGACCTTCGCCACCAGTGTGTCTAGTCCTATTGCCTTCAAATCAATAGTGTTCTTGAACGTAGACACAGTCGGTGTCCAACTTTCTGGTAAGGCATGAAGCATCTTTTGCTCAGCTCTTCATTGTTGTACTTAAGTTCAAAGATGTTCATCTCTGTAACAAGTTGCATAAATCTATGCAATTGTTGAGGAACTGACTCAACCGCAATATGATGAAAGGTTTCATATTGTGAGTGAAGAGTATCCTTCTTTATGCTCCTAATCTTGTCACTTCCTTCACACAGGGTGTGCAGTATTTTCCATAACGAGTGAGCTGTTTTGTATGATTCACACCTGATCAAGAGATCTTCTGGCAAGCCATAGTAAGCATACTATAGGCTATGATGTCAATCTTGACTTTCTTAGCATCATCAGGTGACAGATTTTTCAGACTTATGGGTTGATTATTAACCTTATAATCCGCTCCTAACGTAGGTGGAATATAAGGTCCTTCAGTAATCGAAACCCATAAATTAGAATTTGTATATTTAACATGATTCCGGAACCTGATTTTCCAAGTTTTGAAATTAGATTTGTTTTCCAGTTTAGGAGGTTGATAAGCACCAACAACTGAATTACTCATCTTAATTAATTTTGAAAAAGCAACAACTCTGTTTTAGTAAAAATTGATTAAACAAATCAAACCGATAGATCAATTGATCTGGATCAATGAGCACCAAGCTCTGATACCACCTGAGCGAATCCAGGAATGATATAGGAATTATCAAATTTGATTTTAACAAGTATTGATCGCGGAATTACCAATACTTGTTGTTTAATTGATTAATGAACTTGAAATCGATCAAACAGTATAATGACCAATCAAAATATAATAATAAACAAACCACGATTGCTCAATAATTATAATCAATCGATTGTAATGCTTCTTCTGCTATTGATTCTATTGTTATGATTGTTGTATGATCTGATGTTGCTTGATCGTATGTTAATCATCCTCTGTTACATGTTTTTGATCTCTTGTTATATAGAAATCTTATTCTGTTCCTAAAACATTGCTAATCTTTCGCTATCCTAGTGCTATAATTAAGCTAACTTCCTATATCTATCTGAATCCTTACCACATTTATCGGTATAGGAGTTCGTGATTTACAATGAAATAAATACAGATAATATTGTTGATGTGACATGGTATCTTCGCTTGAATTATATGTCTTTCACTGCCATTAATATTGTTGTTCTACCATGTTGACTTGTTGACTGGCTATTGACTACTTGATGATGCGAAATCATACAAGTGTTAAACAATCTTCCGTAGGAAGTTCTTCTTCCGCAGGAACACTTGTCTTCATTGCTTGTTCTTTAGTGATTGTGCTTCCGCAGGAGTTCTTGGACTTGTTATTCAGCAGCAAGTCCTCCTTCAGTAGCTTTCTTCAATCTTGTTCAGCTGAAGTTGTTCTTCCGTATGTAATCTACGGATGTACACCAGTTGTACTCCTGACAAAATCCATGGAAGAATACTTATTCATCCGCAGTTTGTTCTAACACTTAGTCAACTTTCCTAATTGACCAAGTCTGATGTTTACTGCAATCATTCACATATCAACACATATATTATAAGATACATTATAAATAATGCAGTATAGTATATCATGCAATTCATAAACTCAAAATGTAATCAATGCATTATATTATATCATCAAAATTATAATTACAAAGAGTGATTACAAGAGTTTGATCTATCATCTAAACCTATACATGAGATCTATACTTAACAATACCTAAAATAGTGACAAAAAGAAAATAGATTATTAATGACTTATTACTCAATAATATAATATATTAAATTTATTAGGTTGATAAAAAAAATTTGTACACGAAGGTTGAGTACTATCTGATGCGCGCATGTTAAAAATGGCTTTTTAACACGTAAAATTCAAAAGAGTTGATTAACAACAAGTGCTTTTGTATTTCTAGAAATATTTATAAATATTTTATAGTGTAGAAGAATTATTTTTAATAATTTTTATGAAAATATATGGTATTTATTTGGTATTTTTCAATGAAAATGCGTCTACCAATATTTAAACCGATAAAACTGTCAACAGTTTTAAAACTAAACTTTTTAAACTGATTTAGTATAACTTATAACATATGTTATTAGTGTCAAAAGGGTTCTGGAAGAGTATACAACAACCGAGATGATAAATGTTAATTTAAAACTAAATCGCGTTAGGCGCTTACAATTATATAACTTATGAAAATTTACAATAAAAGTAATTTGAACAAATATTACAATTTGAAACACGTTAATAAATATAAAAATATATTTAAAATAATTATTTTTAGTTTTTATATGTGTAGAAACAATAAAATGCATAAAATATCCAAAAAGATTACCGACAATAAATATGTAAGGATGGATTACCTTTTTTGAACTCAGTTGTTGTAGGCCCATTAATATTTAAAATGGCCGATTAATAAATATGGACTATAAGCTCAAACATAACAGGTTAAAGTCTTACCAATTTAACAAGAAATACTTAATGCGCTTTCTAACCCAAATGCCACACTTACTACCAAATGACTTTCTAGCCCAACTAATTAAAATGATATCATAAAAAGCTTTCCTAACCCACTAAATTTTGTATAATAAATAGTGTAATATAAAAACTCTAATAAAAGATCACAAGTTATGAACTAATACATAAATGTGTATATATCAAACACGATAATGAATTACTAAACGTAGAAATGTATATATATTGCAGGATACATTAAGGGATGGTCAATACAACCAGTCTCACAATGAGGAGCGTGTTAGAACACTTAACAGATCAATGGAGACAGAACTAAGAACAAGAACAGACTAATATGGTTTTCAAGAATGTGTTCTTTTACAAGTGTTACAAAGCATAAAAAGAAATACAAGGACCTGAGATACTTTATACTACATCCTACAGCTGGCCATACTTTGAAGACCAGCTGAAACATTAATCTAGACAATAAGATCAATGTAAAGTCAAAAGGCAGATTGCCTTTTGACTAGTGATTATGACATGCCATAGCTCACATCCTAATATATTATAAAAAGGATAAAAGGTACAAAGTAGGAAGTTACAGAATCAAGACCATAATCTACAGTTTACTAAAGCATGGACCTTTTCACCAACTTGTATACGTTGATGAGTCATCAAAGTTGCAGCAAAAAGTAAGTCAGCTTTACGGAAAAGTAGATCAAAGAAAGCATGTCCTCTTAGTCTTCGGAAGAAATCAGTCTTCACTTTATTGGCTTTGAAAGACTTTGTCTTTGAAGCTTCGAAAGACTTCATCTTTGGCTTCGAAAGATTTGGTCTTTGGCTTTGGAAGATTTTACACTTAGAATAATTTTTGTGATGAGTGTAAAACTTTGGAAGTAACTTCTACCTTGTACATCAGTGTATGTATGCAGGAAGCTCCTTGGTTGTTTTGGCTTCTTTGGTTGCATCAGCCTTCTAATATAACCTTACAAACTCCCCCTAGGTGATGCTACCAAAACAGAGAAGTTATTCAAATGTTGACAGTCCTTATTAGGATTAAGACCATACCTTTCTTCATCATCTGGTCAGGATCCCTCAGACTCTCATAATATCTTCTCATGTCATGGAGATCATGTAGAGGAAGATCAAGCATGTTTTGCTAGAAATAGACATCTTGACCTCCTTGATCTCTGATGACATACCACCTGTCTAGATTAGCAGCAAAAGTCCAGGACAAGATGGGACTTCTAGTTGCAAGAGGCTCTACTTGAGTTGGAGTTGGTTGAGTAGCCTCTTCTTGCACTACCTTAAGATGCTCTGACTCATCCTGAGGTGTAGAGGTGGATGCCTTGGTCTTCTTCTTAGAAACGCTCTTCATGGCCATCCTTTTCCTCCTCTTTGAAGTCTTTAACTGAGAGGACTGGTCTTCAGCACCAGGTTGTTCTACTATGTCTCTCTCAGTTGGGTTCTCTTCTCTCATAGGTGTAGAAGGAGAATGAAGAGGACCCTGCTATGGATCAAAAGATAAAGTTGGTTGAGATGCAGCTCTAGGTCCAGGTTGTGTTGTCTCAGGGGGTTCAACCTTTACCTCAACTTCAGGTTGAGCTGGACTTGGTGGAGAATGCAAGTCAACAAGCTCTCCCTTCTTAATCTTCTGCTTGATCACTCTGATATGCTCATCCATAGTGGATAGAGACATTGATCAAGCCTCCTTCTAGAGAATCCATACAGCTTCAAGAAGCTCATCATCCTTTGTCTTTCAGCAGACTTCTTTTGGCTCTTTTGGATGATGGTTCTTGACTTTGTAGCTTCTTCCTTAAGTTTTCTCTTAGCAGCCTTTTCTTCCTTGATGACTTGTTGCTCCAGCTGCTTGAGATACTCAAATTCAACATACTCATATGATAAGGGAAGAAGTGCAGATACCTGATAGAGTCTTATGGTACTCAAGTAGTTGATCATGTTCAGTCTATCAGCTTTCTTGTCTACCTGAGGTTATGCAGTTGCCACAGCCTCTGTCTCAGGACTTTCTTGAACTGGGGAGAGGGCAGCAGCATGCTTGTAAAGCCTTTCCTGTCTCTTTTCTTTCATGTTTTTGAGGAGCAATGCTGCATCCACAGCTTCCATTCTCTCCTTGGACAACTCCTTGTCAGCCAGTTCATTCAGTTCATCTAAAGGGAAAGAGAGTAGTTCATCCACATTGTAGTTTTTGGTCCCCAAGTAGTTTATCCTAGCTTCCCTCAACTCATCATCCTGAGTATTTGGCCTGGGGGCAGCCCTAATGGTATCTTCTATAAGGCCTGGAGACCCTCTTGAACTTTCTCCCCTTAGCTTCCTCTTCCTCTCTTTTTCCTCCTCCTCAATCTCCTCAGAAGTCAGTTTCCTTTTCCTTTATCACTCACAGGCCTTGGTGACTCAGGGTGGAGAGAGGTTATGAAGCACTTTCACCAGCTGGTGCCTCACTAAGGGTAATGGGTGCTGAAGAAGTTCCTGTCTCAAGGTTCACAGGTTTAACTTTTGGGCCTTTAGTCAAGGCGTCCCCTCCAAAGCTAATCTTAGGGTCCACCTTAACATCCAGTTGACCAAAAGTCTTACCTGCTAGCCTCTGTCTATATAGTCTTGACCTCAGCTTGTATTCTTCTAACACCTTTTCTTGAATCCTATCTGCTAATCTTACAGCTTCTCTGTTTTGACTTGGGTTGACAAGTTGAAGATCAATCAGATGGATGCTCTCATAGAAGCTTAGGTTGAAAAAGTTGAAAATTTCCTATTGACCCTAAGATCTAGAGATGACTAGAGCTCTTTTATCAGTGTCATACCTCCATCCCATGATTGGATTCTTAAAGTGAGAAGATGGGGTAGGCATAGCTTTGGGAATACCCTCCTTAAACAAACTTTGTAAGAGTGAGTCCATATCCATGTAGACTTGAGGAGGTTCCTGAGTATGGACCATTGCAAGTAGGCTGGTGAATCTTCAAAGTCCATACTCTATGAAGAACTCCCAGGTTCTATGATTGTTTGGACTTTCTCCCCCTTTTTGGTAGCATCACCTTCTTGCATAGGTGAGCTTGGGGTTGGGTCTGTCATATCCAAAAGTTCTTGTGGACCTGGTTGAGTTCTCCTGAGTGGTCTCTCAGCTAACTTACTCTTGAGATCAGTGATCTCAAGTTGCTGGTCATTGACCCTCCTTTGTAAGATAGTAACCTAAGATTCCAGGTGACTTATCTTTGAGACTATATAGGTGCATGTTTTGTCAATTTTTCACCTTTAGTTTCAGACTCCCCTCATCTTCATCAAAAAAATCATAGGGGGATGAGAGAATAGGACCAAGGTCTTCTTCCTCATCACCAGCACTTTGTTCTTGACTGCTAGATTTCCCCTACACCATGACAGCTTCAAGTGAAGTATCAAAGGGCTGGGTTGCCATGGTTGAGGTATTAATGATGTAGTCACTTACTGAAGTGAGAGTCTCTTCCATATGGACCTCCTGAACAGGTTCAGGGAGATCCACCTCAGTAGTAGGGGATGATGTGGGCTAGACATGGGAGAAACAGGACTACTCATCTCTCCTTGAGCAAGGGTGGAGAAGGGAGACTCATGATACTCACTGAATCCCATGTCTTCATCATCATAGAATTCAAGGTTTGGGATTGGTTGGTTTAGATCAAGAGGCTAGGGATGGTAACTGCCCCTGAAGGTTGTTCACTAGAGTTTTGAGACTCTGAGTGAAGGCTTAAGGCTATGGGAGTTGTAAGCTCATCAGGCTGAGCATGAGAAACCTTAGCACTGATCATTGGTAAGATGGGAGTGGTTTGCTCTTTAGGAGAAGTGGGAGCTCCAGTGTCCACTTCCTCCTATATGGGTGATGATATAGGGGCCTGCACAAACTGAGTAGCATGTGCAGGGGGTCGTTTGGATTTTCTTTGGTAGGTGAAGGTTACTTGTGGTTGTATAGTGGGTTGAGATATAGAAGGTGTAGGTTCAACACTAGCTGGTGCTGCTAGGTTGTCACCTTGAGCAATCAGCTCTAACATTTTTTGGACAAGGGCTGTTTCTACCCCTTAGAAGCCAAGAGTTGGCTTCCTCATAGTCTTGAAGATACCGGGCTTCATTTGTCACAATTTTAGAACATTACCTGTTCCCCTCAACTGTGAGCCCAGTTCACAGTTGAGAATGTGCTGGACATATCTAGGGAACATGTAATATTCTAAGGAGTCCAAGTTTGCAAGTAAATTAATGTACACAAAATATGAGTACCTGAACTTGAGTCCCTGAACCATCCTATGGACTATGTAGGAAAGGTCCTCGGGAACTTGGTCCCATCCCCTATGCTTGTTAGATAGACTGTGAATGATGACATGCAGGAGGTATTTCCATTGAGAAGAAACCTTCCCTTTCCTGAAGGTCTTGACAGAGAAATCCCCTTCATAGCCCACCTGACCAAAGGTATGGTTAACAGCAGACTTGGGAAAGGACAAATCACCTTTGACATCATCCAGCCTTAGATGTGAGTTTATGGATACTGGAGTGATGAAGATTGTCCTCCCCTGTACTGTGGCAGACAGTGCCTTCTCCCCATCCATGGTGACCTCTTAGCAGGTCCTCTGAAATTCCAACAGCTGATCCTCACAAAGTGGAGGATCGATGGTGGGAGGTGAAGGTGTTTGATAGGGTAAGAAAGCGACAAACCTATGAGAAACCAGGATCTTTCTCAGAGTTCAACAGAGCAACTTGATTATGTTGCCTGTGAAGATGCATGGAGAAATCGGGTTAGTTTCTGCGGTCAGGGTTAGCCATTTGAGGTAGCTTTACTATGAAGGAAGATAAGAACAAAGTCGGTTTGTGGGTGAATTTAGGTTAGTGAAAATGCAGATGAAGAAGATAGTGAAAAGAGGGGGAACCGTTGAGAGAATATATATGAAATGGATTTGAGACAAAGTTAATGCAAAAGAATAAACTTTGAAATCTGAAGGCGGTTCCACCTCTGAAAAAGTGCCTAAAAAGATAGTTTTCTTGGAAGTTGAAAATCTTCTGAAGGTAATTTTGTCTTCGAAAGTTTTAAGAAAAAGCTTCCGAAGCCAATTTGGCTTCGGAAGATATTCCTAAGGTTTGTGAAAATTTTGTTTCGAAAGGAAAATACCTAGAGAATTTTCACTTCTGAGACATGTTTGGTTTCGTAAGAGATTAAGACTTGGGAGTTTTATTCTAAAGAGAATAAATCTTTCGAGACTTAATTGCTTTCGGAAGAAAATTGTCCTTCAAATACATGTAAGTACTTAGAAGCATGTTTAAGCTTTGGAAGATATTTTAGAATTTCTTCCGAAGGTAAATTTCTTATAAGTAGTTATTTACTTGAAGACATAATGTTCTTTCTAAGACAACTTGAAATCTTTCGAAATAAAATATGCTTGGAAAAATTTTCAAAAATCTAAGGAACATCATTTTAAAGATTTTCTTCCAGAATAAACTGGGCTTATGAAGGTGATAAAATAGACAACTTAGGACATACAGATTTTAGAAATAAAGTTGATTTAAGTTTAAGAAAATCTACTCAAAGTTAATCATCCCAATAGCTGATACAAGATATTTGAATCTCTGTTCATCAAAATCTTTAGTGAACAGATAAGCATATTGTTCATTTGTGTTAACTTTGACTAGTTTGATTAATCCCTTTTCAAAATTATCTCTAATCAAATGATACCTGATGTTGATATGTTTTGTCCTTGAGTGCTGCATAGGATTCTCTGTAATAGAGATACCACTATTGTTGTCTATGTGAATGAGAGTCTCTTTGAAGTTGAATCCATAGTCCAGCATCTAATTTTGAATCCAAAGCACTTGAGCACAGCAGCTTGCAGCAGTAATGTATTTAGCTTCAATAGTTGATGCAGACACACAGGATTGTTTCTTGCATTGCCAAGAGACTATCCTTCCACCAAGAAATTGACATCCCCCAGATGTAGACTTTGCAGTCATGTTGCAGCCACCATAGTCACTATCTGTATAGGCATACAGATTGAAGTCAGAATTCTTTGGATACCAAAGGCCAAGCTTGGGAGCACCTTTGAGATATCTAAGAATCCTCTTGACAACAACTAGGTGTGATATCTTAGGGTTGGCTTGATATCTTGCACAGATGCATATGGCAAACATGATATCAGGTCTGTTGGCTGTGAGATACATAAGAGACCCAATCAAAGCCCTGTAGAGATGTTCATCCATACACTCCCCCTCAAGATCAGGTCCAAGGGAGTGGTTTCTGGCTATGGGAGTCTTAGCAACCTTACAATCAGTCATGTTGAATCTTGTAAGTATGTCTTGTACATACTTTGACTGACTTATGAAGATGCCATTGTCAACTTGCTTCACTTGAATTCCAAGAAAGAAATTGAGTTCCCCCATGGCATTCATTTCAAATCTATTCTTTATCAACCTCTCAAAGTCTTTACAGAGCTTTGGATTAGTTGACCCGAAGATAATGTCATCTATATATACTTGAACCAGAATTAAGTCATTCCCTGTTTCTTTGATGAAGAGAGTTCCATCTATAGTACCCCTCTTGTAGCCATGTTGACAGAGATACTAATATAGTGTCTCATACCACTTTCTTGGAGCTTGGTGCAGCCCATGAAGAGCTTTGTCAAGCTTGCAGACATAATCAGGATGATCTGGGTCTGTAAAGCCAGGTGGTTGTTTGACATACACCTCTTCATCAATCGCCCCATATAGAAAAGCACACTTGACATCAAGTTGGTAGACCTTGAAGTCCTTGGATGCAGCAAAAGCCAGGAATATTCTTACAGCTTCAAGTATTGTCATAGGAGCAAAAACATCTATGTAGTCAATTCTCTCTTCTTGTGTGTATCCTTGAACAACTAGTCTGGCTTTGTTCTTAATGACAAGTCCTCTATCATCCTTCTTGTTTCTAAAAACCCACTTGGTTCCTATGGTATTCTTCCTTAAGGAAGAGGACATAGGTTCCAAACCTTTTGTCTTTTGAATTAAAGCAGCTCCTCTTATATTGCTTCAACTCAACTTCCATCCTTCAAATCCTCATCAACTTTCTTTGGCTCTATCTGGGACAAGAAGCAAGAGTATAGACAAACATTTTTATCATGTATTTGTCTTCTTGTTCTCACCCTTGTATCAACATTTCTAATGATGTTTGTGGTGGGGTGTGACTTGTGGATCCTGAGTTGAGGGATCACAGCAACTTGATTGGAAAGATCTAAATTCGAGAAATTTAGATCTGGCAATGGAGTATCACCCACCATATCAGCACACTTATCAAGAGAGGCTTGATCCAATGAGTGTGTGACATCATTTATGTTGCCTTCTATGGAGTGGTTATCAGCATCAAGAAATTCTTAATCACTGTCACCACTTCCATTTCCTCCTACATTTGAAGCTCCTTCACCTGAGTTTTGAACCTATGAGCTGGAATTTGTAGGCATCTCAGATGTATCAGCTGAATTTGTCATGTTTGTGCTGATAGGATCTTCACTTGCAGGATTAGTTACCACTAAAGCTAAAGTAGTATTCTTGCTTGGTCTTCTCAGTTCAAATCTTGGGTCAGGATCTCCTGTTGATAAGTTACCTGTAGATCCTAAAACATTCTCATAAGATTTGTTAAAATAGTTGGTAATTAAATCAAGATAAAATAGCCAATCAGGACCAGAACCTTTCACACTAGGGGTGTGCTCATTGAAGGTCACATTGGCTGACTCCTCAACTACTTTAGTTCTGAGATTGTATACTCTATAAGCCTTAGCTTGGGAAGAGTATCCAATAAAGCATCCATCATCTGATTTCTCAGCAAATTTGGCTACCTGATCTTTGGTATTCAAGATGGTGCAAAGACATCCAAATGACCTGAGGAAACCAATAAATGGTCTTCTTTTGTGCCACAGCTCATAAGGAGTTTTACCATAAGTCTTAACCATTAAAACTCTGTTCTACACATAGCAGGCTGTGTTGACTGCCTCTGCCCAAACGGTGATGGCAGTTTAGAGTCAGACAACATCGTTCTTGCAGCCTCAATAAGTGTCCTGTTTCTCCTCTCAACAACACCATTTTGCTGAGGAGTCCTAGGAGAACTATATTGTCTTGTAATACCTTTTTCATCATAAAATGAATCAAGGATTTGGTTCTTAAATTCTGTTCCTTAATCATATCTTATGGTCTTGACCTTGTGATCATATTGATTCTCAATTTTCAGAATGAAGTTCTTTAAGATCTCATGAGTCTCATCCTTAGTTCTAAGGAAAAAGACCCAAGTGAATATTATGAAGTCATCTGTGATCACCCAAAAATATGAGGTCCTTCCTAAACTCATTACACTGGTGGAGCCAAAAAGATCCATATGTAATAAGTGTAGGGGAGTAGTGATAGAGTTCCTTTTCTTTGGCTTGTGAGACACTTTGTGTTGCTTCCCTTTCAGGCATGCAACACAGTAGTCTTTACTTGTAAACTCTTTCTTTGGTAGTTCAGTTACCAAATCATTCTTAATTAATTTATTCATGTTTTTTAAGTTTACATGGCACATTCTTTTATGCCAGAGAAAAGACTCATCACTATTTGCTTTAGATAGAAAGCAAGAAACTTCTCCTGAGAAAGATGTTTCCTGCAGATCCATTTTGTACATGTTCCCTTTCCTGGGGGCTCTGAGCAGGATATGCTCTTGAGGAATGACCACCCCGGGCTTGAGAACAATACACTCATGCTCAGTAAAGAGCATGTTGTGTCTCTGATCACAAAATTGGGATACACTCAGTAGATTGTACCCAAGCTCTTTGACAAAGTTTACCCTTTCAATGTTGAGCTTACCATTTGTGACCCTGCCCCTTCTAGTAATGTAACCTCCAGCATCTCCTCCAAAAGCAACTGGCCCTCCATCAATTTTCTCAAAATTTTGAAATAAGGAGCCATGGCCTGTCATGTGCCTGGAACAGCTACTATAATGATCCATACATTCCTATTGGTCTTTAGCTGTTCCTGCATAAAAAGAAATGTTTAGTTACATTGGGAAACCCAAGCCTCATTAGTCTTGGGCTTATCAAAGTGATTTGAAGAAAATGTAACGCTAATTGATCCTATGTTCAAGTTTTAAGGATCATCAGCTGTTGTAGATAAAGAACTTTCAGTCACTTGGTCTTCCTTCATCTTCCACACCATCTTTGGAAGATTAGACTTGACCTTCAATACTTCGGAAGTTTTGACAACTTTGGAAGTTTTGAAGACTGGACCTTCAGAAGATCTTGCTTTCACTATAGTAGGCTTCAGTACTTCGGAAGCATTCCTTTCTTCTCAGACCTTCCGAAGGCAAGTTTTCACTTGTCTTCTTTTTCACCTTAGAGCTTTCGAAGGGAAAAGATTTTCCTTCTGAAGCTAGTTTTTCTTTCTTCTTCTCTGAAGTTTTTTCTCTTTGATCATGTGAATAGTACTTTTAGGATTGTAGATGCAATCCTTAGCAAGATGAGAAGTACTACCAAACATGATGCAATCCATTTGCTTCCTTCTGAGAGTCTTTTTTTGAGAGAAAAACGGAACTTGATCACTTTCCACCTCTATCTTCATCTTCACAGATGATGCAGCAAGCTTCTTAGGGTGAGACTTGCTCTTAGAACTGGATGGTTTAGGCTATGTAGCGGTGGTACACAACTGATCAGCCTTCTTCTCTTTGCTGAAATGAGTTGGACATGAACTAG
This sequence comes from Flaveria sonorensis, assembly GCA_025506505.1. Lineage (NCBI taxonomy): Eukaryota > Viridiplantae > Streptophyta > Magnoliopsida > Asterales > Asteraceae > Flaveria > Flaveria sonorensis. Next base: position 9,883,330 of record CM046439.1, read on the forward strand.
AATTCTTGGCATTAGAGTTCATAGTTCAGTCTTTAGCCTTCACCACTTCAAATCCTACAGAGATAAACACTTGTTTCTGCATAGAGTTGAAAGTGGCCTTGATCTCTTGAGCCTTCTTGGATTTTCTCTTGGCTTTTCTGATCAAGTTCTTCCTTTTAGACTTGGTCATCCCAGATTCTTTTCTCTCCTCAGGAGAATAGTGACCCTTTTAAGATGATCTTCTTCACTCCTCTCAGAATCATCCTTCACTATCTTCTCTTCATCCTTTTCATCAATGGGATCAATGAGAGAAGCTCATCTTCACAAGTTTCACACCTTGGAGATCCTACAAACAATAGAGTGTGTGGAGGAGCTATGTCAGTAGATCCCAGTCCCTGCTTATTCTGATAACAAACTTTTGCATGCAAGGATGAGGATATCATGTTCTTAAAGGTCTCTTTTTCAAGAACACATTTTCCTGCCCAGACTTTGCTGATCACAAGCTCAGCCTGGCATTCAGTTAACTTAGTGATGAGATCTTTTATCTGAGTCCTATAGTTGGTATGTTCATGCTTAAGAGTTGAAATGGTTTTCTCCAAATCTTTCGAGACTTAATTTCTTTCAGAAGAAAATTGTCCTTGAAATACATGTAAGTACTTAGAAGCATATTTAAGCTTCGGAAGATATCTCAGAATTTCTTTCGAATGTAAATTTCTTATAAGTAGTTATTTAACTTGAAGACATAATGTTCTTCCGAAGACAACTTGAAGTCGTTTATTTTAAGTTTGTAATCATTTTCAGCTCTTTTGAAATCAGCTTTTAAAATGTTTTAGGACTCAAGATCAGTTCTTATTTCTAAATCATAGGACCTATATCTGTTAACTTTAGCAATACATTCAGGTGTACGAAGATGTTCCAATACCTTGGCTTCTTCATGATCTGCCATCAGTGCTTGGTTTGGAGATGCATCCTCAACCTGAAAGCTCTAGTCAAAGCCTCCTTCTTCAACAGCAACTGCAGCTTACTGCTTGGGCTTTTTATTCTAGGGAGCTCCATCAGTGTAGTTTGGTCTGGTTTGTGCTTGGCCACCACTTGTTCTTGGTGCCTTGCACTCTCTAGCAAAGTGTCTCATTTGGTTACAGTTGTAACACTTCACTTTGCTTTTGTCCACCCTAAACTTTCCACTGGTTGCATTGCTAGGAAACTTCCTCCCTGTCCTCTTGTAAAACTTCTTGGCTCTATGAGTGAGAAGAGCCATCTTCTGGACTATTTCCATGTACTTCAGATCATCTGGATGGATACAGTCCAGGTCTTTAAGGGTGAAGAGAAAGTTACCTGTGCTTTCATCAATAGACACAAAGGCTTGTGAAGAGCTTGTCTCTTGGAATAGGCTTCCTTGGATGTAGCTCTCTATTGGTGTCTCCGGGAAGGTGATGAAAGGACCCTTTTGTGAGTTTTCAGGGTAGCCTATGAGATGATGTTATGGTTCTCTGCAATCCCTTTCAACCACATGAAGGGCTGAACTCTACTGATTGTTGGAGTTACCAGATGGATTTTGCATGTTCATCTCCATCTGGTAGCCACTAAGAATACCATATAACTCAGTGAGAGTAAGGGTCTTGAGGTTCTCAGTCCTCTTAATGACCACACAATAGTGTGTCCATTGTTTGGGAAGAGAGGACATGAACTTCCTCATAATGTCCCTGTTCTCAAGAGTTATTCCAACATCCATTAGAGTATCCACAATCTCAACATACCTGAAGTATTGTTGAGTCATGGTTTCACCTACCTTAAAGGTGAAGTTCTCAAATTGCTGCTTCAAGAGGTCCTTCTTGTTCTTTTTTGCTTCATTTGACCCCTTATACATCAACTTCAGTGCATCCTATAGTTGGTTCGTAGTCTTGCACTTCTTAAAGCCTTTATAGATAGAGTTTGGAAGAGCAGTTTAGAGGGTGGTCATGGCCTTCTGATCTATGTCTATCTTCTTAGTCTTCTTCAGAATTGTCACCCACTTCCTTTGGTATCATACCACCACCAGCAGCAGCTGAAGAGGTGTATGGTACATGAGGTCCACAGACAATAGTTCCCTACATCCTGTAGTCTTGAGACTTGATGAAGCCTTCCATTCTTTGGCACCAAGTATCAAAGTCATCAGGAGTGATCAGTGGAGACCTTGTCATAGTACTGGTTTCCATATCAGCGTTTTTGATAGCTGCCATTTGAGAAGTTAAGTGTTTTGTGAAACTGAAGGGATTTAAGATGGTGAGATCTTACAATCAAGAACCTAGAAAAGCTCTGATACCAATTGCTGGACCGGTTAAAGGATGGTTAATACGATCAGTCTCACAATGAGGAGAGTGTTCGAACACTTAACAGATCAAATGGGGAACCGGGTTTATGTAAATGATACTAAGAACACAAGTAAATGAGACAAAACTAAGAACAAGAACAGACTAATATGGTTTTCAAGAATGCTGTATATTGCTCTCAAGTTATTTTACAAGTGTTACAAAGCATAAAAAGAAATACAAGGACCTGAGATACTTTATACTACATCCTACAGCTAGCCATACTTTGAAGGCCAGCTGGAAACATTAATCTAGACAACAAGAACAATGTAATGTTAAAAGGCAGATTGCCTTTTGACTAGTGACTATGACATGCCATAGCTCACATCCTAATATATTATAAAAAGGATAAAAGGTACAAAGTAGGAAGTTACAGACTCAAGACCATAATCTACAGTTTACTAAAGCATGAACCTTTTCACCAACTTGTATAAGTTGGTGAGTCATCAAAGTTGCAGCAGAAAGTAAGTCAGCTTTATGGAAAAGTAGATCAGAGAAAGCATGTCCTCTCTGTCTTCGGAAGAAATCAGTCTTCACTTCATTGGCTTTGAAAGACTTTGTCTTTGAAGCTTTAGAATACTTCATCTTTGGCTTTGGAAGATTTGGTCTTTGGCTTCGAAAGATTTTACACTTAGAATAGATTCTGTGATGAGTGTAAAACTTTCGAAGTAACTTCTACCTTGTACATCAGTGCATGCGTACAGGAAGCTCCTTTGTTGTTTTGGCTTCTTTGGTTGCATCAGCCCTCTAATATAACCTTACATATATACACATGCATAGTCTTTCTAGACTAAGATAATAACATCATTGGAATTCACCAACACTTTATATATATAAGTGATGAATGAACAACTCAAACAAATTAAAGTCCGCCGAACAAAGTTTCTAAGTAATAATTCCTTGTACAATAAAGGTAATGGTAATAATAAAGGGCTAACGCAAATTATGTATGCATATAGTTAGTCAATAGACTAATGCTAAGATAATAATAATAATAGGCAGGCGTTGTAGCAGCAACTACCTGCATATAGTAACCATTACAGTGACTGGAACCGTGAAACTTGATGAGTCTTGTATTTTTCAATTGCCATTTTTGCTTTACATTCTTAGGGTGAATGTATGCTTTTATAAAAGTGTACTAGTAAATAATATTACTTTCCTATTTAAAGATATTCTGATGAGAGCACTCCATTAACTCTAGATAGAGCCTTTAGTAACGTGGATAGATCTATTTTAAGAGGCCCCTTTGTGTAGTGAGAAGATTCATTAATGCACGCATGTTTACTAAAACAATATGTCCAATCATGGAAATATGGATATGAGGTAATAACTACAAATGACTAAGACATTGTACGTATATGGTAGTGTGCCTAATACAGGGTTGGAGATGCGGCTATTTATGTTCAATACACTTGTTAAATAAAATGTTTTGGAAATATCTTGTTTAAGATTATTCAAATGTTTTCAAAAATCTACAAGTTCTCACCAGCATTTTTGCTGATCAAATATTATTAAGCATGTATTTCATGAAAGTAACCATTGAGGCGGATGCACGTTGACTTGGATTGAATATGAGTGGTCCAGCAAGTTATCCCCACCAATGATAAAGCAATTTGATATATTAAGACAATTTACTTATATTTTATTTGATGGGATGGTGTAGACAATTTAATAACACTATCACCTTATGGTAGTGTACTAGACATATGTTATTTCACATATGCTACCAGGTGTTGTGCCTAGCATCTTTGTTTAAGCTATTATATGAATTGTTTATGTTTAAGTCTGGTATGTAATTCGTTTACCCTCACACCCCCGGTGTCGGGATGTAACACTGACAACTCTCTTTCACTAGACTGATTGAAATGCGTAAATTCATGGTCAACTATACTGAATGATTATATTCCTAACTAAAGTAATGTATGCAAGTATTTATGACATGTACTTGCATGGGGCACTGTTTAACTGTCACTTAGGATGTGGTTTATAGGCTCAATGTAAATACATATCAACTAAACTATGTGATGGTTATACATGATTTTAACAATGGTTCACTGAATTATTCAACTTATATCACTAAACAATTTATCGAGTCTCGAAAATCTACGAGCACACTAACTTTATGTGGAGCCGTTTTCTAACATGTTTTTCATGTATCTAAGCATGTAAGAACCTACATTTTTGGATGGCACGTCTAAGGCACATAGAAAGATTGTGCAGCATAGGCTTAGGGATGCTTAGGCGGACGTGTTATAATCTTTCATAATGCATACCTTAATATAATTTGTGCGTAATGAACTCTATAAACAATTTAATTAAATGCTAGTGTTCTCTATTTAATTCATGTGTTCATAAAGTTCCACTCGTTACCCTTCCCATGATTCCGCCATTGGTGGGAGGGGTGTGACATATTAAGAGCTACTTAGGATCCCTAAGAATCAAAGATGAAGAATCGTAATTTGACCATGGCTGATTTAGATTATAATCGGGTGAGGAAGAAGAAACAAGACAGCATTCCAAACAAAAAATCATGCAAATAAAATCCTTGAGAACAAGGGATCTCAAACAAAAATCTAGAGTCAAATGGAAGGTTAAGAGTGACTAGGACTCTGGCTTCTTTCACGTAGGATTGGGTTAGCAATTCATAGGCCGTAAAAGTTGAGACTTTTAAGTTTCTTAAAATAGTTTTTGAGGAGGGTTTACCTAATAGACATGTTTCACAATAGTGGGTTTAACCAGCCTTCCCCCTCCTTAAAGTGGATTTTTGATAAGGCGATTTTACTTAGAGGAAAAAAGGATGCAGGAATGTGGCACCAAAAAGCATCGGGGCCGAACGGATTCACTTGCAAGCTCGGTAAGAAATATTAGTTGATTTTCCAAAAATGATTTTATGAAAGTATTTTCCGATTTCCACTCGGATCGTAAAATTAATCGAGGGTGCAATTCGTCTTTCTTTCTTTGATCCCTTTAAAACGACTCACTATACCTTAATGACAATCTTATCATGTCTATTTATAAAATCATTGCTAAACTTTTAGCCAATTAATGAAGATGAATAATAAACTCTCTAGTCACGGGGGTGCAATTAACTTTCAATACGGGGAGGAACATGTTAGATGGGCCTCTCATTATGTTGAGTATTAGTATGAACATCAGAGGTAATTGAGTCAATCATTTAGTTGACTTTATTAGTATTTTCCTTTGCTACGAAAGTGTAATAGTGCAAGGGCTTGTTTTGTCATTTTTCCTTAAGTCAAGTGTGTAGAATGTACTTAGTTTGTTAACTCTGATATGATTAGTAGTGAAGAAGTTTAGCAGAGGTTTTTAACTTCTTACTTGTAATCAGAACACTTGAATACATTGCATTGAATTTCTTTGAATTCTTGATCTTCTAGTTGTTATTGAATTGTAATTGATAGTTTTGATTTCTGATAGAATCAACAATTGGTATCAGAGTCTCGTAAGCTCGATCGGCAGAGAAATCAAAGGAAGATTCAATAAGCAAGTGAAGTCATGGTGTCGACTACGAAATTCGATTTGGAAAAGTTCAATGGGAAGAATGATTTTAGCCTCTGGAGGTTGAAGATGAGGGTGTTATTGGTGCATCAGGGTGTGGTAGATGCCCTAAAAGGCGAGACTGGCCTCCCTGCAACAATGTCATAGAAAGATAGGAAAGACCTGATGGAGAAGGCGCACTCGACAATAATCTTGAGTCTGGGAGACAGGGTACTGAGAGAGGTGTCAAAGAAGACCACAACAGTGAGTCTGTGGGCTAAACTGGAGTCTCTGTACATGACAAAGTCTTTAGCCAACATGCTTTACCTAAAGAAGCGCTTATACACTTTCCAATTAACATCAAGCTGATCATTGGAAGATCATACGGATGATTTTAATAAACTCATTCTTGATCTTGAAAATATCAAAGTTGATATCAAGGATGAAGACAGGGCCATCATTTTCTTATCATCTCTCTGTAACACCCGAAAACTTGGTATTGATGAGCCTTTTGACGTAGAAACTGCTATTGGTAAGTCACCCAGAATTTCTGATATGATTGAAGATTGTGGCATAGAACTAGAAGGCCATAGGTTCTCTGCTAAACTATACGTGATGCCCCTAGGCGGATTTGATGTTGTACTAGAGATGGACTGGTTAGCAACCTATGAGGCAAACATCGTGTGTCACAAGAAGATGATTCGATTAGTTGCGCCCGATGGAAGCTCGTTAACAATTTTTGGTGATCGAGTTACCACGATTCCAAGAGTGATTTTGATGGCAGTGGCAGAGAAGTGTATGAGGCTCGGATGTAGTGCTAACCTGGAGTATGTAAAGGATGTGGATGCGTCAATACCACAATTGACTGAAGTGCTGGTTGTGTGTGACTTTCCGGACGTATTCCCAGAAGATTTACCGAGTGTGCCACCTGACTGCGAGATCGAGTTTCAGATCGATTTGATACCTGGTGCTCAGCCAGTTGCCAAAGCACCGTATCGATTGGCTCCGACAGAGATGAAGGAGTTGAAGAAGAAAGACGGTAGTATGAGGATGTGCATAGACTACCGGGAGCTAACAAGTTAACGGTGAAGAACTGATATCCTTTACCAAGAATAGATGACATGTTTGACCAGCTCCAAGGTGCCAGTTGGTTCTCATGGATAGACCTCCGATCTGGATACCATCAGCTGAAGGTAAAAGAACAAGATATTCCTAAGACAGCTTTTCGCAAGCGTTATGGACACTACGAGTTCCTCGTTATGTCTTTCGAACTAACTAACGCGCCAGCTGCCTTTATGGATTTGATGAACCGAGTGTGTCAGCCAATGTTCGATAAGTCAGTGATTGTGTTTATTGATGATATACTGATCTATTCAAAGAGCGAAAAAGAACATGCCGACCACATACGCGAAGTGTTGGAGACACTTAGAAGGGAGAAGCTATACGCTAAATTCTCTAATTGTGCTTTTTGGTTGCGCGAGGTTTAATTTTTGGGTCACGTGGTTAGTGCCGAAGAAATTATGGTGGACCCGGTGAAGGTTGAGGCGGTGGTGCAATGGAAGTCTCCTAAGACGCCATCTAAGATTCGCAGTTTCTTGGGTTTGGCGGGCTATTACCGAAGGTTTATTCAAGACTTTTCCAAGATAGCCTCACCTTTGACCAAATTGACCTGCAAGAATGTGAAGTATGTGTGGGGACGAGAACAGGAGGATGCGTTTGAGGAGTTAAAGGCAAGATTAACTCAGGCTCCTGTCTTGACACTCCCCGAAGGGAGTGAGGATTTAGTGGTCTATTCAGATGCCTCCTATTCGGGACTGGGTTGCGTACTGATGCAGCGTGGGAGAGTACGAAGAAGACCCATGAGACTAACTACCCCACTCATGACTTGGAGTTAGCAGCGGTGGTCTTTGCATTGAAGATTTGGAGGCACTATTTATACGAGACAAAGTGCATAATCTTCACGGACCACAAGAGCATAAAGTATTTCTTTGAGCAAAAGGATCTCAACATGAGGCAGAGGAGGTGGTTGGAATTAATCAAGGACTATGACTGCGAGATCCATTACCACCCGGGCAAGGCCAACGTAGTGGCCGACGCCCTTAGCCGAAAAGAAAGACCCGAGCCGATCCGGGTGAAGGCGTATCAGTTGGTGATGACCTCTGACGTGATGACACAGGTCAAAGAATTTCAAAATGAGGCATTGAAAGAAGATCGCCGCAACTCCGAACGAATGAGAGGTTTAGTCACAGAGTTGGGAGAAAACACCCATGGGGTTAAGACTCGTTTTGGACGTATGTGGATTTCTCGGTATGGGGATCTACGTGGGCGAATTATGGATGAAGCTCATAAGACTCGATACTCCATTCATCCAGGTGCTACCAAGATGTATCAAGATATGAGGAAGGACTACTGGTGGCCGGGTATGAAACGCGACGTGGCGGAGTATGTGAGTAAGTGCCTTACTTGCTTGCAAGTGAAGGCAGAACACCAGAAGCCATACGGGAAGATCCAACCCTTGGATATACCTGAATGAAAGTAGGAGCACATCGCCATGGGCTTCATAATGAAGCTACCCCGTACTGCAAGGGGGTACGATACCATCTGGGTGATAGTTGATCGATTGACAAAGAGTGCTCACTTCCTACCGATCCGCGAGACCTATTCCTCCGAGAGACTGGCAGATCTGTTCATCAAAGAGATTGTAGCTCGTCATGGCGTACCAGTGTCAATCGTGTCAGATCGTGACATCCGGTTCACATCGAAGTTTTGGAAAAGATTCCATGATGCGATGGAGACGAGGCTACACATTAGCACAGCTTATCATCCTCAGACAGATGGTCAGTCTGAAAGGACGATCCAGACACTTGAAGATATGCTCTGTGTATGCGTGATAGACTTTGGAGGAAGCTGGGATGACCACCTACCATTAGCAGAGTTCTCGTACAACAAAATTATCATGCCAGCATTGGTATGCCACCATACGAGATGCTGTACGGTAGGAGGTGTAGAATGCCCGTATGTTGGGGTGACATCGGGCAGAAGGAACTGGGAAGCATCGAGGTGATCAAGGCTACGACTGAAAAGCTGGAAAAGATCAAAGCCTTTATGAAGGCAGCCAAAGATAGGCAGAAGTCGTATGCCGATAAGAGGCGTAGACCAATCGAGTTCAATGTGGGTGATAAAGTCATGTTGAAGGTCTCGCCTTGGAAAGGGATCATCCGGTTTAGGAAGAGAGGCAAGCTGAGCCCTAGATACATAGGACCTTTCCAAATCATTGCATGATTGGGAGAGGTGGCCTATCAACTAGAATTGCCTGATGAGTTACGTGGGATTCACCCGACATTCCATGTATCTCATCTGAGAAAGTGCTTAGCCGATGAGGATATGATTGTACCACTGAATGATATTGAGGTGGATGAACACCTCAATTATGTGGAGCAACCAGTGGCAATCATCGATCGGAAGGAGAAGAGGTTAAGGAATAAAGTAGTTCCACTTGTGCGGGTGCAGTGGAAACACCGAAAGGGTTTTGAGTCTACATGGGAGACGGAAGAAGAAATGAGACAGCATTACCCACAGTTATTCGAAGAGTGATAGGTTTCGGGGAGGAAACCTCTTTAAGGGGGGTAGACTGTAACACCCGAAAACTTGGTCAAATAATTAAAAAGAAAAGTAGTTTGAAGAAAATAAAAAAAGGCAAAGTTGAGGGGTGACTTGTGTAAGTAGTACCAAAAGTCAAAAAGATTTGTATAAGGGGCATGGTCGCCCATGCTCTTTCTGCTGCCACTGCTACCGAAAGAAAAGAAGAAGAAAGAAAGCTACAGACCAGCTCTCTTGGTTCCAAGAAGGATACAGAATGAAATCTTCAAGGTTAGTGTGTTTACATGTTAATTGGTTCGGTTTCTTGTGGTTTCACCCTTAGAAACCGATTATTAAGTGTTTTTGGTGTTTTGGTGCTTGTTTGTGCTTGTTTTAGGTGTTTGAACTCGTGTACAAGCAGGTTCGGAGGAGTTTTGCTTGTTTGCTACACTAGGTGAGTTCTAGACCCCGATTTCTATGTGTTTTAAACTGTTTTGGGGCTGAAAATGTATGGTTAAAATGTTTTACAACTAAAATATGTTTATCCGTATGTATATGTATGTTTATACTTGTGTTGTTTGGTTGGTTAGTTGTTAATGATGCTTAGAATAGTATGTATAAGCTTAGGACAAGTGATGAAACAGGTTTGAACTTATTCTGAAATGTAGAAATGCACAACAGGTAATCATGCGCCTGGGATTTTAGTGAAATATGCCCAAGTACAGGCCTTACGCCCAAACAGGGCCCGTGTGCCTGTAAATTTCCTTAGAAAATCCCAAGTGGGGGTTTGTGCGCTCCAATAGTGCCCATACGCCCAAAACTTTTGCCTGATAAGCCAAGTATAACCTCATGTGCCTGAATAGTGTCATGCGCCCAAGATTTTTCTCTAGTGACTAAGTGTGGTCTCATGCGCCTGAAAGACTCATGCGCCCAGAATGTAAGCAAAATGCCTAAGTGTAGGATTCATGCACCTGCATAGTGCCCGTACGCCTTGACACTTAGAATATTTTCTAGAATTTTGGGAAAATCAGAATTTTAGGGTTTGACCCTGGTTTGACTTGATACTATTATCTGATTATTTTATTTATGTTTTGGGCTGTTCTTGTGTTCCCTATTATATTATTATGTGACTTTACGTGGTGTGATTTTACCCTTATTCGTAAAGTATTATCTTTAAGAAGTGAAAAGATTAATGAAAGTGGAACATAAAGAACGTAAGAAAGTCTTCCAAGCAAATTCACAGGAGGTTCACAACGATTAGGTTGTTAGCTCAACAGTGTGCGGTTTAGCTAACCCGTTGGATGCATACAGGGTCAATCGTTGAGATTGAGGGGACCATTGTCGTTGCCCCGGTACTGGAGTCAGCTTTGTGCACCACGGATGGGGTCTATTATTAGACCTCTGACCCAGTACCAGGTTTATGCGCATTATATGGGGGGTATAGCGCTTTGGTCCATATCGAAGTGAAAGATTAAAAGTAAAAGTTCAAGTGAACAACCATGGAAATGGTGAAGAAAGATATTAATGTTGATAATGAATAATATTTGAATGTATGTATGACGTATGATCACATACAAAAGAGTAAACAGTATTTTAAGGAGTATTTTCCTATACAAAACTCATAAAGTATTTTCACCATTTTAAAACTAGAACTCACTCAGCAACGCTGACTTTTAGGCATTTTCAGTTGGCAGGTAATTTTGCTGAGGATGGCACACGGGGAGGCTACTTATCAGGGCAGGACTGGCATCCATTCATGATTAATAATATTATTGTTTTGTAATGCAATCTAATGATATTTTGTAACTGATAACAAACACACATGTATTACTTAGCAACAGAATTTATTAATTAATGACTGGCTTTTGATGTTAATTCCGCTGCCACGCTTTAAGAATTATGTAATGTTTTTATTTAATTATGCTGTGATTGACCAACTGTGAGATCTCCGGGAACGGGGCCTTACACTCTCCACAAACTTATGAACACTTTATAGATACACTTATGTTTGGCAGAGGCTCATTATCAATGGAAGAAGTCTTGGCAGCCATGAATTCAAAGGAATTGCAAAAGAGGGGTGAGATTAAAGAAGACAATTCTGAAGGGTTCGTTGCAAGGGGAAGACCTAAGTATAGGGGAATGAAGTAAAGAATCTGAGTAGGTCCAAATCCAAGGGTAAACGAAGGTGTTTCGTGTGCAATTCTGATAAGCACCTTAAAAGGGAGTGCCCTGAATGGAAAAGGAAGAAAGTGGAATACTCTAAGGCAAAGGTGTATGGGAACACCTCTCTTGAGAGTTCCATCGAGGGGTATGAGAGCTCAGATTTGTTGGTTGCTTCTAAGAATGAAGATGGCCAAAGGTGGATCCTGGATTCAGGATGTTCCTACCATATGTCACCTCACAAGCACTATTTCAATGATTTGGTGATGCAAGACCATGGAACCGTGCAATTTAGGGATGATAAACCTTGCAGAATCCAAGGTATGGGAATTGTGTCATTTAAATTGGAACAATGGGCTGGTGATTGACCTAAATAATGTAAGGTTCATACCAAATCTCAAGAGAAATCTTATTTCTCTTGGAATGTTTGAGAGCAATGGATACCATGTTAGTCTTAAGGATGGTAGAGCCAAAGTAATAAAGGGTTCCCTTGTTTTACTTAATGGGTCAAGAAAGGGAAATAACATCTACTTGCTAAATAGGTTTGGTGCCTCTGGTTTAGTTTCAGTTGCAGCAGGTAATAATGACTCACCAGCCATGTTGTGCCATAAGAGGATGGGCCATATTAGTACTCAGGGTTTAAAAGAGCTGAGTAAGCATCAATTATTAGGAGAGATGAATGAGAATGATACAGGGTTTTGTGAGCATTGTATTCTTGGCAAATACCATAGGGTGAAGTTCAATAAGAGTCACCATAAGACAAATGGTATACTAGATTATGTCCATGCTGACTTATGGGGACCTACAAGAACTACCTTACTTGGAGGAGCCAAGTACTTCTTGTCTCTGGTTGATGACTATTCAAGAAGGGTGTGGGTATTTTCATTAAAAGGGAAGGAGGATACCTTTGAGAAATTTAAAGAATGAAAGGTACTTGCTGAAACTCAAACTGAAAGAAAGGTGAAAAAACTAAGGACAGACAATGGGCTTGAATTCTGCAACAAGAGGTTTGAGCAGTTCTGCAAAGTTAATGGAATAGCAAGGCATTTAACTATTGTGGGTACTCCATAACAAAATGGGCTAGTAGAACGCATGAATAGAACCTTTCTTAATAAAGTAAGGTGCATGTTGCTTGATTCTGGTTTACCTAAGCTGTTCTGGGCAGAAGCATTATCTACAGCAACCTATTTTGTCAATAGGTCACCTTCTTCAACTATAGGCATGAAGACTCCTATGGAAATATGGTCTGGGAATAGATCTAGTTATGATCATCTCAGGGTGTTTGGATCTCTTGCTTATGCACATATCAGCCAGGGAAAACTAGAGCCCAAGGCTCAAAAATGCATCTTCTTAGGCTACACAGATGGGGTGAAGGGGTATAGACTTTGGAGATTGGATGATAGCAGTCCTAAAGTCATAATCAGCAGAGATGTGACCTTTAGAGAAGGTGTAATGTATAAAGACACTCTAGGAGAGAAAGAGAAAACAAACAACCCTGAAAGTCATATAAGTGGAGGTGTTCATATTGAGGTGGAGACACCTAAAAGTTCAAGTTCAGGCAGAGATAAGGGGGTTAATTCAGGTGGAGGAACAAACAAACAATTTGATGAATACAGTATAGCCAAAGATAGACCTAGAAGGCAAGTTGTACCTCCTTCAAGATACAGATCTTTACAAGATGTTTCAGCCTTTATGTTTTGTGCTGCTAAACAAGAAAGCATGTTTGAACCTTTGTCTTATATAAAGCAATTAACTCTGTTGAAAAGGAGAAGTGGGTAGCTGCTATGAATGAAGAGATATAGTCTCTTCATAATAATAAAACATGGGTTATTATTGATAAGCCTAAGGAAAAAAAGCTAGTAGATTGCAAATGGTTGTTCAAGATCAAGGACAGTAATCCTGGTGAAAAGCCCAGGTATAAGGCAAGATTGGTTGCTAAGGGCTTTACTCAACTTGCAGGCATGGACTATAATGAGATATTCTCACCGGTGGTGAAACACACATCAATCAGGGTAGTGTTGTCACTAGTTGCAGTATATGATCTTGAGCTTGACCAATTGGATGTTAAAACTGCCTTTTTGCATAGGAATCTAGAAGAGACCATTTATATGAGGCAACCTCCTAGTTTTGAGGTGGAGCAATAAGAAGCTAAGGTTTGTTTTCTCAAAAATTCCTTGTATCGGCTGAAACAGTCTCCTAGGCAGTGGTATATGAGATTTGATGAGTATGTAGTGACTCATGGATTCAGCAGAAGCAATTATGATGTGTGTGTCTATTTCAAAGAATATAAGAAGGGGAAATATGAATATCTACTTTTATATGTGGATGATATGGTGTTGGCATGCAAAGATAGGGGTCAGATTGAAGAGACCAAAAGATTGCTGATGGCTGAGTTTGATATGAAGGACTTGGGGATTGCTAAGAAAATCTTGGGTATGGAGATTCATAGGGATAGAAAGGCAGAAACATTAAATCTAACTCAAGAAGGATATGTCAAGAAGGTACTCTCAAATTTTGGTATGGATCATTGTAAGAGTGTAGTTACACCTTTGGCAATGCATTTCAAGTTATCTGGGAAGGATTCACCTTATTTAGAAGAAGAAGTGTCAGAATGTAATCTATTCCTTATGCAAGTGTTGTTAGCAGTTTGATGTACCTCATGGTGTGCACTAGGCCTGATTTGGGATTTGCTTCAAGTGTGGTTAGTAGGTATTTGAGTAATCCTGGCAAGCAGCATTGGGAAGGGGTCAAACAGATTTTGAGGTACCTAAATGGTACTCAGAGTGTTGGCCTTATATTTGGACATTCTAATATGCATGATCAATTGGTGTGTGGTTATGTAGATTCTGATTTTGCTAAGGATCTAGACAAAGGAAGATCTCTTACCAGAAATGTTTTTATAGCACTTGGAGGTACTATGAGCTAGAAGGCTTCACTTCAACACATAGTGGCTCTTTCTACTACTGAATCCGAGTTTATTATTTTGACTGAAGCAGTGAAAGAGGCCATTTGGTTGAAAGGATTGGTAACTGAATTAGGATTATCTGTTAATGATGTTATGGTGTACTGTGATAACCTTGGTGCTATTCAGTTATCAAAGCATCAAGTTTTTCATGAGAGGTCTAAACACATTAATGTTAGATTGCATTTTATAAGGGATATTGTTAACTCTCAGGAAGTTAGAGTGGAGCCGGTTAGTTCTGAAGATAATGCTGCTGATATGCTTACCAAGTCTTTACCTGGTTCTAAATTTTGGATTTACTGCACGTTTCTTAAGACCTTTGATTTCTACTAAGGTGGAGTTTGTTGAGTATTAGAATGAACATCAAAGGTAATTGAGTCAATCATTTAGTTGACTTTATTAGTTTTTTCCTTCGCTGCAAAAGTGTAATAGTGCAAGGGCTTGTTTTGTCATTTTTCCTTTAGTCAAGTGTGTAGAATGTACTTAGTTTGTTAACTCTGATATGATTAGTAGTTAAGAAGTTTAGCAGAGAATTTTTAACTTCTTACTTGTAATCAGAACACTTGAATACATTACATTGAATTTCTTTGAATTCTTGATCTTCTAGTTGTTATTGAATTGTAATTGTTAGTTTTGATTTCTGCTTGAATCAACACATTATTAATG
This sequence comes from Flaveria sonorensis, assembly GCA_025506505.1. NCBI lineage: Eukaryota > Viridiplantae > Streptophyta > Magnoliopsida > Asterales > Asteraceae > Flaveria > Flaveria sonorensis. The sequence goes on from CM046439.1 coordinate 9,898,519, forward strand.
AAATCCTCTCATGTCTCAGAAGATCATAAATCAAGGCAATCCTTATATAAGTTGATATCTAAAAGGCTTTCGATACCTTAATTGGATCTTAATATTAATACTTTAACATATGAATTTCTCATCATGTTGAGTAATCGGATCATGAGATGTTTTTCGTTTCTAAAGCTTCCATTCTAATAAATTACACTTGCCATGGAGTCACTTAACTCTATGATGCTAATTGCAATTAACTTGGGACTGTTTCAACGGTATTCAGACCCCAAACGATGGGCTTTCGCTTTCTAGTCTTCTAAACTTCGAATATGATCAAAGTTACTTGTGATTTTAGTTATCGTTGCCATTTTTTCATCTAAGTTACTTATGTATTCTTTTTTGAATTGTGATATAAATTTCTTTTATAAAACTTTAACCTCTTTAAATGTATTACTTCCTTCTACCTCTTTATTAACAAGAGTACAACAAATATGTTGAAGGGAAAAAGTATATGGTCTTGTTCTTCAGAAGTCAATGCACAGGGAACCAAAGAGAGGATTAATAAATATCAAGCACACCAAGGTAACATTGCGGATTATGAAATATTCACGTCCATAGCACAAGAGCGCAAGGCTTTATGATCAATCCAGAAATTTTTTCCACGAGTGTTGAAAACTTTTGGTGCTCAGATGTGTCTATCAAAGGGAAGTTTTGGTAAGGAATTTACACATTCATAGTACAAAAGTGTTAGACTCAGCAGCTTACCAAAGAAAATTTTCGATGAGTGTCGAGAATTTTTGATGATTTCTATCAAAAACTATTTCTTTGCCAGAATGCTTAACTGAAAATTTTCTTTCCATAAGTGATCAAATATTTTAATAGGTTCTTTGTGTTAATAATTTTCATATTGCTGAAAATTAATAACTAATAATTTAACGCTTAACAACTATGTAATAGACTAACAACATAACATTGAAGATTATGAGTTTTAGAATACTAGTTAACTTGAAACTCATTATTTAACAATCTAATATAGTAATATTCAATATAAACATGAAACAATAAAATCATGAATATTCATTTAATTACTCAAACTATAACATTCCAATAATCATCTAAAATATAGACAAATGAATATACATAGAATTGATGTATTCAATTATACATGAAATAATAAAATCATGAATATTCATTTAATTACTCAGACTATAACATTCCAATAATCATCTAAAATATAGACAAATGAACATACATAAAATTGATGTATTCAATTAAAACATCAAGAAAACGTTCTTGACTGGAGTCTTCAATCCGTTGAGTGTCATCACCTTCGTCTTTGACTGTACCAAAGAGAAAAATGATTCTGTTGACGGTTGTTGCTGAGGATTCGTCTTCAAAACGGTCCCTTAAAACATATTTTGAGTCTCCTCGAGAGAATCCGTCTATCCTCAGGTATAACAGTAGTACAGTATGTACTACCAGAGATATTCTCGCAGTTGTTAAAATAATATCATTGATATGGAAATTTAGAAGAAAGTGATGTAAATAGAAGTAAAGAGTGTTTCTCTCTATAATGTGTTGTGCATATTTTTTTATCTCTCTTATGAATTAACCATCTTGTTCAATTCATACACAAAAAAAAAATTAATAAAACTTATTCACTGTTGTCATTAACATGATAATTAATCTAGTAGAGACTAGGTTTTTATTTTTGTTAAATATATTTAAGTGGTTGACCGAAACTCTTATATTACATTCATGACAAGTTAAAACAGTCTAGTGTAACTAATCAGCAACAGAGGAATTGCATGATCCTCTAATAGTAGGTAAGCAGTAGAAAAACCGTAATGAGTTGAACTGTGTGATCCTCTAATTGACATCTGAACAGAGGAACTTGATAGCCTCTGGCCAGAGGATTTTTCCTTGGTTAGAGGATCCTCTAATGAGTACAACCTATTCTCCGCATCACACCAGATGAATGAACCTCTGATCAACACAACCACTAGGTGCAAAAGTGTACCCATCAAAGGGCCACATGACGCCATAGCCCATGTTACGTGTGTGTGCTAGTGTGAGAGTGTTTCGCACCCTTGGGGTTTCCACTTATGTGCCGTACTAAAGTAAATAACATCGAAGGAGTGTTCTTACATATAACTTCAAGTTTTGTCAATGTGCAAGTTTCCACTAATTCAATTCAATTATTTTACTTTCTCAACTTCGAACATTGATATCTTATTTTTGCTTTCTCAACTTCGAACATTAATATCTTTTCATCTTAGCTCCATTATGAACATGGTTTGATTCATTGTAATACTCTTACATAGTAGAATGAAACCCAAATAATTAACCATATAACTTATATATTAATATAACTATTTTGGTGATCTGTGTGTTTCATATGTTGACAGATACTTAAAATGATACATGGTATATAAATCCATATAAATTTATAGCAATATATATATATATATATATATATATATATATATATATATATATATATATATATATATATATATGATGTTGAAGAGATGAATAAAAATAAGAAGGTTATCATAATATAACAATATCAAAAATTATGTCATTCCATATTAAAACAAATGAAAATAGAATGGTTGAACAGAAAAATTAAAAAAAATATCAGGTAATGAACAAATTTGATAAAATTAATAAAAGTATGTAACAACGATACGTAACTAAGACAATAAATAATTAAAATTAAAATTAAAGTTTTTTATAAAGATGTAAATACTTCTTTCTGTAATGGTATTGAACGTTATAAAAGATGGGTAAAAGTCATATCAATGGAAGGTTGTTAAAAAATAAGCATAACCAAAAATATGAATGGTGTCATGGATTTTAAAATTATTAAAAAGTAAAATGTTATTTCGAAAAAAAAAATATGTCAGAAACTTTTATTTTAATAAAATGAAAAAATTTTAACGGTAATATCAAAATTAATAACTTAATCATTATTTGTTAATATTATGGGAAATTTCTTATAACTTTTGAAAAGATGTTAAATAATTTAAAAATAATAAGTGATCATACATATAATGTTCATTGTAATTGATAAGAGTTAATAGTTTTCAAACTCATTGTAACTCAAGATTAAAGAAAGTAACGACATGTGGCAATGCAAACGTAACGCTTAGGTGGAAGGACTAGAAAGGAGCCTTGTGTAACCATAGTTATTCTTTTATTATAAGCTAGATTTAGTAAACCCGTGTATTACACGGGTTAAATAAATAAAATATTAATATAATAAAAATTAATAATTATTAAATGATATTTAAATATATAATATGACTGAAATTACATATGAAAAATGACTATAAATAATAAAACAGTGATATCAACTTTTTAAAATTTTGTTTTTAATTTTTTTTCCAAAAAAATAAATATTTTATTTTAAAATAAACCGTATAAAAATGTCATTTTTAAAAATTTTCTTATTATAACTACTAAATTTGATTATTTTTGGTTTTTAAAAATACCAATTTTAAAATATTTCGTATTTTTAAAAAAGTTTTATGCTTTAGAAAAAATTATTATTTTATAAAAAAATTATTTATTTAAAAATAACATTAATGAATAGATTTCTTTTTTAGTTTATTAAATCTAAAAAAGTATTAAATAACATTATTAATAATTAAAGTAATTATTTAATATGAGAGAGAGGCGGGAAAATTTTGATGAGAATGATTGTGGTGCTACCACGTGTCATATTAAATTACTCTTATATTAGAGTATAAAGAATAAAGATAAAGATTATAAATATTTGTGTCCAGTGCTAGTAAAAAACTATATTTTTCATTAATTTTTTCCAACACTAGTATTTGGGAATGTTTTCAAATGGTTATTGAAATGTTTTTAAACTAAAGGACCTACTTTTGGTATAAAAAATATGAAAATTTCTTGAAAGAGTTGACGAGTCAAATAAATCAATGGATGATAAAGTTACAAAAGCACGACTTTTAAACTTTGAACCAATTCGAGGGATGTTGTAAGTTTAGGAAATCTCTACTAGTTTAGAACCGGATGAATTAATATTAGAATGATCAGTTGGTAAATTTTACCAACATATACATGATACACCAAAATGATGAAATTTTTATTAGATCATAAGTTGTTGATGGCTCGTGAAAGGCTGTTGAGGGGCAGAAAATTGGTGGTGGAGACTTCACTTAAAAGGTCTAAAATGAGTACATATATGTTATAATAACCGACAAAATAGGAAGTCATCTTTTGGGGCGGTGGACCGCCCAAGAATTTTCTGTGGTATGCAATTCATAATATGATTTATATCCTATTAAAGTTTTAGTGACATCACACTTATCTAGAAAAATATTATTAAATATATAGATTTATATTTGTGATGTAATTTGTACTTATACCCGCCCAATTGTGGCGGCACCGTACGCGACGTGATAATGTATGGACTGCTATTGTCTCAACTCGTTTTCGAACTTAATTTAAGTCAAAATATAGAGTTACTCGAATTTATATTGGTGAACAAAAAAGTATTTTATTTGGCCTCACTCGTTTTCAAACAAAATATATGTCAAAACGTAGACCAACTCAAATCGCATATAAAAATTAGCACACAACGTTTTATACTTGACTCAACTCATTTTCAACAAAATTGACATCATAATGTTGACAAACTCGAATTTACATCGATACGTACATAAAAATAATGACGTAAGAAATTAGGTTTTGTTAAGTAAAAATGTAGATGGATAAACACAAGCTTTAGAAACCTGAGATTGTCAAAGTGACATTTCTCAAAGTTTTATAAAAAAAACTTAGGAGGTTAAAAGTGACAATTCAATAACTTGAAGGGGGTTAAGTTAATATGACAATTTGGATTAATACATAGAAATAAAAAAAAAAAAAAAAAAAAAAAAAAAAAAAAAAACTATGGTTTAACAAAAATAACCATTTTGACATCAACACTTAATGTATTATATACTTGTACTCAATGCATTATGTGTTTCCATTATGATTTTTAAAGTATTACTAATGTCTTCATCTTATATGTGAATAAGCTTAAGACAGCTATAAAAAGTAGGAAAGGTAATGACTAGTATTGAACTAGTAGATTTTGCTAACGTGCTGTGGAGGATAAGTTTTAAATAGAACATATATCAAAGCGTGACTAGAAATAAACATGTCATAAAAGTATAATTAAGATTAAAAAAACACTACGTTGTTCTTAAGAAAGCTAAAAAAAATGCATATGGGTTCTGTAGTCTGTTGAGGAAGCTCGATTCCTCTTAAATAAACAACTTAGGTGGCCAGCCTATGGAAATGATTGGAGAATGTTAGGTCAGGGTCAGGGCCGGAGCCGAGGATTTTAGGACCTAGAGCGAGCTAGAGAAATGGGTCCAAAACAAAAAAAATTATAAAATTCATTATTAAGGTAAATAAATTTTATAGCAAAAAAACAAAATAAAATTATAGTTTTAGAATGACCATATTGTTGTAGATAACTAACTAACTAATGAATCATGCAGATATCCTAACCGTTTTTTGTAACAAATTGATTGATCAAGTCTTCATAATCCATGTCATCTATTATTTCATCCAATTTTGTATTTATTGTTAAAAATATAAATAAAATAATAATTTAAAATTTTTGTGCCCTTCGAGAAATTGACCCCGAGGTGCTTGCCCCTCCCATCCCTCCTCAGCTCCCGCCCTAGCCCTGATCAGGGTTTGAGTGTAATGTGATTTTGGGAAAGAAGTATTAGTTCGAACCTCACACTTTAATCTTGTTTAGATTCTCGAGTGGGTTGCGCCAAACAATTTGATTAAATGACGATAAAAGAAAAGATCAGGGGGCTAAGTGTAACTCAAGATAAAACAAATGCGCACAAATGGGAATATACGTTGAGCACGCCATTCATTCCCCTAACCTTTACTGTTACAATCACAAACAAAGAATCAACACCCGATTTTCCTTGCATCACAAGCAATCGTCCCCAAATTCACCTCATAATATCAAAATCCAACACCCAATTCGAACTTCTTGCATCAAATTCATCAACATCTCTGCTAATTCAATCTCATTATCATGAATTTCTTCAAATTCTACCTCTTTCTATGCCTCATTTCACCAGCATTTTGCGACGAACATATCGACACAGACCCTCACACACTCCCAAGGCCTTTGATCATCGAACTCCCAGAAAACTCGGACTCCCGATGCGATAACTCGATCGAAGAAGCTCGATTACGGTGTTCGAGTTGGAGAGTTGCGGTTGAGGCGAACAATTTGAGCCCATGGAAGATGATTCCGGAGGAGTGTGTGGATTATGTGAAGGAATACATGTTGGGTCGATCGTATGAGATGGATCTTGAAATTGTGTCGAATGAAGCAGCGGAATTCGCGATGAGTGTGGAGTTGAAAGGAGATGGAATGGATGCTTGGGTTTTTGATATTGATGAGACTTTGCTGTCGAATTTGCCGTATTATGCTCAACATGGTTATGGGTATGATTTCTGTTCATCTCTGATTATTGATTTTGATTCGATTTTATGTCAATGTGATTGTGATTGTGATTGTGATTGTAATATGAGCTTTGTGGATTTGAGTTTTAGGTTCTAATTTCATTAAACTGCACCTAAAAGTTTATGATATTTGTGTTTATGATTGTGGTAGATGTAAAAGTGATAGAAATGAGGAGCTCACTGTAGTCAATTTGAGTACAAGAGTTTAGGAATTGCTTAAATATTGATTCTAGATTTAGCCATTTACAATAATATGTGATTGAGTGGTAATTATAGATTAACATGTTCCAATCTGATCATAAGCATAGTAAAAAGTGTTTCATTTTTGTCATTTACCAGTGACAGATGTAGAACATTTGAGAAAGTATGTTGCTACTTTGTTAAATAAAATATATGAAAATGGAACTCTTTTTTGTATGAATAATGACCAAATAAGACATGAATACATGTAGATAACCTTTCATTTGTGTAATTAATCTCCTAAATTTGTGCAATCTAAAAGCAGGTGAAATGAGGCACCAACTACCCTTGCATCTGTCTATATAGTTAAGAATTGTATAAAAATGGCTCTACATTACAAATATAATAGTGGGTAAACTGAGCAGGGTCAGGTAGGATATCAATATGGGTTTGGGTCAAGTTGTATACACCGGTAGATACTCTTTTTTTGTTCATTTTCTGAATTATATGATTAATATAATAAATATCATTTGGGATCACAATAACTGCAATTACAATCTTTTTCTCAATACATTGGTTCAAAAGGTCTTGTACATTTGAAAACATTTCGGGAGAATTTTGACTTGCTTGACCCATTTCTAATTTAGCATTCCTTTCTAAGTTTAACCATTGACCCGTTAAAGATTTTGTAACCCAAATCGATCTGTTTACCTACAAACGAGTCAAATATTCATACTTTATATCTCATTCCGCCCATCTTGAATGAGAGTGAAAAGAGACATTTACACTTGAATATTTGGTGTACCAATTATTCTTTCTGTTGTATTATCATTTCCAACCATCCATAGATAGATAGCATTTTCACAAAAATAGTCCATTTCATTTACAAATTTAAACTTTAACGTATTATATTCACCTCACAGGTCAGAGATGTTTGACAACATACAATTTGACAAATGGGTCCTTGAAGGAGTAGCCCAAGCAATTAATCCTAGTTTGAAGCTTTATAAAGAGGTCAAAAGGTTAGGGTATAAAATCTTTCTGTTAACAGGGCGTACGGAAAACAAAAGGGACATCACTACAAATAACTTGATCAATGCTGGATTTGAGAATTGGGACCGGCTAATTTTGAGGTACATGTTCAAAACCAAGACATTTTTTTTTGTTTTATTTTTGGTATACTAATAGTTAAATATTACACAGAGGTGAGGAAGACCATGGAAAAACTGCAGTAGCTTTTAAATCCGACAAAAGAAAAGAGATCGTGGAGGAAGGATTTCGGATCATTGGAAACTCGGGTGATCAGTGGAGTGACTTATTAGGTTCATATGTATCTATGAGATCATTCAAGCTTTCAAACCCCATGTATTTCATATCATGATTATGTCAACAATTCCTGTTTTCACAACTGTGAGGAGTTGAATTCAATTTAACTGTATGTATCATTATGAACTCCCAAATTGTGGAATACTTTGTAATTTTACTGTTAATTCTTTACATGGGTAAATGGCAAAGTTGAGATCTCATTTTAATGTGATTATTATTATTTTAATTAAATTGTTGGAATCACGAGAGCGGACCTTGGAGCAAGTGGTAAGGTTGTTAGATTTGTGACCTTGAGGTCGCTGGTTTAAGTCATGAGAAACATCATGAACAAAGTATTGGATAAGGTTGCATACATTATATCGCTAAGCGATCAAACCCTCTCCGGACCTTGTGTAAATATGGAGCTAAGTCAAGCGCATGCTACTCTTTTTCTTTTTCTGTTTTTTTTTTTTTTTTTTTTGGATCTCATGCATTTAAATTGTTATCATCGAATTTGCTCTTGCTATACCTCATGGCCGATTCCTCGATCTATGTCTTGTTACATCGTTGAGTGATGTATGGAATTTTACCACGTTTACATATTGTACATTGGGCGCTTGCTCCAACCATATTTGGATCAGGCTATCATTACTTTATCATGTTTATCGATGATTTCAATCGTTTTACATGGACGTATCCCCTATCTCCTCGATCCCAAGCAGATGATGATTTTAATCATATTTAAACCTCTAGTTGAAAAACTAATTCATGTACCATTAAACATCTGTAGTGTGATGGTGCACCAGAGCTTCTTCATGGTCAAATGGCCAAATATATGTTTGATGCTAGTATCACCCACTGTATCTCATGTCAACATACTTCCCAACAAAATGGGGTTGTTGAGCGGAAAAACTGCCATATCTTTTAGATTTCCTATGCTTTACTTTTATCATTCTCATCTTCCATAACATTTTTCATATGAAGCCTATTCTACAGAACCTTTCTAATTAATAGATTACTTACATATGTTCTCCATCACTCTTCTTCATATGAGATCCTCTTTGGTACCAGACCTAGCTGTTCTATTACTTGTATATTTAGGTGTTTGTGATACCTATTCTACATCAATATTTGAGCTAATAAAGTTTCCCCAAGATTTGTTTCATGTTTGTTTCTTCATTATGCTTTATTTTATTTTGGTTATCTCTGTTACAATCCTCACACTCGTCACAATATTACTTCTTATCATGTTATGTGACAACCTCGATTTTTGGGTCCAATTTTTTTTTTAAACTAATATGGGCCACACAATGATAACGATTTGATCTATAATTAGGCCCAACTATATTGGCTTAGACCCACACATACGGGTTTGACCCATCAAATCTTAACTGGCCATTAGGCAACTATGTTTCGATGTGCTATGACCCACCGGTCTTAATGGGACATGCCCCACAAACTAATATAAAGATGGCCCAATTAGATGAAATCTAGTTATAAAAAGCCTAACAACAAAGAAATCCAAGATTTATCATATAGGACCAATATGGAATTATTATAACAACCCGTAAGTTAAGATGTAGTAATCATTCAATAAATTAAAAGCGTACAAACGTAATTACAGGAAAGATCAAATATGCCTAATTAATAATAAGAGTAAATATTTAATAAATGACATAAACTTCGAAAATAAATATATAAAAATACCGACTTCAATTATATACATTTTCAAACTTAAAATTTGTACATGTACAACAATTAAGGATTATCAAGATATACATACTTGAACTTAATTATCCATAGAAGTATTGTATAAGTTATATAAAATGTTAAGATTTAAACTCTTACAAAAACAAATCAATTTTAACATATATACAAATTAACTATTAAAATTATAAAAGTTTGATTAGTCTAATCACCTACAAACTAACCAATGTCTAATAACCCTCCCATGCAAAATCTATATAACTTGTAAAAATCCATTAAAAATCTATGCAAATCTCCAAGATCTTGAATAAGACAAAAACTTAGATCCATGCACATACACACACTCACTTACATACATATATATATATATATATATATATATATATATATATATATATATATATAACTTGTAAAAATCCATTAAAAATCTATGCAAATCTCCAAGATCTTGAATAAGACAAAAACTTAGATCCAAGCACACACAACTATATACATGACACACACAACACATACATACATTCACACACCCTTCTAAATTAATATATATATATATATATATATATATATATATATATATATATATATATATATATATTATATATATATATATATATATATATATATGCATGGGATTATATGCAGGATACCCATGCATATGCTACACACACATACACTATGCATGCACGCATATGATATGCACACATATACACTCACATGCAGTACATACATTTACGTTTTATAAAATATTTGTCTAAGTTACCACAAAATCCAAGTAAATCCTATAAAACTAAACTAGGAGAATAATAAATAAATAAATAAGTAAATGATTATAGTAGAATACAAAATTGTATATACATACATACAAGTTACAAACACTAACACTAGTCTTACACTACATATAAAGTCTTAGTCTTTTATAAATCTAGTTAGTAATTTTACTAAACCAACTAATCTTTTTATAATATGAATGAGTGGTCAAATTAACTTTAAAGCACCCAATATGCATCATGTTATCCATGCAAAAATGTTGTGTTCCTTGCACCATTAACCAAAATCTATTAACTATTAATCATAATCTTTCTAAAACCAAGAATTTGGGACCCACATGGATCCCCATTTCCCCTCATTTCAGCAGAGCCCCATCAACACACACACCCACCTTCATTTTTCAAAACACCCTCCTAAAACTCGCTTTAACTCTCTCTATATTTCTCTCTTAATTCACCTACTTGTGCAAGCTCTTGACACACCTCATGAACAGCAAGTTCTAGCCCTTAGAGGCCCTTGGCATCTACCAAAGATCAAGCCACAACAACCATTTATAACACATACACACACATGTACTTTGATCTTTCATAAACTCACCATTTCTTTCGATCTTGAACCTGAACTAATCTACTATTTTGGGTAGCTTCTTTTCATCATTCCAAGTTAAAGCATCCTTGAACTACTCTCATCCATCCCTCTCGTCAAGGTAACATGTCACGACTCGAAAACATGCGAAATAGCGCGTATCGACACCTTATTGACACAACAAACCCCATAATACCCTAACCTCCACTTAAAACATCTTATTTTCTGGTAACTAAAAGATACAAAATATTACACCTTGTTCTGTTGGTCATAAACAAGTTTTTGGTAAAACTAGTTTACCCGAAAAAACCTGGTTTTTCATAAAAATGAGAGAGTATATATAATGAGTCCAAAACCATAATATTAATATTTCTTGAAGTTTATAATGACTAATATAATTTGGATATAATTTTTTATGAATTATAAGGTTGCATTTTATTTTCTACGTAAGCTTTAAAAGCTTGAAAAACTTATATTTTTAAGAAACAAATAAAAATAAAGTGAGGTTCAAAACATGGTTATTTCTTTGTTATTTAGTATATGAGACTGGGAAGGGAAATATCAAATTAAAAGGCTTAACATATCAAAACAGGGACTTAACTAGCATTTAACGATACTAACCAAACAAATTGACGAAAAAGATAAAAATATAAAAATTATAAAACTATAAAATTGAAGTAGTCAAAGGATGCTTATAGATAGCTAAAAAATTAATTTCATAATGTTTAGAATTTACTTGCATGGTAAATAAAAATACAAATGTTAAATATGCTAAAAATATAAAATTATTAAAAATAAGCTCCATTACCAAAATAATAAAAAAAACAGAACATAATAATGTTAATAAGTATATTAAAGTAATCCATAACAAAAAATATGACTAAAGCCTACCGAAACCCAAAAACGCGTCAAATTTAAACCGCGAACGATAAAAACGTAAAACTAACAAGAAAAAGCTTAGAATCTAAACATTTACTAACTAATAACTTTATTATGATAATCATAAGTTAAAAACCAAATTTTAGTATTTATAGAGTTTTCTTTTGTTTTATACAAATTTATCATTATTGAAAAATAGCTAAAATAAAAATATAAAAAAAATATAAAAGCTCCAAAAATACAAAATTTGATATATTAAATAATTAATAACCCACAAACATAATTCATGACTTAAAATTTAATAAAACAATTTATTTTAAAATATCTTACATAACGCGTCAGAAACGCAGTCCAGTACACGCTTAAAATACAAAAACCAAAACATCAACTCTACAACCATAATATTAATATTTCAAGGACTAAGTTATACCAAAAAATAAGTTATAAACAATGATGAACACTTATTTAGCTACCCATAATTTACAAAGTAAGAATTCACGTTTAATCAACATAAAAACGTCTATTTTGAAATTATATAACTAAAACCAATAATAGAACTCAAATAAATTAAAAGTAAATTATTCTAGTGTAATTATTCCAGTAGCATAACCCATCTTAAATAATAAATTCTATCATAGCTAAGTATAGGACAAAAATCCAAATTTTAAGGTTAAAAGCGTCAATTCAATAAAGTCTAAGGACCAACATTGTCAATCAATAAAACCTTATTGTTTTGGAACCAAGATACACTTATAATGAAAGTTATAATATGAAATTATAATATATAGACTTATACTTAGATAATACAAAGTTAAGATTTCAAAAACTCAAGACATGAAGCTTAAATTACACATGTGTAACAAGAACCAACAAAACAATTTAAGTAAAAATTAACACACATGGGTATGGACTTAGATAACTACTTACGAAGGTGCTAATACATATGAAATAAATTTAGAAACCTTGCTGCATTCACATAACTACCCAAGAACAACACTCATGTGAAATTTATGAACTCCCTTTTTACTTAAAACTTTTGAGGTGAAATACATACTCTTTAAAAAGTTATCATGCAATAGTTCATGCTCTTGTCCCTGAACATTAGCATAATCATTAACTTTAACAGGAGTTGTGATTTATGGATAGTACTATTTGAATACTCCCCCACACATAATAGGCACTTATGATAGGGAAATCCCCATGAGTATGCTATGTTAATCATGAGCTGATAGATGCAATCTACATGAATACACAACCAAAGCTGATGACTGTATGTGATCCCTGCCTAATGCTTTGTGGAGCATTGGTTAAATACTATTTTCCAAATACTCATCACGGAGCAATGGCAAAAGAAAAGATTTAGAAATATGCATACATTTAACTACTCAGGATTGTTGACACACCCAACACTGAAATGAGTGGACGTTGTCAACCCAATGTACTATCTATATTAATCCACAGGCTCAAATCCATGAGTTAAATGATTGTGTGAGTTACGAGGATTTTTATGTGAGTGTCTTATGCAATCTACATCATGTGAACAAGCGAATAGCATCGTATAGCAAACGAAATTTCATAGCGTAGTAAACATGTTTCAAATTTATGGAGTTTTTAACAAAGTTTTTGAAATTTAGACATTTTATTCGTATTAATGGCTATAAGTTGAAAATAATCGTTAGACAACTCCAAACATTATGGTCTAAAAGCTCTATATAACATATAAAAATTACTATTAAAAATTTGTTAAATTTTAAAAAACCGTAGATATGTTTTCATGATTTATTGATGCTTAATGGTCATAATTTTGAAATATAGCTAGACCATATCCAAAATCATGAAATTGGCTATATAAGGTCCTTAGGATATTTATAAATTAGTGGTTTAAAGATTTAATATTTTACTATCCACTTTAGGTATTTTTCATAATTAAGTCAAATTTTTAACATTATAACGACTTATTTTTGTTTAAATAAACAAATAATACCACCAGCTTCAAAATTCCCCTAACATGATCTAAAGTATATAAAAGCAGATCTACCAAGTAGGCAAGGATCTAAGTGTTAATGTGAAGTCTTTAACATATAATGTGTGATTTCACTTTATTTTAACACCTCTTGTTTATGGATCCTTTTAATGATCTTCAAATGTCATGAACACATGTTCTAGGATCTAGACAAGTCATTGGTGATATATAAAGAAGTAAATATGTAAAAGTAAGTCTTTTTTTGTAAAAGTTATGTTTATATAACTAAGTTAGATCTTGTGTTTTGTGTGTGTTCAAGGTTTAGGCTTGATCATTAACCATCATCATCATGTTACAAGTTGTAATAGATTATTAGAACATACCCCTGAAACTTTCAAGTGTAAGTAACCATAGATCTAACATAAAATGACATAAACTAGTTAAATCTTCTTCTTTTTGTTACTTGTAGGAACATGAATCATGAATCATCATCTTAATGTTATACACAGTGTTTGGGATAACTACAAATCCATAGTTATAAAGTGTTTAAAATCAAGATTTTAAGAAGGTGGATGATGAATGGATATGTTAATGAACCTGTTCTTCACCTTAGATCATAAGATCAAGGGTGAGATGTTGGTGTCTTGTATAAATCAGCCATGAAGGCTTAGAAACACCAAGAACACTTTTGTGTTGGTGTTTGAGAAAGAAAATTACAAGAGAAAAGGTAGATGGAAGAAAGGGATGAAGAATTATACTTGGATATGTAGGAGAAGAAGAAAAGAATGAATTGATGGTGGTGGTCTTAGCCTCTCGACTGAATTTTAAGAAGAGGGAGAGAGAGGATGGGGTGGAGCGGTAAGATGGGGGAATGATGGTGGTAAGGTGATTAGGTATGGTATTTATCTTTATTATGGTGGTAATGTGTAGGTGATTTAAAAGAAATATGGGTTTTATTTGAGTCTTTGACAAGTTAACTTGATCAAATTTAGTGGGAATTTATGTAACTAGATGTGTTTTATTTTATGAAGGTTAATGCAAGAATTATTTTTATTTAGATAGAAAACATACATTAGAGTATTCACGATCCATCCCTCATTCCTATCCTTATAATTACACTAAACATCAGTATTTTTTCTCTCTTCTTTTCAATTAAATAATATTTTTTCATACTTTTATCGTTACATTTTCTCTTTCATCCACTCACAACCACATTCAAAAATATTAAAAAATTTATGAGGTTTGTACCGTGTTTCTTCAAATATGAGGAAAACACGGTACAATCCTCATAAGTTTTCTATCTCTTTCACTCACAACCACTCACAACCATCCCCCATAATATAGGTCACCTACTCACACATATATATGAGGAACGCACTGTGAATGCTCTTAGTGGGTATTTATACTATTCATTGGGTTTAAGTTATAAGACTTGATGTTTTATCAGTGTTTGTATACACCAACCTTGTTTGATTAAATTTCGATTTTATAAGCGGTAAAAAGGTTTATTTTCTATGTTCTAAATATACATAAGAATAATCATGGGATTCACATTTAAAACGTGACTTTTTGGTGTTACCATGATTCTAACAATGTTTCCTTTTTATCAGTGGGTCATAACTTAGTTCATATATAATATAAGCCTAAAAATGCATCGTGTATAGCCATGTGGAAAAGAAATGGCTAGAATTGTGGGATGTGATATGCTAGAGAATGTGATTTGCTTTTTTACCAAATTGGGTTTTAATTTCACCACCCTATACAAACATTGTTGGTTGCAAGTGGGTTTACAGGATTAAATATAATCTTGATAGTACTTCAGTCGATAAAAAGCCTAGCTTTGTTTTCAAAAGCTTTGTTTCCAAAAGCTTTCATCAGACAAGGAGACAGTAAGGACTTTAGCCTAGTGGTTAGCAACTATTTTTGGATTATTTTAATGAGCCATCTACTGAATGAGAAAGGGGAGAAAAATCATTCCTAATATGGTATCATACCAAACCTTCGATCCCTAGACCTCCCATCTCTCTGTCATCTCCTGTTTCTCATTCTCCTCCTTTTCAATCCCTTACTCCTATGGATTCAAAATTACATCCAGCCCTCACCGTTTCTAATATCAAAACCCATGTTCCATATTCTTTTGGAAAAACACTCAACCCATTATGCCACATGGAAAACTCTCTTTGAAGTCCATTGTCAGGCGTATGAGGTCTTCTCCCATCTGTCTCCCCGGCCTGCCCCCCCGGCTGCCGCCTCAGCGGACACCGCCGCTGTCACCGCTGAAGCGTTATGGCAACGTCTTGACGCTCTTGTTCGCCAGTGGATTTATGCCACAATCTCCCTACCCTTCTCAATATTATAATTGACCTAGGCCAGACTGCATACGCTGCCTGGACAGCCGTTGCAGCTGAGTTCACAGCCAATAACAACACACGGGCCGTTTTCTTGGGACAAGATTTTGCTAATCTTTCCCTGGAAAATTTCTCGTCCATGGACGATTACTGTCAACACGCCAAATACCTCGCTGACCAACTCAAAAGCCTCGGCAGCCCCGTTGATGATCGTATGCTCGTCATCAAAGTCCTTACGGGTCTCACCGAACAGTATGACGGGATCTCCACCGTCTTACAAAACCGCGAACCCTTACCAAGTTTTACCGAGGTTCGCTCCCGTCTAACCAGGAAGAAACCAAGAAGAAAAGACAAACTTCTCGGGCTGCAACCACTGTTGCAACCGCTCTTGTAGCCACCACAACCACCTCTTCGGACCAAACCCAAACCCGCCCTCGTGGTGGACGCGGCGACGCCGAGGACAGCCTACATCAAACCGCAGAAACAATAACACGTACACCCAAAACTCCCAACCCAATCACCCGTACATTATTTTTCCTTCAAATTGGACTTCTCAACAATGGGCCAATGTTTTACGCGGCCCAAACCAGCCCAATCAGCCCAATTCACAGCAGGCCCATCCACCCTGCCCCTACCCATCTAGGCCCAGCAATAACAGTTCGGGTATATTGGGAGCTCGGCCCGATCAGGCCCATCTCACGGGATACTCGCCAACTGACATCGAGCAAGCCTTGTATACTCTATCGTTGAACCCACCGGACCATGGGATAATGGACTCGGGAGCATCTTCCCATTCGGCAAACCAACAAGGTATATATTCCCCGTCTAACTTTAATTCGTGCACTAATAAAAATATAATTGTTGGTAAGGCATGTCGATCCCTGTTGTGGCTCAAGGCAACCAGACCCTACCACCCCCGTTCCCACCTTTAAAACTCAATAACGTACTTTATGCACCTAACATTATTAAAAACCTTATTTCAGTTAGACGCCTTACGACTGATAATTTGGTTTCTATTGAGTTTGACCCATTTGGTTTTCTTGTGAAGGATCTCAAAACTCGGGCACCCATCCTTAGATGCAACAGCACCGGCGATCTTTACCCCCTCACACAACCACTTCCGCTACCACTCAATCAACCAACGGCCCTCACCACCATTACTCAAGATCGCTGGCATCAAAGATTAGGTCATCCTGGAGAAAATTTATTGAAATCCTTAAAGTTATCGTCTTTTATTGATTATGGCAAATGTAATAAATCTTTATGTCAATCTTGCATTTTTGGTAAAAGTGTACGATTACCTTTTTATGATTCAGTTAATGCTACCAATTTGCCATTTGATATATTACATAGTGATCTTTGGACCTCACCGGTCCTTAGTACAGGGGGCCACAAATATTACATTTTGTTCTTAGACGATTTCACAAATTTCCTTTGGACATTTCCCCTTGCCAATAAATCCCAGGTTTTCGACACATTCACTCAACTTCACAACCTTGTTCGTACACAATTTGAGCGTACCATAAAACAATTACAGTGTGACAATGGTAAAGAATACGATAATAATAAATTTCGCACCTTTTGCCACACAAATGGTATGCACTTTCGGTTTTCCTGTCCCTATACCTCTTCTCAAAATGGTAAAGCCGAACGCAAAATCCGAACAATAAATAACATGATCCGTACCCTCCTAGCCCAAGCATCTTTGCCACCATCCTTCTGGCACCATGCTCTTGAAACCGCCACCTATATTCTTAACATTCTTCCCAACAAAATATACAAATATCGGTCACCCACCTCTCTTTTATACGGTGTCATCCCTGAATACGATCACCTTCGTGTTTTGGATGTCTCTGCTATCCTCTCACCCCCTCCACCACCATACACAAACTCAACTACCGTTCCAACCCATGTGTCTTCCTTGGTTATCCTCCTAACCATCGAGGATACAAATGTCTTGACCTCACTACCCACCAACTCATCATCTCCCGTCACGTACATTTCGAGGAGACCATTTTTCCCTACAACATCCAATCTACCACCTCCCCTCCCTCCTATGACTTTCTCAACCCCTCCATCAACCCACTTGTTTGGGACAACCTTTCATCCCAAAAGCCCACTGCCAACTCTCCTGAACCACACACTCCATCGGTTTCAGGCCCACAAACCTCTCCCTCAACACAACCATATAACCCCTTATCCCCTGACCAACACGTCCCAAGCCCAATTCCTGACCAACACATCCCAAGCCCACTTCCGCACCACTCCAATACTACCTCTGCCCCAACCATCCCTGGCCCACTACCGCTCCACACCACAACCAGTCCACACATCTCCACAGACATGAACCCGTCTACCTTCCCCAACTCCTCTCCAATACCACCTCCACCACCTCCTCCGCCCACGCGTACCATTCACACCCGCTCCATGAGCGGTATCACCAAACCAAAACAGCCCTTTAGCCTTCACACTGCCACTGTTATACCAATTCCCAAAAACCCACAGGTTGCCTTATCCACTCCAGAGTGGCACAACGCCATGACCAATGAGTTTAGTGCCCTTATTAAAAATAAGACTTGGGAACTTGTACCTCGCACACCCGATATGAATATAATACGGTGCATGTGGTTATTTAAACATAAGTACAGGTCGGATGGCAGTCTTGAACGCTACAAAGCGCGGTTGGTATGTGATGGTCGCAAACAGGAACAGGGGATAGATTGTGGAGAAACATTTAGCCCGGTTGTAAAACCGGCTACTATTCGCATGGTCCTTTCGCTAGCACTAGCAAAATCATGGAAAATTCATCAACTGGATGTCACTAATGCGTTCCTGCATGGAAATTTAGAAGAGACAGTATATATGCATCAACCTATCGGTTTTCGCCATCATGAATACCCGGATCATGTTTGTCTTCTCAAGAAATCTCTATATGGACTCAAACAGGCCCCTCGTGCCTGGTATCAGCGGTTCACAGACTTTGTTACATCTCAGGGATTTTGCCAGAGCAAGTCGGACAACTCTCTGTTTATCTACAAGCATGATCATGACACCGCTTATCTTCTCATATATGTTGATGACATTATTCTTACAACCTCTTCTGACAGCCTACGGCAACACATTATTAGTTCTCTTGCAGGTGAATTTGCTATGAAGGATCTGGGCTCTCTCTCCTACTTTTTGGGCATACAGGTCACTCGTTCTGGAGACACGATGTTTTTGTCACAGGAGGCCTATGCCCGTGACATTATTCACCGAGCCGCCATGGATTCTTGCAAACCCGCGGCCACCCCAGTTGATACCCAGTCCAAACTCTCGTCTGACACTGGCCCGTTATACGAAGACCCCAGCACCTATCGCAGCTTGGCAGGTGCACTTCAGTACCTGACTTTCACCAGACCAGACATATCCTATGCAGTCCAGCAGATTTGCATTCACATGCATGCCCCCCGTGTTACACACTGGAATGCTCTAAAGCGCATTATCCGCTACATTCAGGGCACCTCCGAGTACGGTCTTCATCTTAGTCCAGCTCAGTCTCTGTCTCTCATTGCCTATACAGATGCTGATTGGGCCGGTTGCCCTGACACTCGCCGCTCTACTTCTGGATACTGTGTTTATTTTGGTGAAAGTCTAATCTCCTGGTCTTCGAAACGTCAAACAACCATCTCCCGCTCTAGTGCTGAAGCGGAATATCGCGGAGTCGCCAATGTTGTTGCTGAACTATGCTGGCTTCGTAACCTCTTGCTTGAATTGCATCATCCTATTTCGCGGGCTTCCTTGGTATACTGCGACAACATCAGTGCAATCTACCTTTCTGGCAATCCGGTTCAACATCAACGCACCAAACACATCGAGCTCGACATCCATTTCGTCCGTGAACAAGTTCATAAAGGGTGCATTCGCGTTCTTCATGTGCCATCCCGTCATCAGATTGCCGATATCTTCACCAAAGGACTTCCACGCATTCTATTGATGATTTCCGGACCAGTCTCAGCATTCGTCCACCCTTCGCTTCGACTGCGGGGGTGTAATAGCATCTTTGTATTTATGGATATAATTAAGTGATAATTGTGATTGATGTAAATTAGCCAATCTCCCTAAAATAGGGAGATTCTGTTGTAACCTATGGCCTATAATATGAGCCATCTACTGAATGAGTAAGGGGAGAAAAATCATATTCCTAATAGGAAGTTTATTCGATTAATATCAATAATGTCTTTCTTCATGGTGATCTATTTCTCAGCCTCTGGGATTTGTTTACTTTACTCAACCGCATCATGTTTGTTTATTGCGAAAGGCCATCTATGGCCTAAAGCATGCTCCTCGTGCTTGCTTTTTCAAGTTATCATCTTCTCTTACTGCATTTAGTTTTTCTCAATATGTGTTGAATACTTCTCTCTTTTACCGTAGCGGTTCAAATTTATGTTATGTTGTTAATGTTTATAACATCATCATTACTTGGAGCTCTACTACCTTTATCATGGACTTAATTGGCATTTACATTCCTAGTTTGCACTTAGGGATTTAGATCCATTATCATGTTTTCTAAGGACTCAGGCTAGATTTATGGTTGATACACTATACCTACCCTAGTTTGCACAAACAATTATCAACTAAAGATGGAGGATTTTATTTAACATGCGAGCCCCTTCTAAAGGAAAAACAAAATTCACAATTCTAAACTAACTCAAGCGTATAAAAGCCTCAAAATTAGGTTAACGCAACCAAACCTTAGATCAACTAACAAATTCTAGGATTCCACATAATCTAAGAGGAAACAAAGGAGGATTACCTCACAATATTAGAAAAAAACACAACTTACATCAATTAGAAGTTTCGTGTGAAAATTAGATGACCGATCTCAGCTTACATGTGTATGTTTAGTTTTTACATGGATGTAGAATATTGCAAGCCTTAAGCGATAATATATTAAAGCTTTATCTTTTCACCTGCAATATCTTACGTCCTCTAAATTAGTTTCAGACTCTTTTATCTATTGAATTTCTACCAAAATCAACTTAAATAATGAAGATACGTAGGGCTGCGAACAGTTCGTGAAGTGTTCGGCGGAAAGTTCGTTTATGTTCGTTCGTTTAGTAAATGAACGAACACGAACAAGAAAATTCCGTTCGTTTAGTTAAACGAACAAACATGAACACAAACCGTGTTTGTTCATTTATGTTCGTGACGTTCGATAATGTGTTCGTTTATGTTCGTTAATGTCCGTTCGTAAACGTTCGATAATGTGTTCGTTTATGTTCGTTAATGTGTTCGATTATATTCTTAATTTTTATGTTAGTTATTTTTATGACAATTATATCAAGTGTTTTTGGATATTTATGTTACGTGTTTATTTATTTTTGGTAAATTTTGTGATAAAAATGCTGATTTTATTTTAAAATAAATATGTGATCATTTGTATTCGTTTGTGTTCATTGAGTTCTTTGTGTTCGTCATGTTCCTGAACATTTGTCCGTTTTCGTTTGATTTTGTTTGTATTCGTTTGCGTTCGGTAAGCGTTCGTGAACAGTTCATGAACATGTTCATTTCCTTAATGAACGAACACGAACAAGAAAACCCATTTGTTAAGTGTTCGTGAACAGTTCATGAACAAGTTTATTTCTTAATGAACGAACACGAACAAGGCATTGTTCGTGTTCGTTCGGTTCGTTTGCAGCCCTAAAGATACGTGATTAAGGGAATACCATGCATGCAACTTGTATATGCCACAACTCTTTTTTTAAAACTCGATTTTTAGATATATATGGATAAAGTATTTTTTAAGGCTTGCAATATTCTACGCCCATGTGAAAACTAAACATACACATGTAAGCTAAGATCCGTCATCTAATTTTCACACGAAGCTTCTAATCGATGTAAGTTGTGTTTTTTTCTTAGATTGTGAGGTAATCCTCCTTTGTGTCCACTTAGATTATGTGGAATCCTAGAATTTGTTAGTTGATCCAAGATTTGGTTGCGTTAACCTAATTTTGAGGCTTTTATACGCTCGAGTTAGTTTAGAATTGTGAATTTTGTTTTTCCTTTAGAAGGGGCTCGCACATGTTAAAGGGGCTCGCACATGTTCTGTGGTACACCTATGAAAAGTAGATGCTATATTTCGTGTTTAGATTGCCTTGAAATTGTTTCTTGCATGCTTGTTGGCATTGGGTCACTTGAATGTTAAAATCATTCCCTTTGTCATGTACTTATGTTAGCTATTTTCGGATGAGGTTGAATCTTACATGCTTTCTTGGCATCTGATCACTTGTGTCTAAGATTCTCCCTTCTATGTGGCATTAGCTTTGAGTACGGTTAATTAGTGATTGACTGAGGCCCTAGTAATTGAAGTTATTTTAACCAAACACCTAAGCATTTACTTGTTACGGTTGCACAGATACAACAAATCTAGAGGGAATCAGCATGGTAATTGACCACAACCACCAACGATCATCACACGAAGAACCTCACTGACACCACCTGTACACTCTCATGACAACTGACTTAATAACTACAATAGGAATAAATGTAATAACATAAAAATTTTGGGCAGCATACAATGTATTCTTGGTCAGAAGTTCAAAACACCCCTTAAGATGCCGAAGACCACCCCTCCCCCCTGTTAAATCATCCCACAGTTTTTGTGATTCATACAAAAGAGCGCACCCCGACCAAATGCTAGAGTTTGGATGTGCCATTTGTGTAGAAATATCCACTCTCTCTTAAACTTATGCATTGGGATAATGCATATGTGAGTTTCCTAATATCATTTTTGGTGTGTGCTGCACTAAGAGTGATCCGCAGCCTGCAAGTTCAATAGAAACTTTGCATAACTATTTACCATGTGTTTCTTTGGCATATAAATACTGAGATTTAGCTGATTGCGTCAATGTATGTGATGATAGCATTATGCTAGTAACAAAATCTCCATTACGATTAACCATTTTGATGTTATTTAAAGATGAGGGAATGATTGGAATATCTGATAAAATAACCTATTGCAAAAGTAAATCATTGACTTAAATCAGCACACCTGCATAGATTAGGTGGGACCGTCGGGGGCCTGATTGCTGTTATATGAAAGCCACATTTCAGCATGTGCCTAAATAATCATAAAAACACACAATTTGATAACAGCCGGAGAGTCGGATACTTTTAACAATGAATTTTGAATAAACAAAGAAACATGCATCAATTGGCAACTTCGACCACTTCACTTTGGACGAATTGGGTTGTGTTTTATCTCACATGGATCAAAAAGAAATTTGTGCGAAAGGGACGGGTTGAGAGTCATCTAGAGTCTATTTATATACAAACACCTAATAGCTTTTGTTCAAAATCTAAAAGACCTATAATTAATATTGTAATAATACCGTTTTTCTTATAACTAATGCATCAACTATATATAAGAAAAGTTAGGAACATGGACTGATGGACAAAAAGGTGTTGGCAGATCAACATAACCCAATCTGATCCGGCCGGTTTTGAACCATACTAAAGGTGACCTTTTCACCCCATTACATGAACCGCTCATTTTGCCACCTCTAGCATCAATATAAGCAAAGGGAACTAAATTGTACACCATCAAAAGTATTTCATGCACAAGAGGGTGCGAGTGTGCAATATGTACCAAAAAAAGGAAAGAGAGGAGACCTGCTTGCTTTCAGGGCTTGCTCTTCACTGCCTACTATAAGGGAAATGATGTGACTTGTGATTGGAATTCTGGCCAGAGTGCGAAATTCTTGCACCCGATTCCAGATAGCCTTTCTACGCCATGTCTCCTTCTTTGCCACCATCACAGCAGCTAAATACATTAAACATTATACTCCAGTGGGTCAAACAGGTAGGGGTCGCAATTTTTAACTATTTACTTATCAATGGGCTGATTTGGATTTTGTATAATCTCAAATGAGTAAAATAAGGGGGAAAATAGTTAAAAAGATAATGGGTTGAATCGGTCAAAGGTTGCCAAAGTTGTTTTTCTTATGCATATACATCCTACATTATCTTATTCAAAAAGTTACATTGTTATATAATTAATAGATAACTTTTTAATCATATTTGAGTGACTAACTGTTCATCAAAATAAAAGACATAGATGTAAAGTGTTTTGGGACAAACTTAACCAGACAAAAAAATGCCTTTTTTACCTGTTGCTTGACCCACGCATTTTACTACCTCTAAGAAACATATACACAGCCCTTATGATCGTACCGCTTATTTTCAACTTTGCAACTACTTAACAAGACATACCAATGGCAATACTCACTTTCCAAAAAAAAAATAGTACACAACTGCTAAAATCTCTTTTTCAAAAGGTTTGTAAGTACTAGTGTGATTCTGTATTTAAATTCCTTGTGTAGACTATTTATTTGGGAGAGTGAGAGTACCTTCTTTGTGAAAGTATGCTAGCTAACTATGAGATACATAGAACATATATAGTGAACGAAAATACATATTATAAACTAGGTTATAGTCCCGTGTATTGCACGGGATTGTATAAGAGCAATTATAGTTTTATAGTGTGTAGAGGATAAAACAATTCAACTACACATAAAGAAAAAACGAATCATAAGCTCCCAATTAAGTCAAATCCATATCCAACTAACTAATATTTTGAACGGCAAATGTACGACCTTGTTGGTTTAAATATATATTAGAGTTATAAACATTAATCATTTTTTAAATCATAATTAAAAAACTAATAACTACAAATTAATTTTCAAAATGTATATCTGTTCTTTTTTTTAATCTTTAAAATTAAGAAAAAATAATATATAAAATTATAATTTAAAGTGCCACATGAACGATATTTTTTGAGTAGATCTCGCCACTTTGAAAGATGGAATAGAGTCAATGATAAATTTTTAAAAACTTTGAGTCAACTGTTAAAATTGTAATTTTGCTTGATCAAATGTTTAGACAAATTATTTTTCTTTAGTTTAATTGGTCATAAAAAGTTTGAAAGGGAAAACTTTTATGAGATGAAGTGTGATGGTGACACGTGCCATATATTGTCATTGTTTATTAGTAGTAAGATGGGATTAAGGGAATCATACGATCTTTCGGTTTATTATGAGCTCTCAGCCAAATATGATCCATATTCTTTTGTTTAATTCCTCTTGTTGCATACTATAGTTTGATTTCTGTTACATGTTATTATAATTTATTTCATTTAAACAACACCAAGCTATAGCCCTGTGTATTAACTGCATGTATTACACAAGTTAAATAAGAAAAATACTAAATATTTATTAATGAAGAGTTAAGAACCGTAAAACATCAAATATAAAAGTACTTTGATTAGCTGCGAAAGCTTACTATTTTTAAAACTTCGTTATAAAAAATTATTGCGTTTAGAAAAGCTCGCTTTTTTGTCAATATCTCACTATTTAAAAACTCCGGGTTTGTTTTGTAAAAATTAGTTTTAGATAAAACTTTAAATTTTTATAAAGATTGATTTTAAAATATTTCATAATTTAAAAAAGTTTTGTCATTTTAGAAAAATTCATAGTTGTAGACAATTTTGATTTTGAAAAAGTATATTTTTTAATCAAAATACTTAGTTTTTTTTAATGAAAAAATGTTTTAAAAATTATTGATTATTTATTTAATGAATAAATGTTTTAAAAATTAATGATTAAAAAAGTACTTGGATTTATAATATAGAAAGAGAAAGAGAAAAATTCAGAAATTAATTATTTAAAAGTTTTAAAATGAAATAAATAGTTTGGCGGGAAAATTAAAGTGAGAGGGCTTGTGAGGAATGTGGCATCACATATAAAGGATTATTAGGTTAGATTTATAACAAAGTAAATTATGAAGCTCATCCCTGTGCCCTATTGTTATTCAAAAGCTACATCATTCATTCTTAAACATCTTTTATTACACTAGTGGCCCCTATTTTGAGATAACTCAGATTGGTCCTCCCCTTAAAGAGTGTTAACTCCGGTCCCTTAATTCGCCCCATATGCCTGTCATATGAAGGCAGTTGGGCCTTTTTAGCCTCATGCCCCCGTTAATCTTCAATCTCTCTTCATCTCCATCAAATTCTTGAACTTGTACAAATTTTTTAATAAGTTCATAAACCATAGCATCAATCAAAAATAAATTTCATAACTTGTAATCAAATTTATAATTACTAATGAAATCAATCCTTAAGATTAGTTGAAATCAAACCCAAAACCCAGCATTAACATTAACCTAAGCCTAGATGAACACTTGCAAACATTAACCAAAGCCTACACTAATATCACCAAACACAGCAAAATGCAAAATTTGTTTTATAGAAGGTGTTGACATGCCTTATCTTAATTTAAAATTTACGCATTTCATCTATCTATTATACCATTTTCTGTTATGTGTCAATGTTTGAATGCCTTAAAGAGTGATAGAATGTTGTTGAGGCCTATGGCACTACCACTACTGGCCACCATTATTATACCACTTCCACCACCGAACACAAACATGCTTAAAAGTTGAATCTATATTTACGTCTAAACCCTGAATCCCTAAATCAAAGCCTTGATTCGTAACATGAAACTAGATTTAACTCGGTATTCAAACACACATACTCATACCATCACAACCAAGGGAGATCAAATCCCTCACTCCGAATGGCTATCACACAAAGGAGAATGGCGATCCTGACAGGAAGTGGACGGATCCCTAGCCCATGATGGTGACTTCAGGAAGGAGGCATGCGGAGTTTGACGATGTTCATGTAGGCTTATGTTAATGTTTGACTTTGTTTATGCAGTCTTATATTAATGTTAATGTTGGATTTGGGTTTGATTAATGGCAGGGACTGATTTTTCAATAATTATAAATTTGATAAAAATTATGAAGTTTATTATGTTAAGGTTTAATATATACGTTCAAGAACAAGATGGATATGAACTTGGTTTAAAAAAACCTAAGACTCTCCAAGGCGTTGTGGTACCAAAAGCCAAGGCACGAGCATCACGTATGTGAGGCGCGCGTCTATGTACAACCAAATAAGCTTTATTTACAATGATAAGTTGTCTATTTTGTCTGGTTTACATATCAACCTATTTATCAAGTAAACCTTCCATATCTTTCATCTCTTTGGTTTATATAAACCTCCTAGTCTCCTACATACCCTAATTTTGACCAATTTGGATCCAGAAGTCCAGAACTACAGGAAGCGCACCTTTTGACCCTGTTGCACACCTTTTTAAACCAAGGATATGAAGAGAGGTTGATGATGAATATGTAGCAGGCACATTGGGCCACTTAATGGATCATGAATAACACCATTTAAAGGGAGTGCCAAATCCATGAGCAAGCCTAAATATAGGGACCACTAGTGTATTAAACGATGTTTATGAATGAATTCTCTAATTTTCATATAATCATAGGGAAGAAATTTGTAATATACTCAAATTGCATGATGAGCCTTTCAAAGACTTCGTAACTAAATATAACTAAAATGTTAATGCACCAACAGATCAATATCTCGTAGAATTAATTTTAATTAGGGAATGATTAACAAAACCCTATTTTCATTATGCAGCCTTTTGAAATATTGTAAGCCCTCAATTAAATTTAAAAATTACCATGTGCAGCAGCAATGATGGGTACAGGTGTAGAAGTTGAAAATATAAAAGAACGGCCCCGTGATTGTATGAGTTGTTTCCACCTTTTGCTGTTCAATTAGTAATTAAAGAGGAACATCAGTAGCACTCACATAACTGCAAGACTATGCTCATGAGATGGAATAACGTGTGTGTATGTATGTGTATGTGTGCATATTACACCAATCATTTTTGACATTAGGTGCTGGGGTATTCAGTCTTCACCAAAAGATACAGGGAATTTAAAAAGTTCAAAGACACAATATTGGAAATTCTACAATTAGCAAACCTAAAATGGAAATATAATGTTAGAAGTGGCACTTAGATGAATGGGTTGATTAGGTTATGTTTTATCTCTAACAGCCCAAACGCGAACTATGAATTAGCTTAAAAAGACACAACCGAACATCTCCCAAAGTATATTTTTGATGCATAACACCTCCTAGTCCTTTTATTTAAAAAAACAGCTTTTAATGAAAAAAATATTTTTTTATTATAGCTGAAGCTCTAGTTATTTACAAAAATGTAATAACTTTGGAAAAAAGTGTTTCGGTCAAAGAAACTCGACACAGCTTGTCGACCCATACTAAAAAAAGACAGGTATCAAATCAAACCGTTTTGGCCCGTCACCCAACCTGCCCATCTTGTCACCATTAGAAATTGTATGCATTAATATTTACACAAGAAAGGGAGATTAAAGAACCTGCAGGCAATGAAACCACCATGGCAACCTACAGCTTTACTAAGAGTGCCTATGCATATATCAACATCATTTGCACAACCAAACTCCTCAGGTACACCACCACCATTTTTACCATAAACAAGGGTTCCATGAGCCTAGGGATCAGAACCGCGAGTCAGTAATAGAAGAAACGGAAAAAAACTGGAACTAAAGAATATTTAGCTGCATTTATACAATTAAATATCAACCAGATTCAGAATGGGCAGGTTGGGTACGGGTTTTTAGTGGAGTTAAAACTGTAATTTAGGTTTTTGGTGGAGTTACGTTGACCCTTTTCATTTTTAGACTTTTTTTGTACACAGAATAATACTGTAACTATGATTGCACATACTATCTATTACAATACTAATCTAAAGTTTTTAATAAGCGATTTAGAAGGTTGTATGCAATTAAAATACACTTTGGACATTTTTCTACCAATTTAACCCTGTCCATTGTGTATTTAAATTTCTTCACTTGACCTAAATTTCTTCACTTGACCCATTTGGCCCATTTGAGATAAGAACATAACCTAAATCAACTATTCATAACAAATATGTTGAAATTGTCACCTCTAAATAACTTTTAAAGCATTTAATGATATGACTGGTAAACTAAAACTTACATCATCCACCACCAACAAAAAACCATGCTTCTTGCGAAGCTTGGAAAGCTGGACCATAGGTGCAAGGTCTCCATCCATACTAAACAAGCTGATAAAAGTCACAAAAATACATCCCCTTAATAGACCTATCATATACACAGATGCAAGCCAAGAGTTACAATAACAGAAAGAGGTTTCTTTTGCACTTGCATTGGTAATCTAAGCACTCCTGAGTAAGAAACGACAGGTGGGACATTTTAGATTTGAAGTAATTCTTGTAACATCCAACAAATATGTGCACGTTACCTGTCTGTCACAACTACTTTTTTCTTCATTGTGCAGTTCAATCTGCCAAACAAAATATTCCAACCAGGCAACCATTATACATTTTGTGAAGAAATATCTCATTTAAAGGTAGGTAACGAACTTAGTAACTTGTAAACAGGAAATAGGACACCTACAGTAATCCATTAAGATGGGCCATGTCACAATGCCTATAAATAAAGACCTGCACATGTCCATGTCGCTCCGCAAGCCGAATACCATCTATTATTGATGCATGATTTAGGGCATCAGAGAATATTGCGACACCATTTTGATAATCTGTTTCATTTTCTGCTGAAAGTGAGCCAACATATCCCACTACTGTCATAAAGGCCATATTGGCTGAAAATCCTGTGGGACATAGAAGGCAATCCTGGAGTAACATATATAATAGAGTGTCAGCTTCCAGTCAGTAATTATGAATTTAGAGGTAGCAAGATGAGCGGTCCCGATAGAGGGATTGAAACACGTCATTAGCATGGGTAAGATGGCCCACAAGAAAACACTTCTTTTGTCCCTTATTTAAAAGTATCGTAAGACATTGTTGATTATGATTATGAAAAGATTATCATTAATAACAATAAATAAAAATAATTCAGGAGGTCGTATGCATTACTAATAGATTTTGGGCGACTTTCATTGGCCCATTTGACCCGTTCCCCTTTAAGTTTCTAAAAATTCTCATTTGACTACTTTTAGATAGAATAAAACAAAACCAGGTCAAAATTGACCAATTTCCCATAAGTAAACAGGTCGAAATTCTCACCTTTAATGAAAATAAATAGTACATTAGTACTACATATAAAAACGCCACAAAAAGAAAACTACATACCCAAATATCTATCATCAGTTAGTTGTGAAAACTTCATATTTATCATATAGTAGCATCTTTTAATAGATAATACACTGATAGGTCATCAAAAAATTTGAACATCATTTGAAATCGATCATCAAACAATCAACATTATGCCATACAAAGAGCAAGCTTAAACCTCTTTATTCTTTGACTCTGCCAAACAGGATTCCAGCAGTCTGTGATAAGTGGTATAACCACATATTAGGGCGGAACCTCTTGGGCCCATCCCATGATCTTGAACCACCTATTAATGGAAAGATAGCACAAACATGTTATCATGAAGTAGACATAATTATTAAAAAAAAAAAAATAGGTACATGAGTAATGGCATATTGAGCCAACATCAAGCATCCACCTTTGTGGCAGCCTTGGCAACGGTCGGATGTGAACTTAGCCCCAAGTAGTCATTCCCTGAAAATAGAAGTAGCATTCTGAACCGCTTAGGGCACAATCCTGATTCACATTCAGAATCTTCATTGTCACATGTAAGGTCATCACCTGAGAAATATAAAGTGTTGGTTTACTAAATGTATGAGCAGTAAATGGTTATGCTCAAATGGTCAATCATACAATACAAAATTATAATACTTGATACAGAACTATATGCTTGATATTCCTAAGATAATGACAAGCCAAGACGTTGAGGTCCCCATCATTACCATATGTGACAAGAATGAAGAGCAATTTACTAATTTACCATAAGGCATAGATTATTTCATTTGTTTAAATGAACTGTCGAAAATACTTCTATACAAGCATGAATTGTCCCTTCATTTTGGCTAACCCAGAGCATCAACAATCACCATAAAGTGGGTTCTGGTGAGATATGAATCATAGAACATGTTATAAGCACAAAGAACCTAGAAGTCACTAGAGGGTTTCTAAACTAAGATATCAATTCAATTCTTAGAGAAACAAGCTTCAAAATATGCATGAAGACTCCACTAAATTGTGTTCATCTAAATCACTAATCAAACACCCAAAACAAAAAATGATTCTCTCACATGTAAAATACAACACTCTGCAAGCATATCCAAGCATAAAACTTAGTTGGATACCCACATTTTAATCAATACAGCTTGAAGAGAAACAAAAAGGGTGCAAGAAGTACCCAATTGTTTGCTTTCTTTGTAAGTTCATGTTCAAAGATTGGAAAAAACAAATAAAAACGCCAAATTATACAACCTCAAAGATATTGGTAATGCTAAAACTTGAAGGGTGATTAAAGGGTACCAGAACTGGGAACATCCTGTACCCATCTGTGGAATGTGGACTCTGCAATCTCTATTTCAACAGAAGCCCTATCCCATTGGCGCATTCCGTCGAACACTTCTAAGGCATTGTCGCTTTTGGGTTCACTTGGGTAGTGAATGGGTCTTAGAGACCGCAAGATTTTCAGGGACTCGAGTCTTGAAAGCGCTTGCTCTACCCATTCGTCCCAAGACGACATCTTCACTCGCTGACAAATGTGAAGATACTGTCTGTCGAATGTCGATCCTTCGGATTCAGTTCAAGATTTCCATTTTATGTATTACTTTGGTATTGTCAAAACTAAGAGGATAAATTATGGGTGTTGCTATATATACCAGTCTCGTAAAATTTTTATTTATTATATATTTTTTCTTAAATTTTGAGATAAATATAATTTAAACCTTTTGTTTTCTTTTTGTTTTTTATATGTTTTTTATCATGAGTTTTTTTTTGTAATATTAATTTATTCTTTCTAATATCCAAAAATTCAAAATTTTAAAATTTATTTAAACTCCCGAGATAACTTATAGTATTTTTCTACAGGAATTATATCTTTATTAATACATGTTTTATTATTTTTTATAGAAAATATACTTTAAAAGTTAATTTGATATGAACTTTAGCATAATAAAACAATTAAGCTCCGCCATGATACTTTATATTTATTTAAACTAAATAATATAATAACAAAAGATATTATGTTATAATATAATATCTTATTTTAAATTAAATACCATAACGATAATTATATATTATGATTGTAATTTGTTTAAAGCTGATTGCATATAATAAGCTTGCTTCGTTTAATGTTTGGGTTTTTTTTTTTTCCTTTTTTTGGTTTTTCTATTAAATAAATTCTTTTTAATTAATATTTACATAATATGTATGATTTTAACTGTTTTTTTATTTTAAGAAAATTATCAGATTATTGGTTTCGTTTTCTTATATAAACATAGGATGTTATCACGTCACTACCAATACGGTAGGCTAATTTTTCTTGAAGTTGCGACATGAACTTTTTAACCGGTTCATTTTTATATAAGTTTTATACCATCATCACTGCACTTGTTATAATACGTGAATTTACATAAAGACTTTTACATTCTTATTTTTATCAACGTCTCATTGTGAAATTTTAAACATGTCGGTTCTTTACATGGACTTTCGGGTATCCTCAATGCACCTGCTCTAACGTTGTTTTACGTAAAGGTTTTAGTTGCATGCCGCAAGACGCAAAGGCTTAATGCTAATTGAATTCATTATTTATATATGTATTGAGTCATATACTAATTTAGAGTAATATATTTTTTTTTAAATTGTGTAAACAAACATCTATTATAATATATATATATATATATATATATATATATATATATATATATATATATTAAAAAGCAACTTCACTTTTACAGTGAAGTTTGCTTTCTAATATATTGGCTATATATTTTTACAAAATGTATTTAAAACATAAATTCTAATCAGGATTAACAACAGAGCTTTATATTTTTACTTTTTGGCCACCAAAGTTTATTTTTTGTGTTTTTGGCGCAAACATTGGTATCTTTATTCGATATTATCATAACTGAAATCGGTATACGCTTTTGTGGTTTTCGATGAGGTGACCTGACAACGAAAAAAGTCACGGTAGCGTAAGACGGGGAATACAACCAAACACCCGCTCGCGTAGCGCGAGAGAAAACATTAGTTTAAATTTAAATACCAAACATGATTAAGTATAAGAAGTGGGAGATTGTTTTATCAAATATATAATTATTACATATCATATTATTTTATAACCAAACTAGAGTAAATTTCATTTTTGGTCCTTGTGATTTGGGCATTTTAACCATTTCAGTTCAAAAAGAAATCTTTTGTCATATCATGCCCTGTGGCTTCATTTTTGTAACTGTTTTGATTCTTAGCACTAAATCTGTTAGTTTTGTCTGTTAAGTGTAAGGATATTTTGGTCTTCTTACTTACAAGGACTATTTTATTGATTAACTATAAGGGTTTTTTTATATTATACATAATAATTTATATAATTAAAAAATAATAAAATATAAATTCTAAACATACAACATAAAATCCAAAAACCCCAAGTTCAGCATTCCACCCACAGCCACCATCACCGGAACCTATGCCACAATCGCCACCGTCATCCCCCAGCTTCGTCCGACAACCACCATCTTCTTCCTCATCTTTGCTGGACAACCACCATCCCTATTGTCTTCCCTTATCTTCCTTAAACAAACACCGTTTTTCCTCATCTTTGTCGAACAACCACCATCGCCACCGGGACTCCTATCCTCTTCTCTAGCTAGATCTCCCAACTGAAACACTAATTCATCTACCACACATCAGATTTGCACACAAAAATTATGTTAGTCATGTCTGCACACAAAGAAATTGAGAGTAGATCGGAGGTGGTATGGTGGTTCAAAGTAAAAACGGTGGCTCACGGCACGAGCCGCTGATTGTGGTGTATGTGATTAAGGGGAATGCCCAGCCCTCCGGTTGTCTTCTCTAACTAGATCCCCTGTCGGAAAACCCCAGACCCAACCTACTCCATCCCCACCCTTTTTCATAGTCTTAAAGCCCAAATGAACATAATTTCTTCTCCACTTAAAACCCTAGACCTAAACACCCTTATACTATCATATCTTGCAAATTAAGAACATAACTTCCCACCTCCAAAACGTCACTCTGAATCTATATTTGTTTTCTTCGTGTTTAAGTTTGATGATCAACGGTGCAAAAAGGAGGTCATAGTAAGTTTGATGGTTTTCATATCGATGGTTATCGGTGCTCAAAAGGGGATTTTTCTTCACTGGTGTTGATTTTTAAGAAACCACAATAAGGCTTTGGAATTTTTAAGGTTAAAAAATCTTATCAACATAAGTCGACTTGTTTAAATTGTTTCTACCGATGGTTCTCGATGGTGAGGAAGACAACCGGAGGTGGGCTGGATGAACGATCAGGGTAGATTTTTAAAGATCTTAATTTTACTAATTTACACAAAGAACCCTTCAATTATTAATTAATCTTTACTAATTTGCACAAACATTCCCTTGGGTATAAAAGAACAAAAATACCCTTAAACTCAACAAACAAAACTAACAGAGTTAGTGCTAAGGCCCAAAATCATTACAAAAATAAAATCACAGGGCATGATATGACAAAAGATTCATTTTTGGACTGAAATGGTTAAAATGTCCAAACCACAGGGACCAAAAATAAAATTTACAAATAAATAAAAATTTTATAGGGGTAAAATATGATAAATTATAAAATTAATATTTAAAAGGTAGGGTATGACAAGTAGAAAAGGTGGGTATGTATAGCTTCTCCCTAAATTATCAACATATTATCAAAATAATCAACATATTAAAAAAATACTAAAAATTGAATTCTAAACCGTTCATTCGATTGGAGTAAATGAAAGGAAACTGTGACACGTAGTAATCAGACTGTCAGATGGAGTAAATGAAAGAAATAGCAGCAGACCATTTATCACGTTTAGAGGACATGATTGATGATAACTTTTCGTATGAGACACTGATGTTTGTGAAAGCACAGGAAGAGGGTTTTCTATGGTTTGCAGATTTGTCTAATTACATAGCGAAAAGGGCTCTGATGAGAGGCATGACACATTAGCAAAAGAAGAAATTATTTGCAAATGTTAAGCATTACATTTGGGACGACCCCTACCTCTTCCGCATTGGAGCAGATCAGATCATACACAGGTTCGTACACGGTGAAGAGGCAAGGAGGATTTTGAGTCATTGCCACTCAGGACCAATGGTTGGCCACTATGGAGCAAGTTTGACAGCTAAGAAGGTATTTGACGCTGGGTTTTATTGGCCAACGATTTTTAAGGACGCATATGAATTTGAGGAGTTGTGATGCATGTTAGAGAGTAGGAAATATCTCATCTCGGAATGAGATGCCACAAACTGCCATTCAGGCATGTGAGATTTTTGATTTGTGGGGCATTGATTTTATGGGCCCGTTTCTGCTATCTCCAGGGAACAAGTACATCCTAGTAGCCGTAGACTATGTTTCCAAGTGGGTGGAGGCTCAAGCCTCACCCATGAATGATGCTAGGGTTGTAGTGAGATTCATTAAATAATTCACGCTTTGGTATCCCCAAAGCCCTAATTAGTGATCGAGGGACCCACTTCTGCAATGCACAGATGGAGAAAGCCTTGAAACGCTATGGGGTCACCCGTCGGCTTGCAACGGCTTATCATATACAGACTAGTGGGCAAGTTGAGGTAAGTAACCAGGGTATCAAGCGGATTCTAGAGAAAACAGTCGGATCAAATCGTAGAGATTAGTTCGATAAGTTAGATGACACACTATGGGCATTCCGCACGGCATATAAGAAACACCGTTCAGGATGATATATGGAAAAGTGTGTCATCTACTAGTGGAGTTGGAGCATTATGCATATTAGGCATTGTGGACAGTGAATTTAGATATGTCCACGGCTAAAGCGAATCGATTTCACTAATTGCATGAGTTGGAGGAATTGAGAGATCATGCGTACGCACACTCGACACGATACAAGGAACATACGAAAGAATTACATGGTCGCCACCTGAAAGGTAATAAAGAATTAAGTGTGGGGATTAGGTGTTACTGTACAATTCATGATTGAAATTGTTTCCGGGAAAATTAAAGTCCCCATGGTCGGGACCATACACTGTGCGCGATGTATTCCCATACGGAACAATTGAAATCGAGGAAAAGGACGGTGAGAGGTTTAAGGTAAACGACCATCATTTAAAGCATTACATTAGTGGGCCGGTGATTGAGAATGAGGATGAAATGGTCGACCTCGCCCCTATAGGAACCTAATTAAGATATTCGAGTCAGGGTGACGACTTGTAAATAAACCAAGCGCTTCCGGAAGGCAAGCCAAGGGTTCGTTTTTATTTTTTTTTTTGCATTTTAGTTTACTTTTTATTTTTAATTTTTCATACCAGATGCTTCTGTGTTTGTCTTTGATTTCAGGATTAGCGCTAACTAGTTAAACCTAGAACATGATTCACTTTTAAGTCACATGATTAAGTTAACTTAATAAGCGGTTTTCAAAATAAAATGGTATAGATTTCTAATTAAGTGAGGTAAATAGAGAGATAATAAATGTGCAATTGTTCACAATTTATACCCTAATTAAGTGAGGTAAATAGAGAGATAATAAATGTGCAATTGTTCACAATTTATACCCTGATTACCTCCGTTTTCATGTGAGATTGAGCCTTTAATTCTTGATTATTTGCATTTCACATGCATTGTTTGTTAGAGCGTTTATGTCACACGATTACATGCATTTTAGAACTTGTCTAGGTTATACATGTCGAGACCATAAACTTCAAACTTGCACAAAAGTGATAGAGGCACCTAGGATTTAGCCTTGTGTTTAGCCTGTGATTACCTTACCTTGGACGTCATCCACTAGTTAGCCACGTTGAGCCGTTTATTTACCGTTTTTCTTTGTTTAACCCATGGTAGCCTACCCTTTATTTGTTTAAGCATTTTTGTGTTAACCCATGTGTTTAGAAAATCCGACTAAGTTAGTGTTTAAATAGCATGATTCATTTGTTATGTTTGATTAGTTAGCATCACTTCCTACATTTGGCTGAGAACGTGTCATTATGTTCATTAAATCCCTGAAATGCAGAAGAAAAAAACAAAAACAAAAACAAAAAAATATAAAATAATATCTATTAGTAGTGTGTTTGTTAAAGTATTCAAGTTTGATTCTTTGTTTTCGCTTATCAATTGCGTATTATGCTCCTATTTAGCCTAGCAAAGTCGGGTTTCTCTAAACACATTAGCCTTGTTTTTCCCCTTGTTTATTCCTACCTTTCGCCTTAGCTACGTTACAACCCATGTTAAGACCTACTTGATTTGTGCAAAGTTTAATTGTTAGTTGGTGTAGATGTGATGCTTTTACAAGCTTATGATAATGTCATGTCGTGATGATATCAAGAGTACCACAGATATAAACTAGTACCTCTTATAGTAGTCCACTAAACAACCTGAAAGGAGATAGCATTGTGAGAAGTTGTGGATTCTTGTGCGTTTAGAGTCTTTAAATGAATTAACTTAGTTACAGTGTCTGTTTTTCAAAATTGGTATCATGGTTGCTTGTTAATTTGTAATTCTATTGATTGTGATGGATTGTTGATTGTGTCTTTTGAAAAAACGGGTGGCGTTAATTTAGTTTGGCATCATGTATTTAAAATTGTTAATGTTAGATATGTCGTGTGATGAGTTTTGCTTAGGAACAAGCAAAGTTTAAGTGTGGAGATATTTGATGTGGTCAAAATAATCCATAAATTATATAAATGTCTCATACACTTTTTGAATAGTTTTTGGTCACTTATTATTATATATTGCGTCTAATTCATTCATATTTAGATTTTATAGGTTTTAAGAGACCAAGAGAGAAATTATATATTTAAACAAAATTTAAGATTGATAGCAAAACTTTAACCGAATGATATTACAACTAGGATTTTGAATGTTAAACCTTTTAAACAAAATTATATGAGTTAATAAAATTTAACTAGAAAGTTAGAATTATTAAAAATTTAATATTATGAATCATGAATTGGTTTATAGTTAAACTAAAAATAATTAGTTCAATTACATGCAGCTCACTTGTAGATCTTAAGTCTATAAACTTTATATCAAATTGATAGTTAAATTTCAATACATGTAAGATTAACAAGCACATTCACGTGTTGCAAATTCTAATGAAATTATTAAATGAGTTAAGGGCCCAATATGAAGTTGGAGGAGGTACAAGGTTCAACACACGAAATAAAAAGACCCACTTTCTTTGGAAGAAAAAAGGAGGGGAGAAGCCGATGGCAGAAGCATTTACGGATGAAAAAAGAACAAAAATTCTGATATCTCATTAATTTGAATTCAATTTTGGATCTTTGAGCACGATTGGAGAGCAATATTAAAGCGAAGAACAAGACTTGGAGGCATAAGATTGAGTCAAGCATTGAAGATCATCCGGGTTCAATTCAGTTTCAATTATTTTTCTTTGTTTTATTGTTTCTCTCGTTTATATTTCTAAAGTTTGCAACTATGTTATCGTTTTTAATGTTTACAAACATAATGAGTAGCTAACTTTATAGTACTACCTAGGTTGGGTTGAAAACTAATATGTTTTTACTAAAGTTTCAGTTTTGATTTCGTATGTTTGTTTGTTAATCTTAGAACTTGTTTTTTCTCAATTAAATATGGATATGTGTATTGTGTTATGCTTGAAGTTATTGCCATGCTCGTGTGTGCCTGATTTTGATTGATTGTATGACATCTAGATTAGGTTTTGCACATTATAACTAATTACTTCGTGTTTTTAATTTTAAACTTTGATTAGAGATAATCTTAGGAGTTTTGGCTGTGATTTGATAGTATTTTTCAATGTGCTACATTGTCTAAAACCTAGGGGTGATAGATATTGCTTGAAACCTCCTACCCATTGCTTGTTAGGTTTAGATTTCGCGAGAGCGTGTTTTG
This sequence comes from Flaveria sonorensis, assembly GCA_025506505.1. NCBI lineage: Eukaryota > Viridiplantae > Streptophyta > Magnoliopsida > Asterales > Asteraceae > Flaveria > Flaveria sonorensis. The sequence goes on from CM046439.1 coordinate 9,937,641, forward strand.
CCTTTCATTCGTGGTGTTAATGCTTTTGGGTATTTAATTTGATTCAATTTAGTTGTCCTTTATCTTAAGGTTAGAAAATATAATCTTAAAGATAATGTGGTAGAAAACCTAAGGGTGATCTTCCATTATACATTTTAATAAACTTATCTTGTGTTTCATATGTGTCTTTGGTTTTCTTAGGGAGTAGCAACATACCTAGTTAACCCTAGATTCGTATTTTTGGAGATAGTCATACGACTCATTGCTTTTGTGTCATTACATGTTAGTTGGATTCCTACCTAGGTAGTTATTTCACATATTTGATCGTATTCAGGTTTCCAAGTTTAAATTCTAATTTGTTTATTTTAATCTTCATGTTAGATTAATTAATTTTAGTTAAATGGTTTATTTTGTTTATTAATAATTACTTAAAATAATCTAATTAATTAGTTTAGAAATTGATATAGGTTTATTATCGAGAGCCGCCAATAGTGTCAACGGATTCGATATCCGGACTTGCCTATACTTTACTATATCATGACCGGTACACTTGTTGTTTGTGTGAATTTTAGTTGGAAATTTCCATTTTAAAACTAGTTTGTGAAAAAGGTTTTGTTAAATAAATATTATATATATATATATATATATATATATATATATATATATATATATTCACATACCAAGTTTTGGCAATTTGAGAACGACCCAAGTCGGGGATCTAATTATTTATTCTAGTTCAAAGTTTATTTATTAGTTTAATTCTCCTTATTTGCTTAATTGTGCCTTTAGTTTATATTTTTTCTTTTATATTTTTTTTCGTGCTTTAGTCAGTTAGGTAAATTCCATTTTCTTTTTAATTTTCTTCTAGTTTATGCTCCACACCCGTTCTGCCGGACCACCAGAGTTTCAACCACTAAGCGATCCAGAACGTGCGTTCGACCGACATTTGAACGCATCTGACACGCAACTTGAGACCGAGGAAGATTCCTATGACAGCGAATCCACTCACGCTACATAATCCACAAAAGCCGACGAACAACCACCGCTGAGGAGAGTGATTGCCGACTACAAGCCCACTGCTGCATGAGCTATGTCTAGTATTGCACGTCCACCAATCACTGCCAACAATTGGCAAATCCCTCCACAAATCATTCATGGTCACTAATCCTGTTCAGTTCCACAAGTTGCCTGCTGAAGACCCTAACTCCCATCTTGCTCGCTTCGCGAGGATGTGTGACACCTTTTAGGTGAACGGTGTTTCTAAGGATGCATGCAAGTTGCACCTCTTCTCATTATCTCTTAGTGATCGGCCCACAGCTAGCTTGAGTCCCTGCCCACAGGATCCATTACCACATGGGCTGATATGCAAGACAAGTTCTTGTGTAAGTACTTTCCCCCTTCGAAGACCGCTCATCTGAGGAGCATGATTCATTCATTTTAGCAGAAGTCAGAGAGAGACTTTCTACGAGATGTGGGATCGTTTCAAGGAGCTAGTGCACAAGTGTCCACATCACGGTTTGGATGATTGGGCGTTGATCGAGAAGTTTTACAATGGAGTCACTCTGGCAACGAGGAATATTCCGGATACTACTGATGGTGGTAATCTGATAACCACCAAGACTGTTGAGGAGTGTAACACGATGTTCGAGGACCTAGCCATGAGTAGTTATGAATATCGTGATTCTAGAGCCCAGGTTGCTGCTCACTTAGGAGTGCACCAAGTTGATTCTAGCACTGCTTTAGCCGCCCAGGTTGAGGCATTAACTAAGATGGTAGCAGACCTACAGAAGAAGAAGGAGCAGGCCTGTGAGATTTACCGGGGTGGTCATGACACTATTGATTGTCCCATTTCTGCTGATAGTTTTCAGGAGCAGGTTGACTTTGTCATACCAACCGGATGCAAGAAAATGCCTTTGGTAATTCCTATAATCTGGGTTAGAGAAATCAGCAGAACTGGAGGAGTGGGAACCCATCGGGTTTTCAATCGCGTACTCAGAGTTTGTTTCAGAATCAGAGTTCGAGTAGCGGCTAGATTAGTGGTATAGGTCAAGGCGAGAAGAAGCCCACCCTCGGGTGCGTCCTAATGCAGCGAGGAAAAGTCATAGCATATGCTTCCCGACAGTTAAATATTCACGAAGTGAATTACCCTACCCACGATCTGGAGCTAGCGGCTATGGTATTCGCGTTAAAGATATGGAGGTATTATTTATATGGTGGCCAATGCATAAATTTCACGGACCACAAAAGCCTAAAGTATTTCTTTGAGCGAAAAGATCTTAATATGACATAGAGACGATGGTTGGAGCTCATAAAAGACTATGACTGTGAGATTCATTATCACCCAGGTAAAGCTAATGTGGTGGCTGATGCCCTAAGCCGTAAGGAAAACTGTGAACCGATTCGGATAAGATCTTACTAGTTGATTGTGACTCCAGATGTGATAAAGCAAATTTGTGAGGCACAAAGTAAAGCTCTTTGGCCCGAGCACGTGAATGAGGAGAGAATGAAGGGGCAGGTCGCGAACCTGGAAGAAAACACCAATGGTGTCAAAACTAGATTCGGGCGTATGTCATCCCTAGTCGTGGAGGTCTGCGGGAGAAAGTGCTAGATGAAGCCCACAAGACTAGCTACCCAATTCATCCAGGAACCACTAAAATGTACCAAGATCTAAAAAAGAATTATTGGTGGCGGGGAATGAAAGTTGATATAGAAAAATATGTAGAGAAGTGCTTGACTTGTCTTCAGGTTAAAAGAGAGCATCAGAATCCATATGGGAAGATCCAATGCTTGGAGATTCCCGAATAGAAGTAGGAAGATATTACTATGGATTTCATAACAAAGCTACCACATACAGCTAAAGGTTATGATGCCATATGTGTTATAGTCGACAGCCTGACGTAGAGTGCACACTTTCTACCAATCCAGGAGACGTATAACTCAGATTGGCTAGCGGAGTTGTTAATTAAAGAAATATTTACTAACCATGGTGTACCAGTTTTGATCGTCTCTGACAGAGACACACGGTTTACATCCGAATTTTGGAAGAAGTTCAATGATGCTATGGGAACCAGACTGCACATCAAAACAGCATACCACCCATAGACGGATGGCAGTCCGAAAGGACCATTCAGACATTGGAAGACATGCTTGGAGCTTGTATAATAGACTTTGGTGGGAGCTGGGATAGTCACCTACCGTTGGCAGAGTTCTCGATCAATAATAGCTACCATGCTAGTATTGGTATGCCCCTGTAAGAGATGCTTTACGGTCAGAAAGGTAGTATCCTTGTGTGTTGGGCAAGATTGGGCAGAAGGAGTTAGGGAGTATTGAGGTTATAAAGGCTACCAACGAGAAACTAGACAGAATTAAAGCCTTCATGAAAGCTTCTAAGGACAAAATTCCTATGCCGATAAACACCAAATACCGACTGAGTTTAATGTCGGTGATAATGTAATGTTAAAGGTTTCACCTTGGAAAGGAATCATTAGATTTAGAAAGAGAGAAAAGCTAAGCCCTAGATTTATTGGGCCTTTCAAATAATAGCCCGTGTGAGAGAAGTGGCATATAGGCTGGAACTATTTGAGGAGTTAAGTGGAATTCATTCTACTTTTCACGTATTACATCTGCGTAAGTGTCTAGCAAACACAGACGCTCATGTTCAGCAGAAGGATATGGAGATATATGACGCATTGAATTAAGTAGAGCAGCCTATAATGATAATAGACAGGAAGGAGAAACGATTGAGAAATAAAGTGGTTCTACTTATCCGGGTACAGTATAAACATAGAAAGGGGTCGGAATCCACTTAGGAATCCCAAGATGAAATGAGGCAGAATTACCTTCAATTTTTTAATGTATAGCAGGTTTTGGGGATGAATTCCAAATAAGAGGGATAGACTTGTAACACCCCAAATTTTCCAAAGAAAGAAAAACAAAGTTCTCGCGTGGAAAGAGGGTTCTCGCGCGACTAAGAGCTATCGCGCGAGAATACTTGCGAAGGATGGGAACTCTATAAATAGACCAAAGCACCCAATATTCTGCACTTCATGCAAAAGTTTCGTTGTTGTGCTTATAGAGAGAGAGGCGAAAGGTTAGAGAGAGAAAACAGAGCAAAGTGTTGTTGAAGTTTTGATAACTTGGTATAGAATGCATTTGGGCATTAAAATAGCTTGATAATCGATAAATTGGGGCTGAAGTTTCGAACAACTATATAGTTCTCGAATGACTGGTATAGTTCTCACTTAAGGCGGTTATTCATGATAGTTATCGCGCGAATGGAGAGACTTGCATGGAAAGTTATCGCTTGATGGATAATTCTCGTGTGTTAAAGTTCCCGCGCAAAGTATAGTTCTCAGGTGATAAAGTTGTCACGTGAATCCTGATAATGCCCGGAAAGTTATCGCACGAGTGGTGGTGTTCGCATAGATGGATTTCCCTTATAGTTGATTTGTGTAGGATGTCTTCTTATTGAGTGCATTAAAGATTGTATAAATAAAGAACTTATAGCTAAAGAAATGAAGATATATGTACTACTACCGTTAAAGAATAAAGCAAACATAATATAGTTCACATGTGAAATGTTAAAGAACTTGAATAATAATTCAAGAATACCTACCCGTTAAAGCACAGCTGTGAAAACGTTAAAGTATGCTAAAGAAGTCTTGCAAGCATAGAGGTCTTGACGTATTTCAAGCCTCGACATAGGAGTCTTGCGTAATGGCAAACGACAGGAGTCTTGCATGTATTGCAAGCCAGACAGGAGTCTTGCGTAATGGCAAGCGACAGTAAAGTCTTGTGTTTTACATGAGTAATGGCTAATAGAGTGTTGTATGAAGTACAGGCTCACAACAAAGCAAAGATAAAGTACAAATAAAGTAAAGATAAAGATGTGATAATGGAATGATAAAGTAAAAGATAAAGTATGGTTAAAGAGTAAGTATAATAGTAGCGAGAGGAGTCTTACCCTAACGTAAGCATAAAGTTAAAGTGTATGTGTTGTTAAAGTATGATCTTGATAAAATACGGTTATGGTAATTTGATAAAGTAAACCTAGAGCTCATTCAGCGTCGTTGACTTTTGTATGCATATTAGATTGTATGGTATGCTACAGAAATAAGTTGTGTGTTTTGATATGGATTTGAAAGCTACCTGGCATATGAACGAGACTGGTATCCCGGCATAGAGTGAAGATAGATAGATTTATGTATAATATAGGAGGTAAAGAAAGGTAAAACTTACCATTTTTTAATTGAAGTACAATATGAAGAACAATGGATGACTAAGGATAAAAGGGTAAGGCTAAGGAGTGCCGAAAGGGATTTAGTGTGCCATTGGAGAGAATGAGAAAGCAAAGAGATTTTATTAAGTTTTTGGTGTGTTTACAATAAAAAGAATGCTCTCTATTAATAGGGCAGATACAATTACTATTATTATATACAAAAAGCAAGAGCAACGACTAAAAATAAAAGAAATAAACCGACAAAACTACATCATTTATAGGAGAATGGAGGAATCTTGTCAAGAGCGTTTGTCTCTGAATTATTGATTCCATTAGTGATTGTCTTCCATGTGTGTTGATTAATAAGTGGATGAGTAGTTGTCTTCCATGTAACTACATTTCTTTTCCTTTTTTTAAAAAATTTCTATGAGTACTGTCTATAGATACTGGTGTACTTGGATTATTATTTTCTTCGTCATTAGAATCTGCTAAATTTATAATATGATTTAATTCGAGGATATAACTTTCCCCTACGAATGGTAGAAGCATACTCCAATTCTTTTTAGCATATATCTGTATATAATGTCATTCAACAAGAAGTCTAAATTGTTATATATATATTATATATATATATATATATATATATATATATATATATATATGTATGTATATATATATATGTATATATATATGTATATAAGGTTCTATTGTTAACCTACTTTTAATGACCTAACCCATTAACCTTATCCTATAATTTAGGACCCACATGAATTTATAATCTAATGCTGTAGGATTTTTTTATATTTTTTATTCATGTTTTTAAGTCTAATATCAATGAAAGGGTATAAGGGTAAATTTACACCCTACTTGACTTTCTAGACACCATCATATCACCTTAAGTAGCCACCAACATTAATGTCAAATTAATGTTGATTACTGCCTTCTTTGGAATTTAAATATTATTATAATTTAATGTTTTATTTTAACTAAATTCATACATGTATATTTAAATTTAATATTTATTTAATCTTAGGTTACATTCATATATCATCAAATTATTAATACTTTTTTAGATCTTTTAAGTTTAGTTTTAGTGTTATAATAATTTTATAAGTTACCAAAACAAGATATGACACTTTATATTAATTATTACTTTGAATGTGAAATATTACATAATAATTTCACAAAAAAATTTAGTTTCATTATGTATACTAATATTACACTAACGTGACAATAAAACTTATGTAATTTCTAAACTTTAGTAAAAACTGTGTAAAATTACACTAATGTAATTAGTGTTTTACAAAATGTCATAAACAATAAAATAATATTCCATCGTTGTACTACGATTTACATTGGTGTAATATTAGTTTAGTGTGCGTGGCAATCGGGAAAATTTCCGTCCATGTTTTATCGGAGTTAGTTAAATTTTAGGACGGAATTTATTTCAACAATGGGATAATTATAGGAACATGTAAGAGACTTTGGATGAAATTTATGCAACTTGTGTTTTTACATTTTTAAATAAAGAAACTTCGGGCATGGTGAAGTTTCTAGGTTATGTTAACATGTTGTGGATGATTTTTGGATGTGTTACATGTATAGTTGAGATGTTTGTTGTGATATGCTTCCTAATCTTGAAATTATTTACATATGTGTAACGATGTTATACTTTCCAAAAATAAAAACTTTTCAAAAATAGATTTCCAATATGAAACTTTATGTGAATCATTATTTGAACTATTTAACCATGATTAAACAAGTCTTAATTATTTGAATCACTAACAGGTCGTCAGGTCAGTCTGGTCAACTTTAGTAAACAAAAGTCAAATTTGTCCAACATTTCCCAAACATACTAACAATTTATGTTGTTTGGATACAATAGGGTTCATTTGACCATTATGTACACATACTCATGTACCTACATTTGTTAAGTAATGATTAGCTTTCAGCTTTTACATTTCATGTTTTTTCCTACGCATTTCAAGATGAGTCTTCACGACTCCGTTTTTACTTAATTTCTTTTTTGGGGGAGAAGCATGCAAACTATTTTTATTTATCTGGTTTTAGTATTATTGGTATATCATTTGTTAATTCATTATCACACAAGTCCTTTCATTCTCGAACTGTTAGTATCAAACTAGCGAGTTAATTTTGAGTAGTACTACTAGGTTTGGTAAACCCCCACCCGCATTAGTCGCACTAACTTGACTGGAGGTCGAATGGGTGTTTAATTGACCTAGACACTTTCCATTGTCCTATGATAAGGCGTGATGAAAGGCAAAACAACTCACAAACAGTCAGCTTCGGTTCAAAAAGCTAAGTAACTCGACATATAGGCTAGTTATGGTATATATTTTTTTACTTTTACCATACAAATGCTTAAAGATATTTACTGATTTACACCTATGAACTCACAAACCTTGTGTTGACATATTTGAGCATGTCTTCTAAGGTTGCAGCCACGCTTAAAGCTAGAGTTGCACATCTGAGGTTCATGCATCATCTGTACTGTTTGGAAACAAATTCATTTACATTTACTACTTTCCTTGGGCGCCTTTTTTATGCATTCATTACTCATGATTTTACAAACATTTATGCTTATGCATTGATTACATTGAAAACTGTGTTTTACTTTGATTTAAGGTCAAACGCGTATTTTAAATCGCATATAGTGTAGTTTGATATGATTGCGTATGAGATCATGGTTTGTCACGCGTCCTGCGGTAGAACCCGCCGGTGGATTTTGAAGGAGTGACAGTGTGTAAGCGTGTTCTTTTTATATTACGTTAGTGTAAACAATGTAATGCCATATTACACTGGTGTAAACGAAAGCAACGTTTACAAAAACATTACAAGAAAGAGAGAAAATTACAACTAGATTAAGGAATTAAATAAGTATTACATTTAACTTTATCACGCATGTGGAAAGCGAACCTATAACATAAACAGGATGATTAATCAATGTAAAGTCATATTACATTGATGTCAATGTTATATTACACTTGTGTAAACAGAAGTAGTGTTTACATAAATACAACAAAGTACATTTCCAACACTCTTATGTGTAATATAATAGCAATATAAAATTACAAAGCTCTCATATCAAACCCTTTTATCATTCTCTCTAAAAGTATAAAATTAGGTCTTTGTTTATAAGTAACTTGTGCATAAAATATAGAACAACAATGAACTCTTAATACCAAAATGTTCCAAACAAAAAGCAAAAAAACTACTTAAAAAACAAAAAAGGTGTACCTCTGGGATCATAACCAACATAACGTATAGAGGAATTGAAAAAAGGAAAGAAGATTGATTTTTATAATCTCCCATTAAAGCATTATCAACATGCATTTAGCCACCGCCTATGATGTTTGAAGATGAAAAAAGAAAAGAAGCAGATTCATAAGGTAGAAGCTTAACTTACCAAATCTATTAAATAAAAGGAAATAAAAAAATTGAAACTCTATTTGAAAAATAAGAAAAAGATGGGAAGAAAAGTTAGTGAAGAAAGATTAATGGCTTGGCTGCTACAAAAGTAGTCATGTGAATATGGATAGATGAACATAGCATTTAATGAGGGCAATGCGGAAAAATACAACATTACCGTATCTGGTTCAGTTGAAGAGCGATGACATGGTAAACTCCTATTAGCTGAAATGGGTTAGAAAATCTAAAATGGTTAACATATAATGCAGATCCAAAGAACTTGAAGAAACCAATATGTATATGGTTAAGTTCTTTTCAGAACTCTATTTTTTAGAGTTTAAAGAAACCAATCAAGATCACTCATCATTCTCTAATTATAAAAAATAAATGAAAAGGATTTAATGATAATCAATAAAAAGTTTCATATTTCATTTAGTTAGTTGATTGATTAATTAATTCTCTTTCCTATTTTCTCTTTCCTCTCTCATTTTACAAATTTACACTTATCTTAAAAATCAAACACTTCTCGAATTTTATCCTTAGTATTCAAAAGGATTCGACCTATTAACTATAATCCATTCACATATATTAAAAGTTTGACATATGTGTAAATATACTTTTTACATATAATAAATCTTCATATACATAATTATTTTATCTGATCGAGTGTTTATATATAAGTAAATCATTATACCAATCATATATTCTAAAAGTGGTCTTTTATTTTCATATAGAGTCAATTACTATTTTAGTCCCTCTGGTTTGATAAAATTTACTATTTCAATCCAATAGTTTATTTATAACACTGACTGTATAATAGTTTTAGGGTTTGTTTCAGTTTCAATCCATACCACTAACTCTGTTAAAATTTGTTGTTAAGTTAATATGAAATGACAAGTTGACCCCTGTGATTAAAAAATATAAAAAACAAATAATACCCCACCCCACCCTATCCAACCTAATATCGTATCTCTCTCTTCTCTCTCCCATCACCCTACACTCACCCCAACTCCATTCTGCTACCATCTCTATCGCCCTTTCCGGACACCACCTCCACCATCACTCACCACCACCACCACCACCACCATCGTACGCCGGAACCACCATCGCTCACCACCACCACACAAACCCTACCCACTTCCTTCCCATCCTTCTTTCTTTCCTTTAGACCACCGCAACCACCTGCCTATCACTACCATATCCACCACCTCGGGTAGCCAGCATCTTCACCTCTCTCTACACTCTTTCTCCTAGCCTAAAGACCACCAACACCTATAAAACTAATCACTAAAAGTGCAACCCCCTTGCTCCACCACCAGTAGCTGCTATCTTCATCCACCCAAATCGCCACAACCAAGCTTGAGCCCATCTTCACCCAAATCACCACAGATAATGGAACACCCATGACATATTTGTAAGGGTAACTACTAGGTAATATCCATAAGCAAATTAAAATATCAAACAAATCAACAAACCCCATATCTAGAATTTCTCTTTTTTTTCATTTTCATCTGATCTAAAAACCCTAAATTATGAACCCTTGTGATGAAAAAATTGTAGCTTCTGTCTTTACCGACTCAATTCTATTTAGGGTTGCAATAGTGGTGATGGAATATGACAGTAGATATATATATATATATATATATATATATATATATATATATATATATATATATATATATATATATAGAAAGAGAGAGAGATGGGTTAAAGGTGGGGGTCTTGAAGCATGACGGTGGTGGTCTTGTTAGGAATGATAATGGTGGTGGTGGATGACTTCTTGGGAATGATAATGGTGGTGGTGGTAGACTGGATGTGACTTGTTTTAGATGATGCTAGATGATGATGATGACAAGATGATGATGATTTTTTATTATTTTATATTTAATCATAAGGGTAATATTGTTAATTTACATTAACTTAACAAAAATCTTTTAACAGTGTTAGTGACTTAGGTGAAATTGAAACTAAGTATAAAATTATTAGATTATTAGTGTAATAAACAAACTATTGGACTGAAAGCGTTATTTATGTCAAACCACAAGGACGAAAATAGTAATTTACTCTTTCATATATAAATCTCCAAACGATCACTTATTAACATTCATACAAATCTTCAAGATGAACACTAATTTTTAAACTTATACTCTATTTAAACTAGCTGATGTGTGAAAATATATAATATTTTATTAAGAAAATGATTTTCATAATTTAGTTTTAAAAAAATGGAATTACCTACTAAATTTCACACAATCGGCAAGTGTACCGGTCGTGATATAGTAAAGTTTAGGTAAGACCGCATATCGAATCCATGGACACTATTGGCGGCTCTCGATAATAAACCTCTATCGACTTCTAACCTAATTAATTTAATTATTTTAAGTAAACTTTTTATAAACAAAATAAACAATTTAACTCAAATTAATTAGTCTAAACACGACAAATAAGGTAAACAAATTAAGAATTCAAACTTGGAAACTTGAATACGATCAAATATATGAAATAACTACCTAGGTAGAAATCCAACTAACATGTAATAACATAAAGGGAATGACTCGTATAACTATCTCTAAAAATACAAATCTAGGATTAACTAGGTATGTTGCTACTCCCTAAGAAAACCAAAGACACGTGTGAAGCACAAGATAGGTTTATTAAAATGTCTAATGGAAGATCGCCCCTAGGTTTTCTACTACATTATCTTCAAGATTATATTTTATAACCCTAAGATAAAGGACAACTTAATTAAATCTAATGAAATACCCTAAAACACTAACACCGCAAATAGAAGGCAAAACACGCTCTCGCGAAATCTAAACCTAACAAGCAACGGGTAGGAGGTTTTAAGCAATATCTATCACCCCTAGGTTTTAGATAGGGTAGCACATTGAAAAATACCATCAAATCACAACCAATGCTCCTAAGATTATCTCTAATCAAAGTATAAAATTAAAAACACAAAGTAATTAATTTTAACGTGTAAAACCCAATCTAGATGTCACGCAATCAATCAAGATTAAACATACACGAGCATGGCAATAACTTTCAAGCATAAAACAATACACATATTCATATTTAATTGGAAAATAATCAAGTTCTAAGATTAATAAACGAATATACGAAATCAAAACCAAATATTTAGTCAAGACATATTAGTTTTCAACCCAACCTAGGTAGTACCAAAAAGTTAGCTACTCATAACGTTTAAAAACATCAAGAACAATAATAAAGATTCAAACTTTAGAAACATTAATAAAAGAATTGATGAAATCAAAGAGAGATAATTGAAAACAAGATGAAACCAAATAATCTTTAATGCACGAATGCTTTAATCCTTGCTCTCGGATCTTGCTCTTTTGCTTTAAGATTGTTCTCCAATCATGCTCAAAACTCCAAAGTTCAATCCCAATTACAATAACTTGTTTTCTTTATTTCTTGTTCGTGCCTCCCTCCTGCCGTCGCTTCCTTCCGTCCCCCTTTTTAAAAATCCACCCAATAATTAGGTTTCCATGTGTTGACCAAATTTCTCATCGTGGGCTTTCCAATTCTTTTTGGTGGACTAATAAAAAAACAATAAGATTCAAAAGGATTTAAAACATATTTAATTAAAAATTGTTTACACCAACATTGACGTCATCTAACAATTCAATCCATTTTATTTTATTCTATTTTATGTTTATTAGTTACGTAAAAGATTTTAACAACTACTATATAACTAATTCTAAAAGCATCAAAAATCATTAAATCAGTTTGACATTTAACAAATTACAATCATATCATTTGATGTTCTCCTAAAATATATAAAATACGAATGTGAACCAGTTAAGTAAAATCATTCAAAACCACTCAAGAGTTACTCAAAAGCATAGAAAATATTTATATTTATTATGTATAGTTTAGACCATATCACTAGCCATATTATATATTTACATAAATCTAATCTTCAAAGAGATCATCAGTTTTCACACCGATCGTATGAGTTAATACTACTTACATGGTAAACAAAATTAAGAATGTAATCAATAAACATATACATATTTATATAACCTACACATATGTACTTTATCATCTACATATACATAACTATCATATAATATACACCTAAACGATCTTTATTCAAAAAATAAGCCTGGCTTTCCATCACCTCCTCCATCAATTAGGTCTTATACATACCATGAAATTTCTAACCACAAATGATTTGATAGCCTCCATGAACAATTTGATAGCATCCACTAGACTTAATGCTAAAATCAGTAACCAACAAGAATGTCCATATATTAAAACAATTTTACATATGTGTAGAAACAAATAATGTATGTTTACATATGTGTAAATACCAAAAATACAATCTTCTAAATTCTCATTTGTCATGTTTTTCTCATGCGTCGTCCCTTTTGTGATCATGTTCAGATGCAAAATCGTCGCTAATTTATAGAATCACAAGAATATGTGAAAATAATTGTGATTGTTCACTTAAATTAAAATGTGATATTTGATTTTTTAATAATAAATAAAAAAGTCTAAAAATAGTCATGAAAAAACTAAGCTAAAAACAAACTTAATTTAAACAAGGACCAATTTTATGTTAATACGTATAATTTAACATTGTTTTACATATGTGTAAATTAACTTTTTATATATTGTTAACAATAATATTGTTTACAACCATCACCTCTATAACAAATCTAAGAACCATCATCAAAAAGATAGTGGCAATGGTTTTATCCATGTTGATTATGGATCAAGCCTATATATGAATTTAAAGATAGAAAAATTGAAGAAAAGGTTGTTCGCGTCAAGATCATCAATATTTTCTTCAATGGTAAATTTTGTTTAATTTTTTACTTCTTAACATTACAATTTCATAAATAATATTACTAATTAAACACCTTAAGAACTTCTTAAAGATTCTTAAGGTGATAGGTTGATTGTAATTGATGTACTTTTCAATTAGATAATCATGGATTTAACTAATATGATGTGTAAAGTGTAAACTTTAATAACTTTTTTTCCTACAAGAATTATTACAGATAAAGAAGAATTTTTTTAGGATATGGATATTTAGACACCCCAAAATTATAATTAACACCCCAAATTTCTATACGTGTCGTATTGCCCCATACGCGTCGTATAGGGGGGTCTTGTAGCCCTATACGGGGCGTATAACCCCTCTGACAGCCCCCTGAATTTTTCCTCGTAGTTAGTGTAGAAATTTGCTACACGCGTCGTATAGCCCCATATGTGTCGTATAGGGGGTCGTATAGGGCTATATGGGGTGTATAGCCCCCTGACAGCCCCCCTGAATTTTTCTCGTTTTCAGTGTTTTCGACCCCTTATGCGGCGTATAGGGGGTGTCAATTTATTCAATTGGGTGTCCTCTATTAGGACCCCTTTTTTAAAGATCCTATATAAATTTCTATTCCAATTATTATTTATGCAACCTTTGTTTTGTTGTTGGGCTTTGTGATTTGTGTTTGATTGATCGGGAAGCTTTCTTACACAATTCTAACCAGATTGGTTTCGCATCATATTATCGAACATGGTTTTAATGCTAAAGCTTCACGAGGCATTTAAAGGCACAGTAGAGAGGATCACAAACCCTAGGACTGTATCTGCTTTCAAAGAAAGGAGTTCTTAGCATCAATGAATTCATAATCGCCGGAGACAATCTCGTGTCCAAATATCCTACTTGGTCATGGTACTTTCTGTTACATGTAGAATTGTATAGGGACTAAATTGTAAATATCTTATAGTTTAGGGGTCGTTTGTGTGTTCCAATTCTTGTAATTCGGTTAATGAGTTGTTGGTTAGTTAGTGACTGTTATAATAACGGTTCATGCTAATGAGAAGTTAGCTTGGATTTGGATTATCTCTTTCTCTTTCGTTTCTTTCCTTTTGCAAGCTAACATTGGTATCAGAGCATTTCGCTCCTCCGGTGAGCTGTGTGACGCCGATGATACCGATTCGACGAAGGTGAGATGGCAATCAATACACGAAATCAAGAAATGGAGAAACTAGTGAAGGATCATGATAAGAATTTGAATCAATTGAACGGATCTGTTGAAGATTTACGCATTTTGGTGGATGATCTTCACACTTCCAATGCAACGATTCAAACTATGTTGGCGGAATTGGTTCACGGTTTGAGTAGCAGCACCGGTACCGATAGCAGTGGCGCTACTGGAAGAAATGATGATTCAAGAAGCAGTGGCTGATTGCAGAGTCGTCTTTGCAAATTGGAGTTTCCAAAATTTGGAGGCAACAATATGGAAGGATGGATTTATAGAGTTGAACACTTATTTGTGGTAGATGAAACTCCTGAGAATTTGAAGTTAAAAACTGTTGTAATTCATTTGGAAGATCGAGCCCTGCAATGGCATAATGGCCATTTACAAGCTAGAGGTGTAACGAGCAATGATTTCACGTGGAATGATTACAAGAAGGAGATTCTTCATCGATTTTCTAAAACTTATATGGAGAATGCCTTGGAGGAGTTGATTTCATTGAAGCAATTGGGAACTCTTAACGAATATTGCACCACCTTCAATTATCTGCTTAATAAGGTAGTAATCACTGAAGCTCATGCTGTTTGTATATTCATTCATGGTTTGAAAGAAGAAATTAGTGGACCATTGAGAATGTTTAAACCTCAAACCCTGCTTGAGGCATACTCATTGGCCCGGATTCAAGAGGCAAACCTTCTTAGGGGTCGCAACCCTAAAATGGTTATGCCCTTGTCTAGTGTTAGTAGTATTAGTACTGCTATTAGTGCTGCTAAACTGCCCTTGTTACCTACACCTGTTGGGGTGGCCAAGAAAACCTTCAATAAGTCAATTTCTTCTAGGGAAATTGATGCTAAAAGAGCTAGAGGTGAATGTTTTTGGTGTCCAGAGTAATACACTCCTGCTCATGTGTGTAAGAACAAGAAACTGTTCATAATTGAAGTATGTGATGAAGAAGATGGTGAAAATGAACAAGGTGTTGGGTTACTGAATGCCACAGAAGTACTAGATCCCTTGGTTTCCTTGCAGGCCATCATGGGAGTACCCTCATTCTCAACAATTAGAGTTCTTGGTACGATTGGCACTAGACAGTTGCAGATATTGATTGATTCGGGCTCCACACACAACTTCATTAACGAAGATCTTGCTGCTAAACTGAAATGCCCAACCACGAGTATGCATGATGTCAAGATTACCATTGCTGATGGCAACAAGATTAATTGTGTAAAGCTTACCAAGAATTTTCAGTGGGTTATGCAAGGAAGTTGGTTCAAGGCAGATATGTTACTTATTCCTTTGAGTAGTTATGATATGGTTTTGGGAGTACATTGGTTAAGGGAGTTAGACGATATTGTATAGAGTTTTAAGCAATTGAGTATGAAGTTTCACGTGAATAACCACCTTTTTGAGTTAAAAGGGTTGGATAAGAAATCAGTCACTTTATGTTCTGCTGAAAAGTTCATGGATGTGCTCAGTAACAGTTTTCGGTAGCATATTGTCAGCTTTTTAGTTTGCAGTCTACGGATAAGAGTGGGTTCCAGCATGATCCGGTGGTTAAAGGTACCAACCTTGATTCTGATTTGCAAGACTTACTGTCTGAATTGGATGATATCTTTCAAGAACCTAAGTCTCTACCGCCTGCTAGACCTTGTGATCATAGGGTCACTTTAGTCAGAGATGATGTTGCTATTAGTCAACGCCCTTATCGATATCCGGTAGCTCAAAAGGATGTTGTTGAGACAATGACTCAAGAACTATAGGATTCTGGTGTTGTTCGAGAAAGTAAAGGTTCTTTTGCTTCTCCGGTGGTCTTAGTTAAAAAAAGATGGGCCATGGCATTTCTGTATCGACTATAGGAAGCTTAATGAGGCCAATGTCAAGAATAATATCCCATTCCATTTATAGAGGAGCTTTTAGATGAGCTGGGGGGTTCCACGGTTTTCTCTAAACTGGATCTGCGAGCAGGCTATCATCAAGTTCGAATACATAAAGATGATATTCATAAAACCGCTTTTCGGACTCACCAAGGATTGTTTGAGTTTTTGGTGATGCCATTCGGTCTCACTAATGCTCCTGCCACCTTTCAAGCACTTATGAATTCTACATTTAAGTCTCTTCTTCGTAAGTGTGTTCTGGTCTTCTTTGATGACATATTGGTATATAGTAAATCTATGCATCAATATCTGATTGACTTGAAACAAGTTTTGACCCTATTTCGAGCCCACTCCTTGTTTGCTAAACGTTCAAAGTGTACTTTTGCTAGGTCTGAGATTGAGTATTTGGGGCATGTCATCTCACATAATGGAGTTGCTACTGATACTTCAAAAATTGCAGCAATTAATGAGTGGCCAATGCCCATAACAGTCAAGCAACTTCGTGGATTCTTGGGGTTAACTGGGTATTACAGGAGATTCATTAAAGGCTTTGGCACCATAGCCAAACCTTTAACTGATCTTCTTAAGAAGGTCTCTTTTTCTTGGAATTCTGAAGCTACTGCTGCATTTTCCACCTTGAAGGCTGCTTTAGTGCATGCACCTGTATTGGCACTTCCCAACTTTAATAAACCCTTCATTTTGGAGATTGATGCTTCCTCTAAAGGGATATGAGCCGTTTTAATGCAGGATCATCATCCTTTGGCCTTTATGAGTAAAGCCCTTTCACCCAGACAAATAAGCTTATCTGTTTATGTAAAGGAATTGTTAGCCATTCTTATGGCTGTCAAAGGTTGGCATCATTATCTCATCATGGCTGAATTTATCATCCGAACTGATCAGAAGAGTCTTAAGCATCTGTTGGATCAAAAATTTACCACACCTCTTCAACAAACGTGGCTTTCTAAGATGATAGGATACACGTATGTCATTGAATACAAAAAAGGGGTTGAGAATAAAGTTGTTGATTCCCTTACTCGGGTTCATGAGATTTCCTTATTCATGACTTCGGTTTCTTCTTTGCAACCTTCCTTGTGGGACCAGATTCAAGCTTCATGGGCTGCAGACCCAGAAAACCAAGCCTTGATTACGAAGTTATCAACAGGAGAGCAAGTCAAACACTTCTCCTGGGATGGTACTAAGTTGCTCAAAAAAATAAGATCTTTATCTGTAAGGATGTGCATCTTCAGCAACACATCATTACTCTTTTCCATGATTCACCTATGGGTGGCCATTCTGGGTTTGTTCCAACTTGTAAACGCATGCAACAATATTTTACTTGGAAAAAATGTGCTAATGATATTCGAAACTATATCAAGCAGTGTGACACTTGCTTACGGGCCAAATATGAACCAGCCGCCTCTCCTGGGTTGTTGCAGTCATTGCCCATACCCACCTCTATTTTCAGTGATATCATAATGGATTTATCTCCGGCCTGCCTCGCGCTAATGGTAAAGATACCATTTTGGTAGTTGTGGATAGACTTACAAAATATGGTCACTTCTTTGCTCTTGCACACCCGTTTACTGCTTGCCAGGTTGCTCAGATCTTCTTGGACCATGTCTTTAAGTTACATGGCCGCCCACAAACAATTGTATTAATCGGGATCCAATTTTCCTAAGTAATTTCTAGCAAGAATTTCTTAAACTGCAAGGCATTGCTTCGGCTTTATCCACTGCATACCATCCTCAATCGGATGGCCAAACTGAGGTTCTTAATCAGTGTTTGGAGACGTACTTACGATGTATGGTTATGGATTCTCGAGAGATTGGCCAAAATGGTTGTCATTGGCTGAATGGTGGTATAACACCACTTTTCACTTTTCCATTCAGATGTCACCATGTCAAGCTTTATATGGTCTCCTTCCTCCACTACACATTCCCTTTATTCCAGGTGACACTAGAGTTGCTGCTGTTGAGCAATTATTTCAAGATCGGGAATTCATGATTCAAACCTTAAAGTCTAATTTGGCTCGTGCTCGCAATCATATGAAACAACAACCTGATGGGAAGTGCACAGATCGTTCTTTTGATGCGGGTCTGTGGGTATATGTTAAACTTCACTCATATGTTCAATCTTCGGTTCGCAAGGACCGTTATTCGAAGCTCAGTCCTTGGTTTTATGGACCCTATTTGATTGTCAAGAAGGTTGGTTCTGTGGCTTATACCCTTGATTTACCAGCCGATGCTCAAGTACATCCCACGTTCCATGTGTCATTGTTGAAGGCAGCTTCGGGTTCTCCAACTCACATCATACCTTTACCATCTGACCCTCGTTTTCGATTTCAACCACGTGCTATTCTTGATAGGAAATTTTTCAGGCGTGGCTCCGCATGCGACACACAGATTCTAGTTCATTGGCAGAATCTTCCTATCTCTAAAGCTACATGGGAATTCCTCTCGGATTTTAGCTCCGTTTTCCTAATTTTCATACTTGAGGACAAGTATGTTGTTTGAGAGGGGAGTATTGTTACATGTAGAATTGTATAGCGTCTAAATTATAAATGTCTCATAGTTTGGGGGTCGTTTGTGTATTCCAATTCTTGTAATTCGGTTAATGAGTTGTTGGTTAGTTAGTGACTGTTATAATAACGGTTCACGCTAATGAGAAGTTAGCTTGGATTTGGATTATCTCTTTCTCTTTCGTTTCTTTCCTTTTGCAAGCTAACACTTTCACTTTTGCTGTCCCTTGAGTATTTGTAGATATCATATAGCACTAAAACCTATTGGATTTGAATCATGATTGTTGTTTCTAGAAGGCGTATTGGGTTTAAAACCTATTGACTATGCTCAATGGTGTGTATGTTGATGAATTTGTTAAGCCCTTGTGTTATTTTTTACGCATCTGAAGTGACTTGTTGGTGGGAAAAGGAAATTGATCTCCTTTGTTGATGTCAGTTATATGTTTTATGGAACAATTGCTACTTTCTCGTGAAGCTTGATTATTCTTTTGAAATTAGTTTGTTAATTAGTTGATGATGAAATGTATTCATTACAGTTTAAACTCTAGGGCTTCATTCATTTAGTGTTTTTAGCACTAAATTTTGAGTTAAGTTGTCTCTAGGTGTTTCTTTTAGTGAGCATTGCTATGAGTTGAAAAACAAGAATATGTGTGTTGATAAATTTAGTCTGTGACATGTGAAAATACACACATTATGATTTACATTTACACCCTATAACCTTAGTAATTTGAATTTTGTAAGGCCTTATATTATGAAAATGAGCTCTCTCTAGAAGTTTCTATCGACGGGCTTTTATTTCAGCGATGAGCTGTACAAAAAAGAATGGCCAAACTCAGTTTTGTTTTGTTCATTTTCTTTGTAGGGAGTCGGTGATCCGAACAAGAGGAAGTCATATTTGCCGTCTGATAAACAATTTTTGATCACTAGAAATGATAAAATAGTCTTGCCTTTCGGATTCAGATTTTAAGTGAATTATCATCATGCTGGAAGTCTGGAACCGGTATTGTTAATTTTTATTGAATTCTTCATTTTTGATATCCTTTTTTGTACATGAGCTCTTCGACTTCTAACATTTCTGCGGTCACATAACCCATACACATGCTCATATAGCCATAGAAAAGGAAGCATAAATGAATAACATATGGGGTGGTTTAAATTCCTTTTCCTATTTCAATCTAATGTAATTACAATTTTAATTTTGTGAACCGCAAAATGATGGAGGGATTTGTACATAATGTGTTCGCGGCAATCTCTCTAAGTTTAATATAAATTTCAATCAGTTCCTTGTATGCGAAGAGTTGCATCAATACAAGAGGAATATGAAGCTGCTGGTGATGAGATATTGCTTGATGATGAAGATAATGATGGCTGGTTGGCCACTCATGGGCAGCCAAAAGGTATGCATATGCATCCATCTAGAGATCTTTATATTGACTTTTCTAATAAACTGTGAACTTGGTTCACCTATCTTAATAGACACCAAGGGTGACGAGGAGGAAAATGTGCCTTCTATGGAAACTTTAGAAATAAGCAAGAAAAATTCCATCCAGTCAATTCCTTCTTATTTTGGCAATGAGGAGGAAGATGACATCCCAAACATGGAAGAATTTGAAGATTCTGACAACCTTATTGAGACAGATCCTGTAAGATACATATTTTTTATTTGCTGTTATTTTCATTCTAGTTTTAGTGGAGTAATTTGACTTGTTGGATATTGGCCTTTCTTAGTTCAGATTATGTGCTTCAAGGAACTAAATATATGAAGAAAGTGTCAGTCCCCTGTGATCTGTCTAACTTATGAAATGGCTTAGTTTTGTGTAAATGCGTATCTGAATGCTGCCTTACAATAAAAGGAATTGGCTTTATTGTAAAATATGTATTGAAAGTTGCGTTTGAAACCTGTAATGGACTAAGTTTGTTCGGAGTTCAAGATGCACTGTTGAAATATTAGCACACTAACAGCTCTGATGTTTTTCCTTCTATTGTGACATTCAGGCAACCCTTCAGCCTACATATCTTGTTGCTCATGAGCCTGATGATGACAATATATTAAGAACTCGAACTTATGATGTCAGCATCACGTACGTTTAACTCTGTTATGGTGGAATATAACATACATCTAAATTTCATTTGTTAAGATTTTTTTGTTTGTTGTTTATGATGTGGCATTACACTTATCCTTTTCTTTTTTCTTCCAGGTATGATAAATATTATCAAACTCCTCGTGTTTGGCTTACTAGTTATGATGAGGTTAGAAACATCAATCACAATGTGCAAACATAAATTCGGTTGTGAAAATTTTCTATTTGCATTAGCTTGTTAGGAACTGGTAGGAAGGCTGAAGGCCTTAGGTTTGAAGGGTCCAAAAATATGCATTGAATTTTTATATTTTTGAGCTGAATTTATTTGATTGAAATATGCCATTTTGCCAATTATTATTACAGTCAAGGATGCTTCTTGATCCAGAATTTGTTCTAGAAGATGTTAGTCAAGATCATGCTCGTAAAACGGTAAGCAGTACATACCTGTTTATGCAGATCAGAATTATTTAATGAACGGTAGAATGGCCATCATTTTATTTCAAAACCAAAAACTTCTCCAGCAGGGAGCAGAAGAACCCAGCGAGAAAGAACAACAAGGAAAATGAATTTGAAAACAAGAAGTAGGCTCACCTGCTAAATCACCTAGACATCACAGTTTCAACTAAAACATACACAAACATGGAGATGAAACCCACTTTGACCAACATATAGACTGCACCTTTGCTTGATGACTGACCTATCTATGATCAGAATCTCTGCTAATTCTGTTAATATTAAAGATGGAAGATTGGGCAGGTTGCTACAAGTCAAAAAGGGTAATTCTTGGCATGGGTCCACGTGGGTTGATTGTCTAAGAGGTTCCATAATATTTAAAATAATTAGTGTGCCAAATATGATTACATAATTTTTTTGGTGATTTTAATAGTTAATAGTTCTTTGAATAAAATGATTTAGGAGGTTTAATGCATTTAAATACACTTTGGGTAATGGGTCGAAATTGACAGCTTTTGTTACAGTAATTATGCATGGGTGATACAAGATGGCAGTTAACTCCTCTATTTATTTTTTAGACAAATAAATGTTAATGTGACCAAACACCTAGGCACGTAGCTATGAAAGTGAAGGAATCATTTCTTTATTTCTGTTTGTTCTTAGATCTAGTTTGAATGTTTGATTCAATGGATGTATTCCTGCTTTTGAATTTCTTTTTTTTAATCATACTCAGGTAACTATTGAAGACCATCCACATTTGCCTGGAAAACATGCATCTGTGCATCCATGCAAACATGCAGCTGTGATGAAGAAACTAATAGAACCCTTAATAGCCGGAGGACTTGAACCACAAGTTGACAAGTAATTTTTACCTTTTTACTTGAACAACTATAAATAGCCAATAAATTAGTATTCTAAATGTCAGAAGTAAACAGGCCGTCACAAAAAAAACAAAAAAAAAAAAACAGTATTAGTTAAACTTGAGAGGGTGTTTGTGAGTTTAGACTTTTGAGGTTAAACCATCCTGAAACATCATGCCAGAAATATGGTTTAGAGTTTAGACTGGGCACATATTTCTTTGATTTGTTTATTGTTCTCATAGTTTTTTAATTACTTTAAATGCCAAGTTTTGAAGTTTTGACAGTAAACACGTGTGCTGCAGGTACCTCTTCTTATTCTTGAAATTTGTTGCTACTGTGATTCCAACCATTGAATATGATTACACCATGGACTTTGACATGGGGAGCTCCAGCACCTGATTTAAAGATAACTTCCCTCCTCTCTGAGGTTACACGTATACTGCTTGAAACTTAAAAGGTTTTTCATGAACAGATACTTCATGGTTAATTACACGTACACAAGTACTACTATTTGAACAAAGATTAAAATCTTCGAACTAGGCAATTAGAGGTTTTGTGTTTCATAAAGGGACTTTGTCATGATATCAATGGAGTCTCAAGAGAAGAAGAATTAGAAACATAAGAGAGAAGTTCATCAACATATTTTGTAACTTTCATTATGGCTCCAATATAATCTTAAGTACACTATTAGTCTAACAACTAACTAATTAACTATCATTTAGTTAGGTATAGTAGTTGCACAATATCTTCGTATTAACATCATAAGTTTGACTGACTTACAATACTAGTTCTTTTATTCCTCCCTTCTTGTAATATCCTCTTATTCGTACTGCCAAGTAATGAACATAACTTACAATACTAGTTCTTTTTTGTTTGACCTGTTGAGATAAAATGGGTCAAAATTCTACCTCTGTGGGTATAGGCATGTGATGGCTTTTTTTTCTTGCTTCAGGTCATAATCGGAAATCGACTCTAGGAATGGCGCAAAGTTGAATCGATTCAAACTGGTGTTACTTGGTTGCTAGGGCTGCAAACGAACCGAACACACACGAACAAGGCTTTGTTCGTGTTCGTTCATTAAGAAATAAACTTGTTCATGAACTGTTCACGAACACTTATCGAACGGATTTCCTTGTTCGTGTTCGTTTATTAAGGAAATGAACATGTTCATGAACTTTTCACGAACACTTACCGAACGCAAACGAACACAAACAAGATCAAACGAAAACAGACAAATGTTCATGAACATGACGAACACAAATAAGTCTATGAACACAAACGAATACAAATGATCACATATTTATTATAGAATAAAATCAGCATTTTCATCATAAAATTTACCAAAATAAATAAACACATAACATAAATATCCAAGAATACTTGACATAATTGTCCTAAAAATAACTAACACAAAAATTAAAAACATAATCGAACACATTAACGAACATAAACGAACACATTATCGAACGTTCACGAACGGACATTAACGAACACATTATCGAACGTTCACGAAAATAAATTAACGAACACGACTTGTGTTCATGTTCTTTCGTTTAACTAAACGAACGAAAGTTTCTTGTTCATGTTCGTTCATTTACTAAACGAACGAACATAAACGAACTTTCCGCTGAACAGTTCACAAACTGTTCGCTGAACGTCCAGTTCGTTTGCAGCCCTATTGGTTGCTTTTACGTCCTGTGTTGGATTTGTTGTAAATATTTTGTCATGTACGTAAAAAGAAAAAAAAGTAAATGAAATCCTTCGGTGTATCTTATGTCCAGTGGACATGTTACCATGTAAATTGCGGGAAACATTCTATTTAATTTACATGTTTGCTTGGGACTGTCTTGAAGTTGTTTTGTTTTCTTGTGTCGTGTGTGAGTAAGCAAATTAAGATGTTAACTTGTGAATCCATATCTTTGAATTCATTACTATATACAAATTACAACACCAGGGAAACCGTATAAATACACATCTAATGTTTAAAGATATAGGGATGAAAGTCAGATGCCGACGGGATGATTAGTTGCATAGGGCTCATTCCTACCCACTGCGCGAGGATATATAATTGCTTTCTTTGGGTCAAAATAAGGAGAATCTTAATTCTCTTGATCGGAGGAATTGGTGTTCTTGTCACTGGTATGTTTGATTAGTTTATTTGGTTGGTAAGCCTTGTTCCTTGTATCTTATATTTTTTTATATGAAAGTCTTTGCTACTAAAAAATAGAGTTGTCTTATATAACACATTAACACAGTAAAAGGAGCATGTATAAAGTAGTCATAGAGCTTTCTTTGGTCATTTATTTGTGCATATTTATTCGTGGTCATCCCTGAGGGTTGGTTTTGTATGACCTTATATTTTTATTGGACTACCTCCATGCCATTTATTCGGACTCAGGAGCTTGTTCTTATTCAAAAGTCTTTTCTTATGTCATGCTTCCACACAGACTAAAAGTGCTCTCCGAATCATGCTACCAATCACCCATCAGGCGACTCTTAGAACCCCATGGAAGATCTTGTGTGACAAAGTAAAAGAGCAAACAGAGAGCTGTGAACAGAGGGATTGAAGAACACATTTCTTGCATGCTTATGAATGGAGAAAACAACCATGTATGCCGTTAACAAATAATAACCAAAATAATTGTTATTTGTAAATGGCGTTTATTATTATTATCTTTTAAAGATTCGCACATCACACAAAAGCACGTATAGATAAGAAGAAACTAGTTTTGGAACCAGAGCCACCTATCCGAACAGGAACTAGACCCGGTTGGAACTAATATAAACCGTAGATTTGTAACTAGTTTATATATTTTTAGTACTTACACTAGTCTAAAATCATAACCGAATTAGTTAAAAACGAATCAACAACCTGAACTGGTTTTAACTTAAAACAATTTTGACTTGGAATTGGTATTTGTACGAACCGGTTTAAAACCGAAACATGCTTAGAAAAAAGCTACAAGATTGGATTTAAAATGATAAAATATATAATGGTTTATTTTAACGACTCACATAATAATTTACTTATACTTCTGAACTATCGTATGTCAGGAATTTAACTCTAATTTTCTTTAAAATATAAAATACACTTACTTTTTTTTTAAAAGTAAACCTATGCTACTTCTAAATTACTTTATATTATTATCTGTGTTTGAACCCATGACCTCCCTGTTAAAAAACTAAACATTTATCAAGTGAGCTAGCGGACGTGCACATAAAATATACTTAGTAGTGGGCTGGCATCCAATTATCTTACTTGACTTCAATAGTTAATTACCCTAAAAGAATGACGACGGTTTGGGCCAATAGATACAGCGAATCAAATCCAGGCCCAAACAAATGCATCGTATATATGTTACCAATAATCTGAAACCCTAATTTTATAGCAGCCTGTGCGTGCGGTTCATACTTCATTTCATCGAGGGAGAATGGGTATACCTTCATCGCTTCAATCTGTTTCTGCAAATCGATCATCTGAAACATTACTTATCAGTTGGATTTGGATGATTAGGGTTTTAATTTGATGAATTGTTGTTGGTTGTTAACAAACAGGTGCTTATACTTACGTTTCGGAACTATGGAGGAAGAAGCAGTCGGATGTGATGAGGTTCATGCAGAGGGTCAGGTGCTGGGAGTATCGCCAGCTTCCTTCCATTGTCCGGGTCACTCATCCGACCCGACCCGACAAGGCTCGTCGTATGGGCTACAAAGCCAAGCAGGTAGCTTTTTCAATGTGAATTCTTATTATTACTGATATTAAGATCTAACAACATTTAGTGAACGTTAGGACTTAGGAGAAAGTCGTTAATTAGTTAAAGGTAGATGCTTGGGTTGATTTTTGTATTCTTCCATCACATGAAAGATGCAACACTTTGTTAGATTGATTTGAACAACTATTTGCTCATTTGGAATCATAGTTGAAATGGTACTTTGGATGTTTAATTTAACTTTTTTAGTATAGTTGTCGAAGTGCCAGGCACACTAGGCGAAAAGGGTGAGCCGGGGGTCTAGAAGTAAGGCTTTTTTTAAAGTGAGACGCAAAGTATAAAGATATCATTTTTAGGGGTTTTGTACATGTTTTAGGCTTGTTTTGGGCTAGTTTAGACTGTTTTAGGATGATTCAAGGCTTGTTTAGTTGTTTTTGACATGTTCTGATGGTGGAACATGGCCTATAAATGCATTTGAGCGCCTGAAAATGGGTCTTTTGAAGCAAGACAACAATGCTGTGTTGAGTTGCGCCTGAAGTCCTACACACGTTTCTTGTGGGCTTTTGATTTCAGAGATTTTTAGTTTTTAATTTTCTAGCCTATTAATATGTAGTTGATCTGAAACATGCATAAGTAACCTGTTACATGTTTAACACTTATTGCCCATCATATTGCCAATGAGATGGTTTTGTATCTTTGTTTTAACTAGATTTGAATATGAAGTCTATATTAGAGATTACAAATTTGTTTTTTAATTACTTTTTTGGTAGGGTTATGTAATCTATCGAGTGCGTGTGAGGCGTGGTGGAAGGAAGAGACCAGTTCCCAAGGGTATTGTCTATGGAAAGCCAACTAACCAGGGTGTCACTCAACTGAAATTCCAACGCAGCAAGAGATCTGTTGCTGAAGAGCGGGCTGGCAGGAAGCTCGGTGGTCTTAAGGTTCTCAACTCTTATTGGCTGAATGAGGTATGCCAACGTCTTTAACTACATTTTGCGTATTTTTTCACAAATTTTCCTAAAGAATTAGTATTCATGTTTATAACTAGAGTTGGCCTTTTCACCTCACTGATTCGTGCTGTTTTATTTTGTTTCTAATGTTTCAATTCAAAACTTTTAGCTTAAAGGGAATGTTACTATGCACAATTTTCTAATCATTTATGTATATGTTCTTGAAGTTGAGAAAAATGCAATAGCGGGTTGATCATCTGACCCGTTATAACACAACTTTTGCTGTTTATAAACTCGTATTACCAGAGAACAGTTTTATTTTAATGTGGGTTCAACCTGGCCTGTATGCACATTGCCATATCGGTCTATGGCAAACAGGACTTATAAAACCTTTATCATTTTGGTATCATCTGTAATGCAGGACTCAACCTACAAGTACTTTGAAGTGATCTTGGTGGACCCTGCACATGCTGCTATCCGTAACGATCCACGGATCAACTGGATCTGCAACCCAGTGCACAAACACAGAGAGCTTCGTGGATTGACTTCTGCTGGCAAGAAATACAGAGGTCTGCGTGGTAAGGGACACCTGAACCACAAGGCACGTCCCTCAAGAAGGGCAACCTGGAAGAGAAACAACACTCTTTCTCTTCGTCGTTATCGTTGATAACTTTAAGGATACCTTATGGTGGTATCTGTTGCTTTTTGTTTGTTCTAAGCATATGTTTTGAGGATTTTGAACATTGATGATCTTGAAAGTAGAACATGTAGACTTATGATCCATATTTTTATTTATTGTTTTCAACTTATCCTTTGATTCGCTTCTTAAGCAAATGAAACCTACTAAATCTAAGCTCCATGAGTGTGTTGTTGTTTTTATGCCGAGGAGCTATCTATCGATACAACCTCCAAGTTATCTGTATATAGTTCACTGGAAATGATGGTTGTTCAATGGTGGTGAAAGTGTGAAACTACACTGTGAATGACAGTGGTGGTTGACGGTGATGCACATCTGAAAAGATCTTCACTTGCTTTGCATCAGATGAGCTCGCAAGCTTCTTTCTGCTTCCTGTGATCATATGAACTTTGAATTTAAGAAAATACATCTTATAAAGAAAAGTGTTTCTTGATTTGGTTAATTGCTAACCTTTAGCAATGCAACATTAGTCATCCATGTTTGCAGCTCAGCCAAAGACTCGTGTTCTTGTTTAGCAATAATCAAAAGCTCGGTCAACTGATAACACGACATCTCAGCCTGTCTCAAGGTGCCGCATGATGCATGTTACTCTGAAAATGTTTGATAAAACTGTATCCTAGAAAGTAAAAGAGTACCTGATCTGATAACTTTGTGATCGTGGTTTCTATATTCGCCATAAGTGTGTTGGCTGTCTCCAACACGTCACAAACCTCTGAAACATCTCCCTAGACATGACCAACAAGATTCAAAACATGTTCTTAATGCCTTTCTTAATTTAGCGTTGTAAAGCTTATGAAAAGTACCTCAGAATCATGAAGCATGGGGATATTTGCAGATGCCACCGTCAGTTTTCTAACCACTCGACCAACAGCTTCGAAGTTTTTAGCTTCAATTCTTGACCATTTCTCGAGCAAAAACATCTGCGAGCTAATAACATGGTACAACCTGATCTGGTTTTTGTGCTTTTGAACTTCTATTTGCTTTACCATGTTCGAATTTCTTAAAGCAAGTATGTTGAGACATGCGTTGAACATCTTCTTCTGCATACACAATTATCATTGTAAGTTCCATCATCTTAAATACGGCACCAAACATGATCTTGTTAGTTAGTTACCTCTGCTGTGGCTTTAACTACTGACATGGCAGTTTCAGCTCGAGCATTTGCAAACAGCCATTGCAGCAACCTATTATTTAACAATTTAAAACTATGCACGTCTGCATCTTCGAATGGCGTTGCTTTTTTCTGCCTAAAGTACTTTAAAACACCGGTGATACCACCACCCGTTGTCCTGCCTCGTCCACCAGGACTTGGCGACTGTATTGGCACAGGAGAGGGACAAGGGGCCACTCGGCCAGGTGACAGCGCCCATGCAGAAGGAGAAGTTGGTTTTCTTCGGGGCAAAACTTTTGAACCTGCGTCTTGTGCTGGCTTCTTCTTGGCCGCAAGACTAGGAAGATTCACTTCCGGTTCTTTATCATTTCTGGTTTTAGTGGCGGATGTCGATCGAGATTTGGTGAAGCTGTTTGATTTGTTAGACGATATGGCGGTCCATGGTGGAGATGTGGATGGATTTTGACTTCTGCAACGTGTTAGGAGTGGTGGAGGAGGTTTTTTTCCGGCCAGCGGTGGTGGGTGGCGGCAGCTACCGGATCGGGGAAGATGATCCATTGTGAATTCGTTGTGGTTTTGATAGTATCTGGTGATATTTATATATATGTTGGGAGTATGGTTGCATGGAAGTCAACTTTTGACTTAATTTACCTATGTAATGTTGAGGGCACGTTTAGTATTGAAGTCAACTAGCCATGCAATGAGACATGAGAGCATGTAGATTTTCATCAATTTTAAGAAATTATATGTTCAATGAGAACACAAAGTTCCTTAATTAAGAAAATAAATGGTGTTATGCATGTATGTGTATAATATATAAATTTCTTTTGAGGTTTTCAGTGATAAACAAATATCTTTTAGGTTTAGCTATACGTCAAATACAATAAAAAAAACTATGTATAAACTTAGAGGAAGAGAGCAAAATTAACCCAGTTTATCTTGGAAATTCATGACCCGTTTATAAAATTATGTTTAATGCGGTGTAAGATCACAAAACCATCTCTATCATAAAACAAAGATGTCCGAACAGGATCTAGATGCAAGAACAATCGAAAACCCGAGAATAAGAAGAAAATCCATTTAATAAATCTTATCATGATCTCCAAATAACAAGTGAAACATCTCTACATCAAATAAACAAAACTCAGAAAGTAAAATGGGTCCAAGATGCTTCAACTGTCGTAACATTCACTTGTTGTGTTCATTGTTTGTTCTTGTAACATTCACAACTTTCATCTTGTTCTATATTGTTTCTTTAATTGAATAAAAGTAATGGAACACGATCATACATAAGAGGAGTCAGATTCTGTGAGTGATGAATCCGTTTATAGTGGTATTAGAGCCCATGGTGGCTTTCGATTCATACTCAGAAGAAGAAACTGACGACAGAAATCAAAGTTATGGTAGGTCGTTATTTATACTACGAGGGTGACAGAGTTTGGGGACGTTGGGCCACTAGACACGGGTGAAACCATAGGGCCGTGTAAATCTTGTGTGGAAGTGACTGACAAGGAAGAGATGCGCCAAGCCTGCAACAATGGCAAGATTATTGCAAGTGGAATGTCATCACTTCGTAGATGTGGTAAGAAATTAAAGACGCTAGGGCTTATATTCTCCCAGAAAAGCGTTGCGAAGAAAGGTTGAATAAGATCTACTGGTCAGGGAAAATGACCGATGGAAAGGCCGAGAAAAGATGGGATATGTTGTTTCTACTCTCACGAGTTTGGGCAAATAACATCATTTTGCCCGGGTAAGTATATCAACTTAGCATCTACACCACACGAAAAGGCCTATATTGTCAAGGGTACCGAAGGAGGTAATTGGAATAATCACTGGGTTGTAGATCTATTGTAAAAAAAAACATGGCCGGAAACAAATCCTTGTTCAAGGTTTTCAAATGTCACTTTGGAATTAAGACTAACAAGGAAACCAAGAATTGGTGAACTGATTAAACGGGTTAAACCACATGGACTAAAAGCGAAACTTACTTAAAAAAAATGTTTCAAACCATTAAGTACACTAGTCTTGCCATTAGAAGGTTTAAATGGTTCGTGTTCATGGGTTGAAAGGTAGAACTCTAGACGTACCAGAACGTGGCATTAAGTACACTAGTTCTTAGTTTTATTTTTGTTTTTCTTCATAAACATGTTACTTCACTATTAGAAACTCTTGCCATATATCGGCATATCTATCTAGACAAACAGTTTTTTTGATATTAAACATCTTTTATAAAACATATAATGTTATGATTTCAATAACATCCTACCATCAAGCAGTGATGAAAACACGGTTCACTTATGAGTGCGGATCTTGAGCAGGGTTCATTTGTTGAACGGGAGGCGCGTTGACC
Organism: Flaveria sonorensis; assembly: GCA_025506505.1. NCBI lineage: Eukaryota > Viridiplantae > Streptophyta > Magnoliopsida > Asterales > Asteraceae > Flaveria > Flaveria sonorensis. The sequence continues at coordinate 9,968,873 of CM046439.1, forward strand.
AGGGTCATTGGCATCACAAAGTTATCAGAGAGACGTGCCTTCATCTCCCTGTGTTCTTGGCATAGAGCGCACCAATGCAAGCAGCAGTGCACCAAACATGGATCACAGGGTTCATTCTGCACGCTCAAACCAAACAGTAATATCATAAATAGTTAAGAACTCCCATGTTGACAAGACTTGTAATCTAAAATCACCATTCTGCCAATTAGGTAATACAGTTTTGATTACCTCAAGATGGTATTTCTTGTGTAACATTAGTCTAACAATGCTAGTGTATGCACCACACAGCCACCAACTGAACAACAACCCCTCACAAAGGTAATATGATGTCATTGGGTCAATTATCCCATTAAGTGCTGCTACTGTTGCAGCAACTGCCAGACCCCCCTCAACAAAAACTGCATGAAGAACACATGGAACGGTGGAGGAAGCATAGTCGTCTCTCACTGCTTCATAATTACGCCCAAACAAAACACATGGACAAAAAGTCCAGTTCGACCTGAAAATATAATATAATAACAGGGAAGTTTGAGACAATCTAGCAGTATATCATAGAGATTACAGCCACTATATATTACTTGCTAGTTGCTACAGTTCATGTAGGGCGTTCACAGTCTAGTTCGGTTGGTTTTGACAAAAATTTGGGCCAAATCGCTAAATATGGTTTTGAAAACGAGAAAAGGGAAAAAATATAAATATATATATATTTTTGACTGGTTTGGTTTTGGCGGTTTGAACATATTTTTATATACTTTTAAATCGTTCCTTTGTATTAAAGTTTTAATATGACAAAGACAGTCATGAATATAATACACATATGCATAATTATCAAAAGTGAAAAAATATAAATATATAAAAAAAAGGCTAAACAGCAGGTTCCAACTTCCAAAGTGTTGGTCACAGCACTGCATAAATTTCAAACCAGCCTACTTGCTTCGGTTTAGGTGGTTTGGTGGATTTCAATGTTTTATGAACACTCCTAGTTTCACATTCACTGCATGCTCGCCACCATTATGGTTTAAAGAACCAAGTAACAACTGACAATGCAAAAAGTTATAGAACAAACTTGCATAGTTCAGCATTGTAAGCCTACTTGTGTGGTACTTTTATTCTGTGACATTTGAATCTAAACCTTGGGATAACAACCTAAAAAGATGAAACAAAAACCAGTTGTACACCGTTCAAATGGCATGAAAAGAACTTACAACTTTCTTTATCTTCAGCACAACCAAATATACCAGTTGTCCAAGGTTCAATAGCAGGAGGCTCAAAGTTTTCAGGCAAAGGCTGTCCACATCCATCACACTTGTGAACAATCAACTGTAATTTGAGTAACATTAGGAATTCGAAGCAAGAAAAATAAGATAACCAAAGATCAGAAAATAAGAAATCCATTGATTGTTGCTCTTACAAATTGAATATGTGAACACACCACAAATGAAATCTATACCTCAGCAAAAAGATCTGACTTGAGTACTCTAAAGGATTACACTACAATATCCTGATCTATGCATATACTTCAAAATTTCTAACAACTACTAAACTTATACTGCTTAGCATCTGAGAAACCCTAAAGTCAATTGGTAAAAAGATAAAGCAATTTCAGCAAACAAAATAAACTAATTCGTACAAACATATGATAAATTACATAATGTGATGAACCTGAGGGACTTCAACGGGCTGATTGAGCTCTGTGGGATCGATTTCAACAGGTGCTCGATCTTTGGTCAACTTTACGTACTGTAATGAATTATCTTCATCCGCCATCTGATCTGAGACAATGGGTAATCAAACAACAAATGAAAATACATACATTAGTGAAGTAATCAAGCAAGAATTATTATTCTAAACAGATTAACGGAGATCCGGATGAGACTGTACATGCCCTTAACTGAATTCAACAGCTGGTAGATATTCAGGCGACTTTCGGTGACGGAGGGCGAAATGGGTATCGTGGTAGGGATCTAAACATCCCTTTTTAAGTATTATTTTTTGAAAAGACAAACTAGACTTTAAATGATATGTTTTATTTTAATTAGGTTTATTTATTTTAATTAGGTTTATTTATTTATTTTTTAATCTGGATAACACCCTTAATCCCATCATAAAAAAACTCACAACTAACCCACTGGTTTAACCCAGAGCTTTATGCTCCAAGCGAAACTCAAACTCAAAAGTTGTTTATTTTTAATTGTCTTGAGTAACTCAGCTAAATCATTTGGGTTAAGGATCATTGGTTTAGATTCAAAACATCTCATTAGCTATGCCAAAATCCATTATCATCCATTTAGGACCCCACCAGATATGCCACCATCGTCGACCTAAAACTATCTAACCACCATCAGCCATACCAGAGCCACTTAACCACCATTGGTCGTTCCAGAACAACCTAACATTATCTTGTTCCTAAACAAAGCCCTAGAACACCCCTCTGGTTTGATTAACTTCAATAGGCTTCGTTTGGGTCAATTGGTTTAGATCCGAAACTTCTCATTAGCCATGCCAGCCCAAACAAAGCCCTAGAACACCCTTCTGGTTCGATTGGTTCAGATCCAAAACATCTAGTTAGGCATGCCAGATTTGAACCGTCACCGACCAATCTTAGATCCGATAATGGCTTCATTTTGTGTTGAATTATTGGAGGGAATTGTAAAGTTTAGGAGGTGTAGAGAGGGTGTTGAATAGATCCTTTTTCGATTTGATTTCATTTGACATACGTAGTGAGGGTGGGCACTTGGTGACGGGATGCCAATCCTCGGTTTTCAACACTCCTAGGGCATGTGACCTGTTGGTTTCGATGTAGAGAGGGTGGTGAACAGATTCTTTTTCGATTTGGTTTCATTTGACAGAGGTAGTGTGGTAGGGTGGTATACAACCCAAACCATGACGGTTTTCAGCGGGATAAAATTGTCATGGAATCATAGTTACTAATTGACCACTACATGATTTTATGAAACATAAATTGCAAATAAACTTAAAATACATAATTGTTTTCAAAGTTAAATTGCAGAAGTAGTAGTAAAAAAGTAATTGTTTTCAAAACATGACAAATACGAAAATAAATGTCTAAAACAGCATGAATGACCCTAAATGTGATGTGATCCATGCAAGCTTACTCAATGCATTTATCAATTACCTGAGAAAAGATGCATGAGAAACAGGTCAACATAAGTTGATGAGTTTACAGGTTTAAAGTAATAGTAAACAGTGTAACGAACCACAAGGCTTTCTATGATTTGATTGTTAACATACAATGCTACAATATTATATAAGCACCGCAACCGAAGCTAGGCTGTAACAGTAGCACATTGCCCCTACCCATGCCTACCGTAAGCACATGCGTGAACAGGCTAATAATGCACCCGTTTAGACCTTCGGTCAAAGTTAGGGTAATTAACTTAGGTGGGGGTAGTCAAACCCAATAATACTATCCATGATTACCTCGCTTTAGGAAAGAAAATAACGGTCCAATAAAAGGGGGACTTTCATACGGTAAGTAAGCCACTTATATAACATGTGAAACCATTGACAAGTAATTACGTCCACAAAAATAGTAATTTGCATGTGATCTCACCTAAAAGAAAAATAAGTAAAAATAGGGTTGTGAAACTCACCTGACAAGTGAGTGATCGGATATGAAAATCTATGATTATCCAATTTTGTCACACCCTCAAAATCCACGTGCGGGGTTTTACTGCGAGGTGTGTAAATAAACTAGGATCCAAGTCATTAGTTACTTAGAACGACTCTATATGTAACATTTAAAAATAAACTCAGAGTTTAAAACTTTAAAGCATTGCGGAAGCATTTAGTAAATATTTCAAACTCGAAGTACAAAAATGTAAATGCGCAAAACACGCGCCCAAACCATAATTTAAATGTATGTATAAAACCAAACATAAAGAATGCAAGTTTGAAGAACATATGATCGACCCGTGCTATGCTCTTAAGGGCACCTGTTATTAACGACCTGAGAAAAGCATACTAAAGTGTCAAGATGATGGTTGGTGAGTTCAAGAGTTTGCAATTTATCATAAGTAGTAACAGTTGTAAAACATAAGTAAGTGCATTGAAATAGATAGCTAATCTAATTTCAAAAGTAATAACAATAGTGATTTCACAATCGAAGCTGACTGTGTTCGTTAATTGCCTTCCGCCACGACATACCAAGTCGTGACAATATTAGTTGTTTAGGACATTTTGCACCCATTGGACCTCCAGTCGTACGGGTGGGGCCTCTCAGACTCAGTAGTACTATCCAAGATTTCCGGCTAGATTCCTTAATTAACAACCTGAAAGTGTAAGGACTTTCAATGGTATATCACACTACGTTACACTATACACAAATTATAATAGTAAAGCATTTGAAAATGTAAGTATGCTTTCTCCCCCAAAAAGAGAGTGAATAAAAGTGGGACATTGAACTCACCTGGTGCGCAAATGAGCAAGAAAAGTGAAGCAAAAGATGAGTGAAAAGACAACCCGTCAAAAGTTACCTAGAACACATGAGTACATAAGTACGTGTAACCAAAGTGTATTAAAAAACCCTAAGTGCTCAATCAACACATTGATTTGAGCGATTTGGAAAACATTGACCTGTTTGACCCAGTTGACTAGTTTGACCCGTTGGTGACATGTTAAGTGAAATCTTGTTTGATCAAGTTTAATAATTCGCTAGCCATGACTATCATGCAAAAACCATTCACGTATATCACCTTATGAACCTTATGTTCTAGAAAGATCATCATACAAACTTAGCTTATCATACAACACATGCGAACCTCAAACACATCATCATGCTCAACACAATTAGAAATATATATTCCACTAATAAATCACACATGGGTTTCAATCACGCACTACATGCCATGTGAAGCAGCTCACTACGTCACATCATAAACCCTACCAATCATACTAAGTAGGAGCCTCAGATTCGCACATGTGTATGATGTTCATCATCATGTTCCCAAACATGATTCGTACCAACCAACATATTAATCATACACAACAATCATATACTATAGTCTTAGCACAATTCTATAATCTTCGAGCCTACCTCATCACATTGCACAATTTCCTTCATGAAATCTAGGTTTCTCAATCATACCAACATAGCCTCTAAATGAACCAACTAAGGCATTCTAACACATTAGACGCTATCAACAAGCAACCTAGCATGATCCTAATACAACGCGCATGCCTAATTCACAATATCAAATCTATCATATCAATAAAGTTTCCCTTTCAGGAAAGTAACATCCAACAACCAATATTTTATTATTTTCAACCATTGACTCATCAATTTTATGCCTAATCTAGTTCATAGGAATCATCTAAGCACAATAAACACCAACAATTCATCAAATTCCAATTTCTCAAGAATTAAAGTTTCCTCTTATAGTAACATATGGACGAGACGTTAACTCTATGAAATTCATGCATACTCCACGTAAACTAACATCAATACAATCCAACTAATAACATCATCAAACAACATCAATTTCGAATTATCAAGGCCAATTGAAATAGGGTTTGTTCTAGAATCAAAAACCATGAAAAACTTGTTAAAATCTCACCTTTAATCGTGTAGTGGTCGAGAATGGTACTTGCTATCATGATGGAATGATCAAACCAAGCTAAAATCGATATAGTATGTGTGTATTGATCAAAATCGCAAGGATGGTGGTGTGGGGGTGCTTCGACCTTGACAAGGGGTTATGGGTGGGTGGGGGGGGGGGGGGGGGGGTGCTAGGGTTTGATTTTGTGTAATATTAAGTTTAGGCAAGATTACCAAATCCACCCTCCTTGATTACATTGTGTAAAAATTAATCTTTTTAATATTTTTTAAATAATTCTAACTACAAAACACATGAATTATTATTGATCACAACAATTGTGTAATCCAATTAGTAAACCCACACAAGAAATCATATATTACATGTTGTCGCGTTATAGCGCGAAAGCTGTAAATAATACTTTAAATTCACAATTCACATAACCACATATTAATAATCAAGATTATTAATTAAGTTATAATTTGTTAACCAACGATAATTATTATTAGGTCACCAAAGTTTAACGACAACTAGTGTGTGCTCACGATAAGTGTATGCAAAACCTAACGGAACTAACAAACTTTTGGTAACAGAAATTACCGGATGTCATAAATGTTTGTGTGTGTCGGTTGTACTGCTTGTAAACTGGCAACGACGCCAAATTACTGATGCATGTAATGTTATGCATGAAAATTGTTATGCATGAAATGACCTCAAATAACGAAACTCAATTGAAATCCATGTATGATATGCGTAATTATGACTAACTCGGACCGAGTATTGACCTGAAATTACCGGTTGTCATAGGTGGGCTCTTGGTAACGAGATGTCACACCCTGATTTTCAGCACTCTTGGGTCGTGTGACCTGTTGGTTTTGATCGATCATTTCGTCATTTCAAATCATTTACCCAGAGGAATAATTTATATCAAAATCATAATTTTTGTAAAATGTGTAACATCAATGTTACGTCAAAACTTTCAATATTTCATATACTTCAAAAGGAATATAAAAACCCTTTATATACAATCAAAAAATGGGTTTTCAAACACCCTTTTACAAATATACAACCACATCGAATTTATGCGCCTACAGAGTTATGATCTTTTCAGCAATTCACTTGGTATATATGTACAACTATCTAGGTTATCCAGGACTAGCTAACATATATTTACGTGTTTACCTATAAAAGATTTCGAAAACATTTGTAAGTAAAAGCTGATGAATACATGTAATTGACTCTAAAACATTTGAAGCGTGCATGTTATCCAGAATCTCAAATCATAATTTTCATAGGAAAACTATACATTTAGCAGTTGGCCTCAATGGTGGAGTTCACCCTTCATATATACTGGTTCGAATGTTGTAAAACTCGGCCAATTCGGCCGAGTACTCGGGAGTCGGCCATTTACTGAAGTGACTTTCTTCAACTCGGCCCCAATACTTGGAATTAGTCAACCTTGGTCAAAATCAGAGCTATTCGGTCCAACGCGGCTTACTTGGAGCTAGGTGATCCAACTCGACCTACTTGGAGCTAGGCGGCCCAACTCGGAAAACTCGGATTTTTGCTGTTTTTCTTCAATTTTCGCTATCATTGGATTTCCGTTGTTAATCATGTAGATACCTTGGAATATGACTATTAAATGATTACAATGTCTATAATATTATAGAATAAATATCAAACATAGAATTATTCTTATATTTGGACATGTACCCTTTTAATTTATATTGATATTCACATATTTTGTTATACATTTTAGTGAACTTATGATATTTAATATATGCATAATTTCCCACAAAATACTTTCTTTATAATTTACTATATTTGAGTATTCCCCGTGTACTTCCCGCCTAGAACGAGTACTCGTAACACCCCAGTCGACCGATCTAGTATCACCTAGCGACTTTTACAACATTGACTGGTTCTATGGCTCAAAGCGTCGGTCTTTCAACGGGGACCTCCGGATCTACATTAAGACCTTGACCAACACTGGTATGGGATTTTCACCTTTTCCCAAGACATAAATCTGGCCAAACTAAACATATACTTCTGGTCCAAATGTCTTCATCATAGAATATGGGTCATGATTAAAAATTTATTATTTCATGTATACAATTTTCGCAAATCAAGATCATAAACGTTTTGTTTATAAAACTACAATGTATTCACCTTATAGAGTGTAGTTGAGTCAAATAGTATCCCAGAGTTGATAAGATAGTTCCTAAGCGAGCAACCCTTCAACTTAAGACTCCGACTTCTTGTTCCCTTACTTTGTTTTCTTCGTTTTCGGGTTCGTTACTTCGTGCAGCAACACACAATAACCTAGGATTGATCTAAAATGAATACATGGTTTCTTTGAGAGAGATTTTCAAGAGATATTTGGGTTTTATAATGCAGAAGTGAGCATACAAGAGTTCTCTTTATATAGGCCATCTTGGAGGTTTGCCCCTTAGACCTCGCTCTCAGAGGCTACCGCCCCTCGAACCTCCGCTGTCTAGCGGATCCTTGGGGTCCAAATGTCAGGAGTGTTACATAAGAGAGAGATGATATAGGTTTGTTTGATGGTGGCACGTGGTGGTGGTCACGGTGGTGCTAGTCGGTGCTTAAAAGAAGAAGATGAGTGATCGATGTGTGTGGAAGATCAAAATGATGAGTGAAGTTAATTTTTTATGTTGTATAAAAAATTTGATTAAATTACATTATTAGCACCTATTAACTACATGACTAAAATACCTTTGTAATTAATATAAATTCTTATAACCGTGGTAGTGGGTTGGGGTTAATTTGAACGGACTACGAACTACCGAGAGTAAAATCACGATTATAAAACTTTTGGACTAAAATCATCATTTGGACCAAACCACAAGGAGAAAAAGTAGAGTTTATTAAATTTAGAATGAAACTGAGGTACTCATTTAACTACTTATAATCTTACATGACTAATTTACATTAATTCTTCGTATACGGGTATCTAACCCTTAACCTTAATTAAAATTGTACTACTCTAACTCTGAATAGTTTTTTATTAAATCTAAAGCCCCACCCCCTTTAAGTTTCTTTTCTTTTTTTACAAATGGAAAATCTACCATACTCCTAATACTAAATTACTTCAAACTAATCTATTTCTTGTCTGGGTTTAAACTCAGTATATCTCGTCTAAAATGTAAGAACCTCTTTCAAGTATGGTAGTCTCACCTTGGCCTCTTTTAAGTACTTTAAGTAGTTCACAAAATTATGTGTTTATATTCTTACGACTCCTAGTTGATTAGATGGTATTTAGAGCATTCATAGTTAAATAATTGGTTAGACACGTAGAGTCGATTAGGTCATTTAGATTAGAATTAATTTATTAAACATCCAAATATATAGCGGATTCAAAACATAATAATAGAAATACATATTAATAAGAGGTGAAGCCTTAAATAAACAAACTATAGAGTTTAAAGTAGTAAATACATCACCAAATGATATTTTAAGAATAGAATGTGATTATATACAGTTCGACCACTCGGCCTGGTTCCCATTATAATCTGTAGTCGACCGGTTCATATGAAAGCACTTCTATTACATCGGAGCTCTTATGTGTTTAGTTCCCGATCGGCCAGTGTGGTGGGGTTTTGTAAAGCCCCGTTCTTGGGAGACCTCATAGTTGGCCATTCATAACATAAAACAATACTATATAAAAATATCGTAGCAGAAAATTTAAAACCATTAAGTTCAACCATGAAACATGTTTGTTAAATTACAACCAGTACTAGATTTAGAAACATCAACATTATTTTTAAAATATAAAACATCAATTTAATCATGTGGATGTCAGTCTCCCATTACCAAGTAGCTTTCTCATCTATGTCATCCTCAACAATTATCATTATCTGCCAACTGATATGCATAAAAAGTCAATGTTGATGAGTGAATTCTAGTTTTGAAATAATATAGAAAATATACCTTTAAATCTTTTATAATGAACACCCATTCATCATACTTAATAGCCAATTGACTTATGACATTTCCTAAATAATCATTATCTTTCTTTCTTTTATTATCCTTCCTCTTTCATCAACTAGGATTGCACAAGGCAAGAGCCTACATCATATGATCGGCAACAAATACGGAACCGCTACATGTACATGTTTATCATGGTAGCTAACCCCTGACAGTTGACCCATAGTGCTAGGCATGAAGCCTGCTCATGAATAAGGGTCTCATTTATTCATTGGTCAATCGCAACGATTAGACCCTAGATGTGCATCCTCATAGGCTAAAAAAGCCGCACATCAGTTGAGCAAACAACACCTAAGATGGTGAACCTCCATTCTTTTTTTCTTGCAAGACTTTTCATCCTCATTAGGGTCCGTGGTAACATTCATTAGATTCCAGTGTCATTCTTTTCGTTAAATAATGTTCCACTTTAATCATAAGTAATACTTGTAAGGTATCATTTATCATTATAGTCACATGGCATGAAACATTAAATATTATCCATGGAATAAACATATAAGAACCCTTATAACCATGTCATAGCCAAAACCCTTAAAAATATTCCAAGTAATGATTATTACAGGTAACAGAAACTAATACGGGCAAGTAAACTAATGCGGGTGAGGAACAAATGCAGTCAGCTAAACGCAGATGACCAACACTAGGTCATTCTAAACTTAGAAACAAATGTGAGTGAAGTAAACCAATGCGGGTGACCAACACTTGTCATTATGCTGAACGAAACAAATGCGGGTAATAGTAACTATGCGGATGTCAAGGAACTAATGCGGCTAGTAAACTAATGCGGGTACCAATAGGGTGACCAACACTTGGTCATTTTGCTGAACGGAACAAATGCGGGTAAGCTGACTAATACAGCTGTCTAAAACCTTATGTTCAATTTCAACTTAGCTGATTTATGACAACATCAACTTATGCATGACTTGAAACTGTAGATCTAGTCCTTATTAAGCTAGGGTTCACAACAAGAACACCCCATGCATAATACATAATCATTGATCTCATTACAACATAACAATTTCATAAAAATGACACCTTTATCATAGAAAAGCAAATTATAAAGGATTTAACATATTGGTATGCATACCAGCTTCAAAAGAGTGTAAAACATGTAAACAAGGGGATCTAAAACTCACCTTAACAAGCCTTCTAACAAAACCTTAAACCCGAGAGCAAAACTTGAGATCTATACACATGCACACGTAAAGTTTCAAACTTTTCACATAGAAACACATAGAAATCAACTTAGGAGCTTAGATCTAAAAGAAAGCATGATAAAAATCATACCTTGATGAATTCTTTCAATCTGGAACCGAGTAGAGCTTTCTCTATCTAGAAATAGGGTTGATTTGAGTGCATGCGAGTGAGGGAAGGGACGACCTTCTCCCTTTTATACCCACTTTATGAAACTTTTTCTTATTTTACCCAACTTTGCTCCTTCCACTTATTTAAATTTTCATGTTTATTCCTTTTCTTTTCTTTTAATATTTTCAGGTGTTACAGGTTTTGAACATACTGATGGTCTTAGGCTAACTTCTATACATTCTAATTTTCATAGTCAACGCTTGATCATCGATTCATTGTACATTGAATAGTAATGTACAAGCGCTTTACGCGCTAATGTACACATCATTGAGCATAAGTTAAGTTGAGAAATATTAAAATTACAATATGGTCACCTCAATACTAACAACACTTACCTTTTACGTCTTGTACTTTATCATTTGTTTTTTATTTTTTTCCTAACCACCTTTTAACGACTCGTAAGTTTTTATTATTTTTTTGTTTTTACTCTCATATTTTAAAATATTATTATTCTAAAACTTTGAATACACCACTGCGACATACTTATTATTATCTATAGTTGTGTGTAAGTTTCAATTAAAAGGGAGTTTAACATAAAAATATATGAATAATCAAAGCACAAGCATAAAAGTCATCAATGATGCTGTAAAGGTTAGATTTTTAAAAGTTTTATTGTTTACATCTTACTATTTTTAAAATATGATGTTTTTTTTAAATATTGGAAGTTGCCATTACGTAGTTGGTTTTAATCAATATTGTAACCTAAATCTTTTTATAGAACGAGTTGTTGATGCAAGATTTTATTGAAGACAACAAGATGAATACTAATGTGCAATTCGTCAAAACTGAACCATACAAATTTCAACGCCCCCAGCTGCAATAGACGGATTCACCCACTAGTTATCTAAAAGAACTGTTTCCTTCTATCATATGCCTTGAGGATACAATATATGTATTCTCCTATAATATGCCGACATTTGAATATGTGCGTATTATACCATTTGGCCACCTCCCTCCCCTTTGACCATTAAATCTCTACTTAACAAAGTTGTCTAAAGACCCTTTATGGTCTTGTATACTTTTAATAAATCATGTTCCCCATGCTTAATAAACCTAAGGTTATTAACCTTAATAACAACATGTATAAATCCACTCAAAATCCTAGCATTTGATACCCAAAAATCGGCCACCATCCCCTTTTTTTCAATTTTCAGACAAGCACAATAAAGCACATGAGAGGACCCGTCAAGAATTGGTTCAAGTCTCGCACATCACACACTCGTTTCTCGTTTTTGTTGGTAACAACTTTTACTTAATCTATTTCTTTCATCTATTTAGCATTACACGAACTTTTCTAAAACCAAACCAAGTATAACTAAGTTACATACGTGTAAACCGCATTCAAAACACTAGGTTCTAATAAGGTTGGTTGTTCATGCACCCATTTTAACTACAAAACTGATAAATATTCGAAGCCCGAAACATCTCCGAAAAGGGCTGTTCGAACAAGCTCAATTTAAGGCCCAAAAGACCCTCTAAAACATGTTTTCAATTGTTGAACATACATTTTTTTATGACACTTTTACGCACTTAAACCATGAAATATAAGGCATAAAATAGTGATCTTTGAAGCTCAAAACAGGCCCAAATAAGGCTGTTCGAATAGGCCCACTAACACCCAACAATGTGACTAATAATCATATTTTGAAACTTTTAAACAGTACCTTAGTGATGATATTTTGTGCACAAGTAACAAGTGATTTTATAAAACAAAAAATTATTATATAACAACAACCTACTAGCAAATATTTAGAACAAAGATTATAGAATATGTTTATAGGTAGAAAGATAGAATGGAGAATGATACTCATATTCATCTCTACATATTAACAAACAACTAGAGACCTATATATATAGGTCTTTAGTAACAATACATTGAATACAAATTAATAAAAAACTCATAATATTTTAGGAGTTTCAATCTACACTTAATTATAGTGATAACCATCATAAATAATTATTTACAACACTCCCCCTTGGTTATCAATATATCATACTTAATACGCTTGGAGATGCTGACTCGTTAAAAACATTGCTAGGAAAACCCAGTGGAACAAAACCATAGCTAAGGGAAAAAGAGTGCAGCGCGTATTACTCCCCCTGATTTATACTACCTCAAATGATGGGTTTTGATCTTCTATGAGTTGCTCAAACTTTTGTAGTCAATGATTGCCGCTTGATCCTTAACTCTTTATACCAAGCGATGCTGTATAATCTTCAGATAATACTCTTAGTGCCTCTTCTAATAAACAAATACCACAAGATTTATGATTGTATTGTGTTACATTCCCTGCATATACAAAACTAACCAAACTTGTTTTGATGGGTTAGTAAAATATATTATAATACCTTTTGTACCTTAATGATTTTAAATAGTTGTTTTTACCATTCCAAAATCTTGTTGTTAGAGTTGCTTCAACACAACAAAATCTACCAATTGCATTTAACAAGGGTACTTCTAGACCATAATTTTCTTATCATTATTCAAACGCTTGATAAGCTGGTCCAGACATAAAATTCTAATAGCATCTTTAATTGTAAATTCGTTCTTAATAATTTGAATTTTGAATCTCTTTATGAGATCAAATGCATCAACATATCTTATAATATTAGTAAACATGATATTGATGTTTTAATAAATACACATGAAGCAATTGCATCCATCTTTCTTTTTCGATATAAGTAATGAGTCGATTATAGCATACTGGACTTAATTTTATACATATCATAACTTTTTTTGCTTTAAGAATTTACAAATTGTCATGTACTTCTTTACATCTTAATGAGTTATGTATGTTCATGCACACTTGAAAAGTTTTGACATATAACTTCTTTATTTAGCATAACAATTTCTATATTATATGTAAACAATTTCACTATTAATCATTTAGTAGCATCTCCAATATCCATATTGTACCAATTCATAGCTTACATCACAACAATCAAGTATCATGTATAATTTCTTTGTCATGCTTTTATTTATATATAATAATTACATCCACAAGATGTAACTCAAGACAAAAATTAAATTTTACCAAAGTATTCTATGAATCACCCTTTGAAGATTTAACTATATTAGAAAATTTTCAACTATACACAAGTCATCAATGTATACATATAATCATAATAATATATCTCGATCTGTATTTATATAAACAATCATACTACTCTCAAGAACTTGCTTGACATGATTTGTAATTTTATATCCTTCATGGATTTCATGTAAATCTTATTATCATGTGAGTTGCAACCATCACAAGACAATATCAATTCACTCTTACTATTACCAGACTAATGAGATGTTGCAATAACACAGCATCCACCATTAGAGAATATATCTTCTCATAATCTATTATAGGTCTTTACAAAATCCTTGTGTCATAAATTTTGCTTTGACTTTCTTTTATTATTTCACATAACTCTTTCGCATAAAGACCCCTCTTATATTTAACATATTTTTCAACTTCATGTATATGGACAACAAGTCCAATAACTTTCTATTTTATCAGATAATTTTATCTCTACCATATTGCGTTTTCCTTTTTGGCCAATCATTTTCATTTATAGGCAAATCTTATTTCTTGTTCCTTTTCATTTTCATCATTTCAAGTGCTATTATATACAAAATTATCATCGACGTCGATTTTATTTCTATTCCATACATTCTAGACATAATATAATTTATTGAGATCTCTTTATTTTTCAAGTATTTGATTTTCTTCGAGAACCATTATGTCTAATCTCTTTTCAAAGGAACCTTTTACTTTTACCTCGACATTACCATCTTCATTTCTTGCTCCAATTTCCGAGGATTTTTATTCTTAGAATTGACTAGTTTACCACAATTTAAACATGCTTTAGACTTATTACCAATACGTGATTGCCCTTCTAGGACTTAAATTTAAATTGGAGCATTAGGAGTTGATACATGTGACTTAGTCATCCTTTTATGACCAGTGAGTATGTCTAGTAATCAATTCATAGATCTTTCAAATGAATTATCCTTTGAACTTCTAGTTCACACTATTTAGTTTAAAAATCAAGATGAGACGTTTATAATTCATTTCAACTTATTTCATTCCCCAACTGTCTTATATCTCCCTCTCATGTTGGGAATGATGATTCCTTAATAACAAAACCAATAAACCGAGTCGTAAGCAAATCTCTTGTTATTGGCTCGAGTTACGTAATTATATAAAGTTATTCATACCCAACATGCATTCATAGCCTCATTTGAGGTACCATCTTTGTGCGTTGTGATGGAACATTTATATAATATATTGCATAACATAATAACCTTGATGGTATATATATTTTTCCTGACCAAAAACCAATTGTAATAGAGAGGAGTATAACAACACATAGGCCTGATATGAATTACTATATCCATATGTAAGTAATCGTCCCAAACACAAACATGAATTTTGCTCTTATTATTATTGGCTTTGCAATCAATTGGACGTTTAGAGTTCGTCTCAACAAAAGCAATTTGTGTATGAACATATGATATTTACCATTTATTCCAATAATCATTAGTAACTTGAGATTAATCTTGCTATGTTACCAAAATAAATATGTTACTATGGAATAATTTGCTTGCTATCTTATTAGCTAAGTCACATATCACGTAAACATCAAGTTGCGAATTTGATAACCATTTAGACGATGCATAGATTTAAAACACGAAATGACATACTCTTTATGATATATATCTTTTATCAATTCCAAAATATTTAGGGATTCACATCCTACTCTAGTTAGTAAATGTAAGGCCCCGTTCCCGGGACGCTTACAGCTGGACCGTCATCGCATAGAATATTCAAAATAGACATTTCTTTTGCAGCAGAATTTAGAAACTTTCATTAATAATTAAAAACGTATCATTACATTACATAAATCGTTTACATATCAGATTATATCATCATATCAAAATGTGGATGCCAGACTCAAAACGTCCCCAGTAGAGTATGCATCCATGCCTGCAACTCCTCAGCATCAACAAAGTACCTGCCAACTATTATGCATACAAAAAGTCAGCGACGCTGAGTGAGTTCTAGTTTTATAAATAAAATACTTTACTTTCGTTAAAACATATCCTTCGAAATCGTATGCGATCACACATCATACGTACACATTGATAATATTATTATTATCTTCATCACTATTCAATTCGTACATTTCGTACTTTTATCATTATCTTTCACTTCAATCTGGATCCTGTCTCATGCAATACCCCCGACTCATGTCCGAAGACCGATACTATGCCGGGGCCTGTAAACAAACCCCCGCGTCATGTCCGAAGACCAACACAGTACCGGGGTACGCGACAAGGACCCCGTCTCTGTTTGCACACCCCGGACTCATGTCCGAAGACGGGTACTGTGGCGGGGCCTGTAAACAAACCCCCGCGTCATGTCCGAAGACCGACACAACACCGGGGCGAGCATCAAGACATCACTCGGGTCAATCTCTTGGATTAAACCCTTTACGAGTCTGTTGTGACACACAGTCACTCACCTCAGCCTAGCATACAAGTCTTTTGTGACAACACAGTCACTCACCCCAACCTTGGCTAACGAGTCTTTTGTAACAACACAGTCACTCACCTCAGTCTGGCATACAAGACTATTATTACATTCCTCTTTTCATTGTTATTGTCTTTCATTTCGTTATATAATACTTTACAAACATCAAACATCAAACCACGTAAAGCCATACATCATACATAACGTATAATAAAACATAATACATACGTTTTGAAAACCGTTTAACGAAGAAAGACAACACCACACACGCAACATAAACCACAACACAACATCATGCAGAAGCCACCACATCCCAATGGGACCTATCTCAAACATCACCTCTTAAAGCCCCTAAGAAAGCCGTAAGTCTAAAACTAGGCACAACATAACATTCTAGGCGCATCAGTAGAAAATTCTAAGTACAAAAGCTCCTGGGCGCATGGGAACTATTTAGGCGCATGAGCCCTATTCAGGCGTCTCAACACTTAGCCGCAACAACAATTCTGGGGACATGGGCACTATGCGGGCGCATGACCCACACTTAGCCATTTCCACACTTTCTGGCGCATGAACCACTGTTCAGGCGCACCACCTACACTTGGGGCGCATGGGCACTCTTCGCAGGACAACACTTTGCCACCTGGGCACTACCTGTGCGCATGGCCACTATTCAGGCGCATGACCACACTTAACCACATAAAGTTAGGCTCATGAAATCATTCTGAAATATTTCTAACACTGCCAAACTCACCCGAACATCATTCCAACATAACCCAAACACAGATCTAGCATTCTAAGGCACCTAAGAACCTGCTAACAACATTTCCAACCGAAAGCAGCCTCTAAAACACCAACAACATAATACCATCAACAACAACATAACATACGATTATCTTTTAAAAACGTTTACCCGGTATGCATAACACCCCCAAAGCTTTAAAATCTGCAAAAGAGGGGTCTAGAAACTCACCTAAAGTAGATCTTCAAACCAGGTACTTCCACCTATGATTTCAGCTTCAAAAGGCAGAAGGAATGAAACTACTACTAGCACCACAAATCAAGCACAAGGGCAAATTTAAATTTACTAGAAACGTCCCTGACGTCGCGTTGAAGTCCGCTTTAGCCTCCTTCTGGTCATAGAGAATGCTCTGACCTTCATCCTCTGCCATCCTTCTTGCACCGGAGCTCTGTGTCTCGACTTCTTGTAGTTTTGCTCATATGTCCAGTCTCGCCGCAGTCGTAACATCTAGCCATGTGACATCCCTCGCCCTATGGCCCTCTCTTCCACACTGGAAACAGACGCTAGATCCCCATCTACACTCCCCCGCATGGCCTCTACCACACTTCTTGTATACCTCTTCCCTCTCAGTCATCCTTTCCAATCATCAAACCTCATCGTCTTACCTCCAGCCACAATTCACCATCATCATTATCTCGCTTTCCGTTCCCACTCTTAACATAACTCTGCTCATCCTCCTCATCCATCATCGCCACGGCCTCTCGCTCGTCATACACCTCCCCGCCAAGTCAACCACTGACCTAAAAGTCCCTGGCCGGGCAGAGATCAGATGTCTGCAGATATCTGCTAGCAGACCTTGAATATACCTTTTGATCTTCATGACGCAGGCATCACCTGATCTGGCACCAGCCTTGCCATCTCGTTGAACTTTGTGGTGTACTATTGGTGAGTCATCGTTCCGCCTCTAGCTACAGGAACTCCCTCTCAACTTTGTCAAGCTCTTTATGAGGGCAAAACTCCTCGATTACCAACCTCTCCAGCTCCTTCCACCTCATCCTCCGGTTGCCCTGGTGCCCTCAGCCTGAACAATGTTGTCCCACCAACACAAGGCTGAATCCATAAATGAGTGGGTAGCAACCTTCACCTTCTGATCCTCGCGGCACTCGCTAATCTCAAGTACCGCTTCCATTTCTCTCACCCAACGTTGTGCAGCCGCTGCACTCCCATTTCCATAAAACGTAGGGGGCTTACCCTTGGAATGCTCCATAGCTGCATCCCTTCGCAGTCTCCTGCACAGCTCCTCATCCTCTCATCGTCACTGGAAACAACCATGTCAGCATCGGGTTGCTCCATACCCCAGAACCTCCAGCTTCACCTCCGCGTCGTGTGGTTCTCCTCTTCTCACTATCCTTATTTCATCCTCCTTCATAGCTCTAATAACATCGATCACTACAGTTGGTAGAATCGTCTGCATGACCTGTTGGACTTCCTCTGCTACTGCCTCCTTCATTGAGGTTCCAGATTAGCATTCCCGTCCTCACCGTCCTGGTGTCAAAGCGCTGGCTCATGGGAGCCATCTCAGCAGTTTAGCTCTGCTCCTCGTGACACGCGCGTCTAACCCCACGTCCACCATGACCTCCACCTCGCCAGCCTCAGAAGACCTCCCGCCAGCCATTTAGAACACTACAAGATTCAAACACCAACACGGTCAATCAAGGTAATAGCTCAAGTTATGTCAGTATAGTAAATCCCTAATCACAGTGGCCAGTTGTGTTTAGCCACTTACTTTACTCTTTATTCCCAAGCATTTCCAATCCTGACTATATCAGTATCTAATCTACACAAAAGCACACAAGCCCATAACATGCGCACATAATACCGGTTAACATTAACTTACATAAAACCTTTACATAAAACTTTTACCTGCAGGCACGTAGCTACTAGGACTGGCATCCATTTCCTTCGTCCCATTCTCAGTTTAAGATTAGGTTCTTTTTGAAAATATTTACCCATTCTCTTAACTTAGCTCTGATACCAACTTGTAAGGTCCCATTCCCGGAACGCTTACAGCTGGACCGTCATCGCATAGAATATTCAAAATAGACATTTCTTTTGCAGCGGAATTTAGAAACTTTCATTAATAATTAAAACGTATCATACATTACATAAATCATTTACATATCAGATTATATCATCATATCAAAATGTGGATGCCAGACTCAAACGTCCCCAGTAGCGTATGCATCTATGCCTGCAACTCCTCAGCATCAACAAGTACCTGCCAACTATTATGCATACAAAAAGTCAGCGACGCTGAGTGAGTTCTAGTTTTATAAATAAAATACTTTACTTTCGTTAAAACATATCCTTCAAAATCGTATGCGATCACACATCATACGTACACATTGATAATATTATTATTATCTTCATCACTGTTCAATTCGTACATTTCGTACTTTTATCATTATCTTTCACTTCAAGGATCCTGTCTCATGCAATAACCCCGACTCATGTCCGAAGACCGATACTGTGCGGGGCCTGTAAACAAACCCCCGCGTCATGTCCGAAGACCGACACAGTATCAGGGTACGTGACAAGGACCCCGTCTCTGTTTGCAACCACCCCCGATCATGTCTGAAGACGGTACTGTGCGGGGCCTGTAAACAAACCCCGTGTCATGTCCGAAGACCAACACAAACACGGGGCGAGCATCAAGACATCACTCAGGTCAATCTCTTGGATTAAACCCCTTACGAGTTTGTTGTGACACACAGTCACTTACCTCAGCCTGGCATACAAGTCTTTTGTGACACACAATCACTCACCCCAACCTTGGCTAACGAGTCTTTTGCGATAACACAATCACTCACCTTATTCTGGCATACAAGACTATTATTACGTTCCACTTTTCATTATTATTGTCTTTCACTTCGTTATATAATACTTTATGAGCATCAACCATCAAACCAAGTAAAGCCATACATCATACATAACGTATAATAAAACATAATACATACGTTTTGAAAACCGTTTAACGAAGAAGACAACACCACACACGCAACATAAACCACAACACAACATCATGCAGAAGCCACCACATCCCAACGGGACCTATCTCAAACATCACCTCTAAAGCCCCTAAGAAAGCCGTAAGTCTAAAACTAGCACAACATAACATTCTAGGCGCATCAGTAGAAAATTCTAAGTACAAAAGCTCTGGGCGCATGGGAACTATTTGGCGCATGAGCCCTATTCAGGCGTCTAACACTTAGCCGCAACAACAATTTGGGGACATGGGCACTATGCGGGCGCATGACCCATACTTAGCCATTTCCACACTTTCTGGGCGCATGAACCACTATTCAGGCGCACCAACTCCCTTGGGCGCATGGGCACTCTGGGCGCATCGGCACTATGTAGGCGCATGGCCAACACTTAGCCACTTGGGCACTATCTGGGCGCATGGCCACTATTCAAGTGCATGACCCACACTTAACCACATAAAGTTGGGCTCATGAAATCATTCTGAAATATTTCTAACACTGCCAAACTCACCCGAACATCATTCCAACATAACCCAAACACAGATCTAGCATTCTAAGGCACCTAAGAACCTGCTAACAACATTTCCAACCCGAAAGCAGCCTCTAAAACACCCAACAACATAATACCATCAAACAACAACAAGCATAACATACGATATCTTTTAAAACGTTTACCCGGTATGCATAACAACCCCAAAGCTTTAAAATCTGCAAAAGAGGGGTCTAGAAACTCACCTAAAGCCGATCTTCAAACCAGGTACTTCCACCTACGATTTCAGCTTCAAATTCCCGAGAACAACTTCTAAAGCATCAAGAACTTGGGTTTAGGACTTAAAACCCAACTGAAACCGAACTCGTGTTCAAGAGAACCCACCTTAGCAGCTTCTTCTTTCTCTTTCTCCAAAAACCTGAAATTTCCTTCTTCTTTTTTTGGCCGAGAGCAGGAAAGCAGATCCCTGCTTTATGGGCTGCCATACCTCTATATTATTAAAATAAAGAAGTTTGTGCACTTTTACACCTTGCACCCTCATCTTGTGCCCATTTACTTTTCTTTCTGAATTCTTTTCTTTTCGTCTTCTTTAAATAAAATTCGGGGTGTTACACTAAATAACTAACATTCCTTGAGAGAAATCACTACATGTACAATTTATCAGTTTCAAGAATCCCCGATTCCTTTATACATTTCATATCATCATTGACTCGGGATGGTCTAACCGGTCATGCCAATAAAATATACATGAGTCAAAAACTTCCAGTTTATGATCATATATATTTTACTCGTGCTTGTTTAATGCATGGTATTATACACATAATAATAGTGTACTATTATTTCAAACATATTCTATATTTTATTTATAAAATTACTCTCTTAGTGTGCCACTTCTTGTTATTATTTCATTATTAACATGATCACCATTATAATTTCCTCAATTACTTACTTGATCATGACATCACATTTGAATCACATTCGTGTTAGTGAATGGATTAAAACCACACAACTTTCATGATGGTTTTCAAACTTTTAATAATATTTCCACTTCCAGAGCATATATGGAAATTATATTATTCAATCTTTGCTCATAAATAATATTCTCATCATATATCAATTGAGATGATCGAGTTATGGCCATTTTATCTTTCCAAAATCTTTTAATTTTCTGTAAGTACAGGACCGTTGAAGGGTGGTCAATGCAATAGTTTCACAAGGTGGAGAGACTTAGAACACTTAGCAGATCAAATAGGGAACCGGTTAGGATGAAACAAAAAACACAAATAAAGCACAATAATAAGAACAAGAACAAGATATTACATGGTTTTCAAAATATTATATATTGCTCTCATTTTCTTACAAGTGTTACAAAGCTTATCATCTAAATACAAGTACTTGAGATACTTTATACTACATCTTAAAGTTGGCCATACTTTGAAGGCCAGCTGGAAACACTAATCTAGACAACAAGATCAATGTAGAGTCAAAAGGTAGATTGCCTTTTGACTAGTGACTATGACATGCCATAGCTCACATCCTTATCTATTACAAAAAGGATAAAAGTACGTAGTTAGAAAGTTACAGACTCAACGCCTTAATCTACATGTAAGGCCCCATTCCCGAGATGCTTACAATTGGTCAATCATCACATAAAATATTTAAAACACATTAAGTTGCAGCGGAAATATAACTTTTCATTAATAAATTAAATCGTGTCAAATCATTACATCGTTTCATTTACATCTCAAAAATTGTATTAATACAATAACATTATCAAAAATATGAATGCCAGAATCGAATCATCCCCATTAGCTTATGCATCCATGCCTGCACCTCCTCAGTATCAACAATTACTTGCCAACTATTATGCATACAAAAATCAGCGACGCTAACTGAGTTATAGTTTTATAATAACATACTTTAATTTACGTTAAAACATTTCCTTTACTTTCGTACGTGATCATACATCATACATACATTTTGATAATAATTATTTATTATCTTTCATCCTGGTTCATCATCATTCGTCATCATTCGTTTTTGTACTTTCATTCATTATCATCATTCATCCTTATATAGATCCTGCCATATGCTATACCCCCGCATCATGCAAAAGCTGGTACTGTGCCGGGGTTTATAATAAACCCCCACGTCATGTCAAAGCTGACACAGTACCGGGGTAAGCGACAAGGATCCCATCACATCTTGGTCAATCTCAAGGATTGGACCCCTGTGTGCATCATCAAGGGTTAGCTAAACCGCACACAGTTGAGCAAACAACTACCTCATTGACTTGTGAACCTCCATCATTTTGCTTGCATGACTTTCATTCATTCATTACGTTACACATTTTCATCATCGTTATCTTTCACTTTCATTACATAATTCTTTACTTACGTATACGTACATATCAAGTAAAGTCACATCATAGACTTAACGTTTTAAATTCGTTTAATGTGAAAAGATAACATTCACACAACACAGCATGCCATGCGAAAACTTAAACATACATCATTATCATCTCGCGTGAGAACTAGCCTTTTTCATGAGAACCTTACCACATTCAAATCCTACACATCCAATAATCACTATCGTGCGAGAACAACAAGCCGCGCTAAAACTTCATGTCGCGCGAAATCATACCTATCGCACGAGAACTATCAGATTCAAATTCATACCATTCAAATTCTAGCATGCTTAACATCATAACAACATCAACTCAAGCATAAACACGCATTTTAGTACGCATAATAGCCCTAAAACGTAAAAACTTGCGTAAAAAGGGGACTAGAAACTCACCTCTTGAAGTTCTAGCTCAAACACAACCTTCCCGGAGCTTTTGTCAAACGAAAACTACATAACCATGTGTTATATTCATCAATAATTGTTTCTTAGTGCATAACACGAGTTACTACATGGGTTACATACCTCAAACACTTGGATTCTTCACTTTATCTCTCTACGCAGCCGCTTTCTCTCTCTAATAGCAGCACTTCTAGCCCGAAAATGGGGTCAGACTGGGTGTTCTCAGCTATTTATACCTAGGTCCACTTCTCACATGAGGTTCTCGTGTGAGAAGTTCTCTTCGAGCGAGAACTTCATTCTGCCTTCTTTCTTCGAAATTTTTGGGCGTTACACTATAGTTGACAAAAGCATGGTTTTTTCACCAAACCATGCTGGTTGGTGAGTCTTCAGAAATGGAAGCAGAAAGATGGTTCAGCTTTTGTTAAAAGTAAAACAGGGAAAGTATGTCTTCTCTGTCTTCAGAAGAAATCAGTCTTTAGAAGAAATCAGTCTTTGGCTTTGGAAGACTTTGTCTTTGAAGCTTTGGAAGACTTCATCTTTGGCTTCGGAAGAATTGGTCTTTTGGCTTCGGGAAGATTTGAACTTAGCATAATTCATTGAGTTATATTAAATCTTCCAAAGTACTTTCCTAGTACTTCATATGTGCATGCTGGAGCTCTTTAGTTGTTCTTTGGTTGCATTAGCCTTTAAGTGTATTCCTTTCAAACTCCCCCTAGGCTGATGCTACCAAAACTGAAAAGACATTTGAATCTTGATTTCATCTGTTGATAGTCCTCCTCAGAAACAAGACCATTCTTTATCATCAGTTGGTCAGGATTCCTCACACTCTCAAAGTATCTCCTCATGTCATAGAGATCATGCAAAGGGAGATCAAGAATGTTTTGACAGAAGTAAATGTCTTGACCTCCTTGATCTCTAGTGACATACCATCTGTCTGGGTTAGTAGCAAACACCTAAGACAAGATGGGTCTCTCAGCAGCAAGAGGCTCTACTATAAGTGGACTTTGGTGAGCAGCCTTTTCTTGAGCACCCTTAGGATGTTCTGACCCATCCTAAGGTACAGAGGTGGATGCCTTGGAATTATTCTTCTTCTTCTTGTCCCTTCTTATGACCATCCTTTTCCTCTTTTTGTACTTTAACTAAGAGGACTAGCCTGCAGTACCAGATTGTTCTTATTTGTCCTCTTCAGTTAGGTCCTTGTCCTTCACAGGTCCAGAAGGAGAAGGATCAAAACCCAGCTGTGGATCAGAAGATGAACTAGGATATGATGCAGCACTAGGTCCAGGTTGTGTTGTCTCCTGGGGTTCAACCTTGACCTCAGCTTCAGGTGTAGCCTGACTTGGTGGAGAATGCAGGTCAACCAGCTCACCCTATTTGATTTTTTCTTGAACACTCTAATATGCTAATCCATAGTGATAGAGACATTTGACCAAGTCTCCTTCCGGAGAGTCAATACAGCTTCAAGAAGCTCACTATTTTTTGTCTATCAGCAGACTTATTTAGATTTGCTCTGATGGTGGCTCTTGACCTTGCAGCCTCTTCCCTCATCTTCCTTTTAGCAGCTTTTTGCTCTTTTTGTACTTGTTGCTCAAGCTGCATGAGGTATTCAAACTCAATGTATTCATATGATAACGGAAGAAGGACTGTTGCCTGATAGATACCTGTGGCACTCAGGTTGGTTATCATGTTTTGCCTGTCTTGTTCCCTACCTTCCTGAGTTTGTTGCTCAGTAGCCACAACCTTTGCCTCAGGGATTTTCTAAACTAGGGAGAGAGCAGGAGCTTTATGAGCCTTTTTCTTTTTCTTCTCATTTCTTCTTTGATTTTAAGGAGCAATTCTGCATCCTCAGCCTCTTTCCTCTCCTTTGACACTTCCATGTTAGCCAATTCATTTAGTTCATCAAAGGGGAGAGAGATGAGTTCATCAATATTGTAGTTCCTAGACCCTAAATAGTTTAATCTGGCTGCCCTTAACTCATCATCTTGAGTGCTTGGCCTGTGGGCAGTCTTGATTGCAGCTTCCATAAAGCTAGGGGTCCTACTTGAACTCTCTCCCCATGCCTTCCTCTTCCTCTCTCTCTTTTCCTCCTCAATCTTCTCAGAGGTCATTTTCCTCTTCCCTTTGTCACTCATTGGCCTGTGTGACTCAGGGTGGAGAGAGCTTTGGCCTTAATTACTTGGTGCTGTACTTGAGCTCTGGCCATAGAGAGGCTGTGAGACATCTTCACCAGCTGGTACCTCACTGAAGGTAATGGGTGTTAAAGTAGTTCCTGTCTCAAGGTTCACAGGCTCAACTACTAGGCCTTCAGCCAAGGTTTCCCCTTCGAAGCTAATCTTAGGGTCCACCTCAGCATCCAGTTGACCAACAGTCTTACCTGCTAGTCTCTGTCTATATAATTTGGTTCTAAGCTTGAACTCTTCAAGCATCCTTTGTTAAATCCTATCAACTAATCTTGGCAACTTGCCTGTTTTGACTTGGGTTGGCAAGTGGGAGGTCAACTAAATAGGTGCTCTCATAGTATCTCAGGTTGTAAAAGTTGAAAATTCCTTGTTGTCCCTAAGACCTAGAGATTACCAGGGCTCTCTTTTCAACATCATACCTGTATCCCATTATTGGATTCTCAGTAGGGTGAGATGGAGTAGGCATTGCCCTGGGTACACCTTCCTCAAACAGGCTTCGAATGAGTGAGTCCACATCAATATGGACCTGAGGAGGTTGTTGAGTATGGACAACTACAAATGAGGGTGGTGAGACCTCCATGTCCATACTCTGAGAGGAACTCCTAGGTTCTGTGATTGTAGGTAGGACTTTCTCCCCCTTTTTGGTACATCCATAGATTCTTATAGGTCTGGTTGAGTTCTCTGGATGGGTCTCTCATCTAACTTGCCCTTAAGATCGTGATCTCAAGTTGCTGGTCATTGACCCTTCTTTGTAAGGTAGCCACCTGAGATTCTAGGTGACTCACCTTTGAAACTAAATAGGTGCATGTTTTTAACAGTCTTACACCTTTAGTAGTAGACTTCCCTCATCTTCATCAGAAGAATCATGGGAGGATGAGAGAATAGGACCAAAGTCTTCTTTCTCATGACTAGCTAGAGTTTCTTGGCTGTTGGATTTTCCCTGCACCATGATAGCTTCAAAAGAAGTGTCAATGGGCTGGGTTGCCATTGTTGAGGTCTTAATAAAGTAATCACTTGCAAAAGTGAGAGCATCTTCCATATGGGCCTCTTGAACATGTTCAGGGAGGTTCACTTAGTGTGGGTGGATGATGTGGGCTAGATATAGGTGATTCAGGAGCACTCATCTCTATTAAGCAGGGGGTGGAGAAGAGAGACCATGATACTCACTAAACCTATATCCTCATCATTATAGAATTCTAGGTTGGGGATTGGTTGGTTGAGGTCTAAAGGCTGGGGATGGTAACTTTCCCCTGAAGGTTGATCACTAGAGTTTTGAGAGTCAGAGTGAAGGCTTAGGGCTGGGGTAATGAGCTCATCAGGCTGAGCATGAGGAACCTCAGCACTGATCATAGAAGTGATGGGAGTGGTCTGCTCCTCAGAAGAAGTGGGAGCTCTAGTGTCCACCTCTTCCTGCATGGTTGGTGATTTGGGGGCCTGCTCAACCTAAGTAGACTAAGTAGGGGTTTGTTTGGGTTTTTTTTGGTAGGTGATGGTGATTTGTGGCTGTGTGGGTGGTGCAGATATAAAAGGTATGGGTTCAACATTGGCTGGTGCTGCCAAGTTGTCACCTTGAGCAATGAGCTCTAACATTTTTGGGACCAGGGCTGTTTCTACCCCTGAGAACCCAATTGTAGACTGTCTCATTTTCTTAAAGATGTCGGGTTTCATCTGACCCAGTTTAAGAATATCACCTGTTCCCCTTAACTGTAAGCCTAGTTCACAGTTAAGAATATGTTGAACATATCTAGGAACATGTAATACTTTAAGGAGTCCAAGTTGGCAAGCAAGTTTGTATAAAAAAACTATGAGTACTTGAACTTGACCTCTTGAACAATCTCATGGACTATATAGGATAAGTCCTCAGGGATTTGATCCCAACCTCCATGTTTGTTAGATAGAGAATGGATTACCATATGGAGGAGGTACTTCCACCGAGATGAGACCTTACCCTTTTTGAAGGTTCTTACTAAAGAGTCCCCTTCATGGCCCACCTCCGCCGAATGAGTTGTTTATAGCAGATTTGGGGAAGCATAATTCGCCTTCTTCATCATCCAGCCTCAAATGAGTGTTGATGGTGGCTGGAGTGACAAAAATTGTCTTCTCCTGCACTATGGTAGTCAGTGCCTTCTCACCATCCAAGATTACCTCTTGGCAGGTCCTCCATAACTCTAAAAGTTGATCTTCATACAATGGAGGGTTTATTGTGAGGGCGATGAGGTATTGGACAGAGATAAGAAGCGGCAAACATCTCAGATGATAACAGAGCAACTTGGTTGTGTTGCCTGTGTAACTATATGGAAAAATTGGGTTGGTTTCGGGGATCAGGGTTGGCCATTTTAAGTAGCTTTGAAGTGAAGAAAGGTAAGAAAAAAGTTGGTTTGTGGCTGAATTTGTTTGAAATTTTATAGATGAAAAAGATAGTGAAAGAGGGGGAACCCTTGTACGAATATATATATGGCAAGGATTTGAGCAAAGTTAATGCAAACGGATAAACTTTGAAATCTGGATGTCGATCCCACCTCTGAAAAAGTGCCCAAAAAGGTAGTTTTCTTGGAAGTCTAAAAACTTCCAAAGGTAATTTACCTTCGGAAGGTTTGAGAAAACATCTGAAGCCAATTTGGCTTTGTAAGATATTCCTTAGCTTTTCAAAAATTTGCTTTGGAAGAAAATTACTTCAAGTATTTTTACTTCCTAGATAAATTTTGCTTCGGAAGATATCAAATATCAGAAATTTTATTCAATAGAGAATTAAGCTACTTAGACTTAATTTCTATCAGAAGAAAATAGTCCTTCAATACATATAAGTACTTGGTGACAAATATAAGCTTCGGAAGATATTTCAGAATTTCTTCTAAAAGTTAATTTCTCAGAAGTAGTTATTTGTTTTGAAGACATAACTTTCTTCCGAAGACAATTTGATGTCTTCTGAAAGAAAACATATCTCAAATTTTCAAAATTTTATGGAATATCATTTTAAAAAGTTCCTTCGAAAATTGGGCTTATATGGTGATGATATAGACAACTTAAGACATACATGTTAAAATTAATCTTGAGTTTAGTTTAAGAAAAAATCTACTCCAAGTTAATCATCCCAATAGTTGATACAAGATATTTAAATCTCTGCTTATCAAAAGCTTTTATGAATAGATCTGCATATTGTTTATTTATGTTAACTTTGACTAGTTTTATCAACCTTTTTCAAAATTATCTCTAATCAAATGATACCTGATGTTGATGTGCTTTATCTTTGAGTGTTGTACATGATTCTATATAATAGAGATAGCACTATTGTTGTCTATGTGGATGAGAGTCTCCTTGAAGTTGAATCCATAGTCTAACATCTGATTCTAAATTCAAAGCACTGAGCACAGTAGCGCAGCAACAAGTATTCCGCTTCATCAGTTGATGCATGCACACATGATTGTTTCTTGCATTGCCATGACACTATCCTTCACTAAGAAATTGAGATCCCTAGATGTAGACTTGTAGTCATATTGCAGCTACCATACTCATTATCTATATAGGCATAAAGATTGAAGTCAGAATATTGGATACTAAAGGCTAGTTTGGGAGCACCTTTAAGATATCTGAGAATTCTCTTGACAAAACTAGGTGTGACATATTGGGGTTGGCTTGATAACTTGCACAAATAGATGTAGCAAACATGATATCAGGCCCTGCTGGCTGTGAGGTACATAAGATACCAATCATAGCCCGGTAGATGTTCATCAACACACTCCCCCCTCAAGATCTGGTCCTAGGGAGTGGTTTCTAGCTATGGGTGTCATAGCAACCTTGCACTCAGTCAGATGAAATCTGGTAAGTATGTCTTGCACATACTTGACTGGTTTATGAAGATTCTATTGTCAACCTGCTTCACTTTCCTCATGACACCTATTTAAAATCTATTCTTCATCAGCTTCTCAATGTCTTAACTGAGGCTTCAGATTAGTTGACCCAAAAATAATGTCATCTACATAAACTTGAACAAATATCAAGTCATTTCCTGTTCCTTTGATAAAGAGTGTTCATCAGTAGTAACCCTCTTGTATCATGCTGACAGAGATACTGTGATAGTGTCTCATACCATTCCTTGGAGTCAGATGTTAGCCTATAAAGAGCTTTGTCCAGCTTTGCCAGCATAATCAGGATGATCTGAGTCTACAAAGCCAGGTAGTTGTTTGACATACACCTCCTCATCAATCACCCCATATAAGAAGGCACACTTGACATTAAGTTGGTAGACCTTGAAATCCTTGAATGCAGCAAAATCTAGGAATATCCTAACAGCTTCAAGTCTTGCTACAGGAGCAAAAACATCTATGTAGTCAATCCCTTCTTCTTGTGTGTACCCTTGAACAACTAGTCTTACCTTGTTCTTGATGACATGTCCTCTATCATCTTTTTTATTTCTGAATACCCACTTGGTACCTATAGTAGTCTTCCCTTGAGGAAGAGGACATAAGTTCCAAATCTTTTGTCTCTTGAATTGAAGCAACTCCTCCTACATGGCTTCAACCCAACTTCCATCCTTAAAAGTCTCATCAATCTTCTTAGGCTCAATCTGGGACAAGAAACAATAGTGAAGACAAATATTTTTTTCATGGGTTTGGCCGCTTGTTCTCACCCATATCTTGATATTTCCAATGATGTTTGTGATGGGATGAGACTTATGGATTCTAAGTTGAGGAATCACAGCAAGTTAGTTGGATAGATCTAAATTGGTGAAATTCAGATCTGGTGCTTGAATATCATCCACCACATCAACACACTTATCAAGAGAAACTTGATCCAATGAGTGTGTCGTATCATTGATGTTGTTTTCTATGGAGTGGTTATCAACATTAAGAAATTCTTGATCACTATCACCACCTCTATTGGAAATTCCTTCATTTGACTTCTATGCCTCTGTGCTGGAATTTATAGGCACCTCAGATGTATCAGCTGAAGAATTTGTCATGGTTGTGCTGACAGGATTTCCAACTGTAGGGCTAGTTACCACTGGAGCTGAAGTAGTTTGAACAATTGGTCTTTTCAACTCAAATCTTGGATCAGAATCTCCTGTTGATAAGGTACCTATAGATCCTAAAACATCTTCATAAGATTTGTTAAAACACTTGGTAACTAAGTCAAGATCAAACAGCCAATCAGGACCAGAACCTTTCACACTGGGTGTGTGTTCATTGAAGGTCACATTGGTTAACTTCTCAACTACTCTAGTTCTGAGATTGTATACTCTATAAGCCTTAGCTAAGAGTATCCAATAAAATGTTCATCATCTGATTTCTTAGCAAATTTGGCTATTTGATCCCGGTATTCAAGATCCTGCAAGGACATCCAAATGATCTAAGGAAACCAATGAAAGGTCTCCTTTTGTGCCATAGTTTATAAGGAGTCTTACCATGAGTCTTGACTACTAAAACTCTGTTTTGCACATAGCAGGCAGTGTTGACTGCCTCTGTCTAGAAGGTGATAGGCAGTTAAGAGTCAGATAACATGGTTCTTGCAGCTTCAGTAAGTGTCCTGTTTCTCCTCTCAGTAACACCATTTTGCTGAGGAGTCCTGGGAGCACTATATTGTCTTGTAATACCCTTTTATCACAAAATGCATCAAGGATTTGGTTCTTGAATTTAGTTCCTTGATCATATCTTATGATCTTGACCTTGTGATCACATTGATTCTCAGTTTTTAGAATGAAACTCTTCAGGGTCTCAAGGGTCTCATTCTTAGTTCTAAGGAAGAAGACCCAAGTATATCTTGTGAAGTCATATGTGATCACTAAACAATATGAGGTCCTTCAAGACTCATTACATTGTTATGGCCAAAGAGATCCATATGTAATAAGTGTAGGGGAGTAGTGATGGAGTTCATTTTTTTGACTTGTGAGACACTTTGTGTTGCTTCCCTTTCAGGCATGCAACACAATGCTCATCACTTGTAAACTCTTTCTTTGGCATTCCATTTACCAACATTCTTAATTAATTAATTTATTTCTTAAAGTTTACATGGCATATTATTTTATGCAAGAGGAAAGACTCATCACTATTGGCTTTAGATAGAAAGAAAGAACAAACTCTTCTGAAGGGGATGTTCCTTCAAATCCATCTTGTACATGTTCCCTTCCTAGGGGCTCTGATCGGGGATATGCTCTTAAGAATGACCACACCCGGGCTTGAGAATAATACACTCATGCTTAATAAAGAGCATGTTGTGTCTCTGATCACAAAATTGGGATACACTCAAGTTTTATACCCAAGCTCCTTAACAAAATTTACCTACTCAATGCTGAGCTAACATTTATGACCCTGCCCCTTCAGTAATGTAAACACACCAGATTCTCCTCCAAACGCAACCGCCCCTCCATCATTTTCTCAAAGTTCTGAAGCAAAAAGCCATTGCCTGTGATGTGCCTAGAACAGTCACTGTCAATGATCCATACATCCTTTGGTCTTAGTACTCCTGCACATAAAGAGAAGGTTAGTTACATTTGGACCCAAGCGTCATTGGTCCTGGGCTTGTCAAAGTGAACTGAAGATAATGCAATAGTAATTGCTCTTATAGCAAGCTTTGAGGATTTATTTTCTGTTCTTGATGAAGAACTTTTAGTCATATGGCCACTTCATCTTCCACACCATTTTTGGGAAGACTGACTTGGCCTTTAACACTTTGAAAGCTTTGATGACTTCGGAAGTCTTGGAGCTGGACCTTCAGAACCTTTTTGCATCCACTACCAACAGACTTCAGTACTTCGCAAGCATTCCTTCTCCGAGACCAAATTTTCTTCCGAAGGTAAGTTTTCACTTATCTTCTTCTTCACTTTGGAGCTTCTGAAAGGAAGAGATTTTCCTTCTCAAGCTATCTTCTTCTTCTTCTTCTCAGAAGTTTTCTTCTTGATCATGTGGATAGTACTTTTAGGATGTAGATGCAATCCTGGCAAAGTGGAAAGTACTCCACACATGATGTATCAGTTTGGCATGCTTCTGAGAGTCTTCTTTTAAGTGGGGCTGAGCTTGATCACTTTCCACTTCCCTTTTTCATCTTCTCAGATGATGCAACAGGCTTTTTGGGATGAGGCTTGCTCTTGGAACGAATGGTTCAGGCTGTGCAGTAGGGTGTATTTTATCAGCCTTCTTCTCTTGACCAGGATGATTTGGACATGAACTAGGACTCCTGGTACTAGAGTTAGTTGTTCTTGAATATTTCTTTTAAGAAGATGAAGTTCTTGGATGGAATGAGAGAGTTTAGAGTGATAAAAGTGATTAGGGAGGGATTTTGGTAAGTGTTTATAGATAAAAGTTTCAATTTTTTTTAACTTATTTTATTTTTAATTTGCACCATAAACTCATGATTAAGCATATTTTGAGTATTTTACATATGAACCATAAAAAGAAAACTTATAAATAAATTTCCGGAAAATATAACTCCCGATAAGTTGCTCAGTTTTGCGTTAAAATACGTATTCGCAATTGTTTAAGCGTTGCACAAGCATATAATCAACAAGAATGATATAAAAGATATTTTCACAATGATCAATTCTCGAGATTACAAGGATTGAATAAGGAGTAATATTACATTTCAAAAAAAATAAATGGAAAATAGGGAACGTTACAGTCTCCCCTACTTTAGGGAATTTCGTCCCGAAATTCATTTAGAAGAAAGTTCTGGGAAAAGATACGGGTACTTGATCTTGAATTGATCTTCACGTTCCCAAGTAAATTCTGGACCACGCGTTCCTTCCCAACGCACCTTAATAATTGGAATACAACTTCGTTTGAGTTGCTTCACTCCACGATCCATGATTTCAATAGGTTATTCAACAAAATGAATGGTATCGTCGACACGTATGTCATCAAGCGGAATTTGAAGTCCTTTGTCGGCTAGGCACTTCTTGAGATTAGAGACATGGAAGGTCGGGTGAACGTTGATAAGTTCTTGTGGTAGATCAAGTCGGTATGCCACCTTACCAATTCTATGAGAATCTTGAAAGGACCAACATATCGAGGAGCAAGTTTTCCTTTCTTACCAAAGCGCACTACTCCTTTCCAAGGAGATACCTTGAGGAAAACGAGATCACTGACATTGAATTCCAAGGGCTTACGCCGTTTATCGGCTTAACTCTTTTGTCGGCTTCTTGTAGCCAGTAAGTTATCGCGGACTTGTAAGATTTTATCTGTTGTCTCTTGTATGATTTCGGGATCGGTGACTTGTGCCTCACCGATCTCGTGCCAACAAATAGGTGAATGGCATTTGCAACCATAAAGAGCTTCAAAGGGTGACATTTCGATACTAGAGTGATAACTGGTATCGTACGAAAATTCGACTAATGGTAGGTGTACATCCCAGTTGCCACCAAAATAGATAACACAAGATCGAAGCATATCTTCGAGAGTTTGGATAGTATGTTCAGTTTGTCCATCCGTTTGAGGATGAAAAGCCGTACTAAGATTGAGTTGGGTTCCCAAAGCTAACTGAAAAGTTTTCCAAAAATGGGAAGTGAATCGACCATCACGATCGGAGATGATATCGAGAGGGATACCATGATGACTAATGATTTTAGAAGTGTAAATACGAGCTAGCTTTTCAACGGAATAGTCTTCGCGGATGGGAAGGAAATGAGCTGATTTGGTCATTCGATCGATGATTACCCAAATACTATCATGCCCAGAAGATGTTCGAGGGAGTTTGGTGATAAAATCCATTGCGACACGTTCCCAATTCCATCTCAGGATTTTAGGTTGCTCGAGTAAACTAGAGGGTCGTTAGTGTTCAGCCTTGACTTTTGAACAAGTGAGGCATTTGGACACAAAAAGAGCGATATCCTTTTTCATGCCCAGCCACCAATAAGTACGACGAAGATCTTGATACATCTTGTCTGCATCGGGATGAATGGAATATCGTGATTTATACGCTTCATTCATTACAAGTGCACAAAGATTGTCATGGTTCAGAATCCAAATACGATCGAGGTAATGGATAATTCCATTAGATTTAGACTCAAGTTGGTCTTTAACACCACATTGCATCTTGTTATACAAATTGTTTTTGACGACCGATGAGTGTTGGGCTTCGCGAATACGAGTTTGAATGTTGGTTTGGATTTGAAAACAACGAAGATGACTGGTTACACAAATGCTATGAGCATTGACGTGACCCTTTCGGCTAAGAGCATCGGCCACGACATTTGCTTTTCCAAGGTGGTAGCGAATTTCGCCATTATAGTCGTTCAACAATTCAGCCCATCGTTGACGCATGTTGAGATCCTTTTGATTAAAGATATGTTGGATACTCTTATGATCAGTGAAGACCACACATTGAGTACCATAAAGGTAGTGCCTCCAAATCTTTAAAGCGAAAACAACGGCTCCGAGTTCGAGATCATGGGTAGTGTAGTTCTTCTTGTGGATTTTGAGTTGTCTTGATGCATAAGCGATAACCTTACCTCGTTGCATAAGGACACAACCGAGACCTTGATTAGATGCGTCACAATAAACCACAAAATTTTCATTTCCATCGGGGAGGGTTAGGATGGGTGCGTCACAGAGCATACGCTTGAGGGTTTGAAAGGACTCCTCTTGTTCGGGACACCAAACAAAAGGTTTATCTTTTTGGGTCAAAGAGGTGAGAGTTATGGCGATTTTTAAAAAGTTGGAGATGAATCGACGGTAGTAACCCGCCAATCCGAGAAAAGAACGTACTTCGGTAGGGGATTTTGGAGCAATCCAACCTTTGACAGCATCGATTTTGGCAGGATCAACATGAATGCCCTTTTCGCTTACGATGTGACCAAGGAATTGAACTTCTTTCAACCAAAATTCACATTTGGAGAATTTGGCGTGTAGTCGTTCGGTTCGAAAAAGTTCCAAGATCAAACGTAAGTGCCATTCGTGTTCGGATTCGGTTTTAGAATAGATTAGAATATCGTCAATGAACACAATTACAAAATGATCCAAGTAAGGTCTGCACACGTGGTTCATCAAGTCCATAAAGGCTACGGGTGCATTGGTCAAACCAAAAGGCATAACCAAGAACTTGTAATGACCATACCTTGTGCGGAAAGTGGTTTTTGGAATATCTTCTTCGCGGACACGAAGTTGATGATAACCAGATCGTAGGTCGATTTTTGAGAAACAAGTTGCTCCTTGAATTGGTCAAAGAGATCATTGATACGAGGAAGGGGATAACAGTTTTTTACTATGAGTTTATTAAGCTCATGATAATCAATGCACATGCAGAACGAACCATACTTCTTCTTTACAAAAAGGATTGGAGCACCCCAAGGGGATGAGCTAGGACGTATGAAGCCTTTATTAACCAACTCTTGAAGTTGACCAGCTAACTCTTGCATTTCCAAGGGTGTGAGTCGGTAGGGAGATTTAGCAACAGGTGTAGCACCGGGTATGAGATCAATCCGAAAATCAATGGAACGAGCGGGAGGAAGGCCAGGTACATCTTCAGGGAACACGTCGGGAAAATCACTAATGATTGGAATGTCTTTCACACTCTTTCTCTTTTCTTTTTCTATCGCGACATGGGCTGAAAAGACAATACAATCCTGACGTAAGCACTTTCGTGCCTCCGTACAAGACATGAGTTTGAGTCCGTTTGAGGGTTTCTCGCCATAGATTTGTAAGGTGTCGTCAGAAGGAAGCGGAATACGGATATATTTTTCAAAGCAAACGACTTCGACACAAACCTTAGGAAGCCAATCCATGCCTACTATGACATGAAAGCTACCCAATTGCATGGGTATGAATTCGATGGGAAATTCATGTTTATTAAGACTTAAAACACAATCAAGGAGAATGGAATCAACGATGATGGATTTTCCGTTACCGACTTCAATGGTGAATGATTTTGGCAATTTAGAACGTGTACATTTTAGCATTGGTTCGAATTTTATGGAAACAAAACTTTTATCCGCACCAGTATCAAATAACACAAAAGCATAAATTCCATTTATAAGAAACGTCATTTACGACGTCATTGTCGTTTTGAGCTTGATGCGTATTTATGTTAAATGTGCGTCACGTGGCGCTTGCACTTGAACATTGTTGTGGGGGCATTAAGGAGCAAGATGGTTTGGGTCACCACATTTGAAGCAAGCATGACCGTTTGCATTAGTCCGGGGTCTTTGGGTACCGGTGTGAGACGAAGGTAAGTTAACGGGTGGGCTAGGACCACTTGAACATGCTAAGGCAAAGTACCCATAATGGTTGCACGTTGTGCATTGACGGCACTAAGAGGCGGGTGGATGGTGGTATTGGTAGTTGGCACATTTGGGAAATGTACCGGTGTAGGCTTTCTTGGGTGGTTCTTGGTTCGAGTTGATGGGAGCTTGGGTTGTTGGTATTGTCATGGCATAGTTGCGGCTTTGAAACTTGCGTTTCTTGCCGTGACGGGTGTTTTTGGATGGTATTTTTGTGTCTTTGGGTTCCTCAGGTGTTTTGGAGATGGCTTGATGGGCGGTTTTAAAGGATCCTTTAAGAGACAAAGATCCGTCTTTCACTTGGATGTCGTACAAGGTAGTCACCAACCAAATGGTTCGCTTAAGTGAGAAGGGTTCGGCTACGGTGACGGAGTCACGAATAATAGGGGGAAGGCCTTTTATGTACTTGGCTATGGCTCGTTCGGTGGTGTTGACCAAGTGAGGGACAAGGATACTAAGTTGCTTGAAGCGAATGGTGTAAGTCAAGTTGTCACCTCCGATTTGTTTGAGGTTCCAGAATTCCTCTTCGAGACTTTGCATTTCATGAGGAGGGAAAAACTCATATATCATAAGTTGCTTCACCTCTTCCCATGGTAGGGCAAAGGCGACCTCATTTGCACGAGTGTTCCTTTCACCTTTCCACCATTCAAGTGCCCTCGATGTGAAGACACCGATGGCACTGCGAGTCCGAAGCTCATCGGGGCATTTGCTATTGAGGAAAGTAACTTCGATGCTATCGAACCATTCAAGCATCTTGGAGGCACCCTCTTCACCCGTGAAGGGTTCGGGACCACATGACTTGAAGTGATTATAGGAAAAGGCTGAGGTTTTGGGAGTAGGGTTTCGGGATTCAACTGAAGCGTTTTGGCTAGGGGTGGCATTGATTTGCTTAACGATGTCGGGAATAACTCGGGCCATTTGCTTGGCCATGAAAGTGACCATTTTCTTATTGGAACTTTGCTTTGAGATTCTATGGGATTTGGAAGACATCTACAATGTAGGTTAAAGAAAATGATGAGACTTTATCAATAGTGTTTAAAATAATTTTTTTTTGCATATTTAGAGCATGATAGCAAGTAGGTTTCAAACTGGTTCTCATAATTAAGCATAATTACACAAAGAATTAGCTAAACAACACTAAAAGCTTTTAAATTTTTGTTGGTTCTTGATTATTAGTGTTTTAGGTTGTGAGATTAGTGCGATTCGGATAATTCGATCTTGACAAGAGGAAAAAGGTTGAAGCATAAATGCATAAAATAAATATAAGCATAAACATAAAAGAGATTCGATTAGGGCCAGGAATGTTCCGGTTTTGGAAATAAGACTAATCCAAAGTAGTCAATACTTCTTTTGAGTTCGGGAATCATGCTTTGGCTTAATGGGTTGGAATACTCTCACCAACAAGTTGAGTAACGGTATTCGCCCTTCCAGTTACTACATGTCCCCTATCAATCGAGATCTCGAGACTTTGGTGAGATTGAAAATCAAGGAATGGGACTAGTCACCAAGATGTGGATATCACTCCTAGCTTGGTGGTGTCGTTCTCGAGACGTGGATGGTACTTAACCATTGAGATAAGAAGTTAATCCTACCTCGTTGTTAAGGGTCCACAAGAATAAGATTAGTGAAATTTTCATCAAGGTAAGGAAATCACTCCTATGATAATGGTGTAATTTCATAAAAAAACAATAATGGCAGATTGAAAGTCATCACCAAAGTAAGGGATTCATTCCTATTTTGGTGAGGTCGTTTCATTTGTGAAATACAAGTGTCTTCGTATCGTTGTCGCATGATACACCTTAGGAAAGGTGTATTTCTTTCTGGCCGAGAATAAGATGAGGAGCAAGATTAAGTAGATTCGAGGTTTTTTTGGCATAAACATAAGATAATCAAACAAAACATAAGCATTACTAACAGGAGTTCTTAGTCATAGTCTAGGTTAAAACATGGAAGTTTTCCCTAATTCCCTATAACTATGGCTCTGATACCAATCTGTCACACCCCAACCGATGGCGGAAGAATCGGGGCGCAAGAAGTGATAGATTGTTCAAAGACATCATAGCACTAAAGTGATAATAAATTAAGATTGAAATTTCATTTCCATTCATCAAAATAACATTACAATGTTTCAAATAAACATACTACAATTTTGAGGAATACAAGTCTAAAACAAACATAATAAAATGATAGATTTAGTGTGTTTTTAAGTCCACCTCATTGAATTTCTTGATAAAGCTTCAAGCATTTCCTGCAACATGCAAAAAATATTGGTCAACATATGAATATGTTGGTGAGCATACAAGTTTGAATACATAGCATAATAGTGAGCAAAATCTCAATTCAACATGGATAAAGTATACTAAAGTTTGCACATTACTAGCATGCAAAGCCAATAATCAAACCAAAGTGTCCACTAGCGTAATCTTAGCATTAAAAATTACCAAGACCGTAAAGATTGAATAACTTAAAATAGACCCATCATAATAGGGTGGATGTGCTAGTCCTATAGCGCTATACATGTTAAAGGAGGTTTAGATTGCTTGCAAGATAATGTATTCTAGAATGTATTTACAAATAGTATAACAAGTAAACATGTTTGAATGAAATGAGTTTTAGAATGAGTTTGATTGAATATATGATTGAGTGTATTTGATAATTGGTACATGTTGCAACCCAAATAGTGTAAAAAAGTGGGTGAAGTATGAGTCACGGTTTGGCGATTAGAATCCACAAAGACAAATGAATGAGTTTAAAGGATCAAGTCACCAAAGTCACCCTAAAAGGTAAACAAAGTGTGCAAGTTTAGGATTCAAAGTTTGAGATCTAGCAATTGGAAAGTATATGAAAATTACAAATATGAGAGTATATGAAAGTATATACTACTTAGACACTTATTTGGGCACCATGTAATGTGTGTGTTCTTTATGAGTATTAGTCACTCATTGGAAGTCCAAAATAAGGAATCATAAGATTAGTATAATGTCTACCTTAACACGTAACATTCAACCATGGTTTGGTCAATGTTACGGTTTGGTTTTGACTAAGTATTATGTAGATATAAATATAAGCCATGCATTAGAGGTAGGGTAATCCACAAACCTCAAGTGTTATGTTCATATAAGTCATGTATTAGAGGTGGGGATATCCACAAACCTCAAGATTGTCACCATTGCACAAAATCTCAACATAAGGGTGATTCTGATGGTCATTACATAAACGAAAGTACTAAAGTAAACTAACTAGTTTGACTAAGTACACAAACCAAGGTTCAACATCATTATTTCATACCATAACACAAGCCTTTCAACATTAGTTAGAGGCCCGGTTTGGTTTCATCCACTTCTTGATTTGTAGATCACTTAGTGTTTTGTAAAGATTAAAAAAATAGGGTGTGAAAGCCTCAAAATTTCTCAAATATAACTTCAACACAAGCCTTCCAACATTGAAGTTGTTGGCTACTTGGTTTAGTATGCAAAAGCCTTATAAAAAGACAAGAGAGAAAAAAAATAAAACATGTATGAAAGAATCAAGTAAAAAAATTGCCAACTTGGACCTAAAAAATGGGGGTTTATCATACTTGTTCACCTTGGTGACTAAGTGGTTATTTTCTATAGGTTGTTCTAAGTGGTAAACAAAATAGAAGAAAGAAACAAAAAAAAAATTAAAACTCACAAGTTGTTCTTGAATATTTCTTGCAAGAAGATGAAGTTCTTGGATGGAATGAGAGAGTTTAAGAGTGAGTTTAGAGTGATAAAAGTGATTAGGGAGGGATTTTGGTTAGTATTTATAGATGAAAATTATGGTTGGACATTAAAAAAAATTAGTTAGGGAGATGAGTAGAGGGAAAATTCAAAAGTTTCAATTTTAACCCCTTAACTTATTTTATTTATTAATTTGCACCATAACTCATGATTAAGAATATTTTGAGTATTTTAACATATGAACCATAAAAAGAAAACTTATAAATAACTTTCCAAAAAATATAAGTCCCGATAAGTTGCTCAGTTTTGCGTTAGAATACGTATTCGCAATTGTTTAAGCGTTGCACAAGCATATAATCAACAAGAATGATATAAAAAGATATTTTCACTATGATCAAGTCTTGATATTACAAGGATTGAATAAGGAGTAACATTACATTTCAAAAAAAAAAATAAATGGAAAACAGGGAACGTTACAATATCAACCTTAGAGATAACTGCCATTTGAGTTGATAAGTGTTTTGTGAAACTGAAGAGATTTAAGATGGTGAGATCTTACAATCATGTGACACCCTACATATATCCTACATCGGCCGTGGACATGAGAGATTCTTGGTTCATAAGTAATGTCTGGCATCTAATATCACCAACGCGTTTTGGGCGTATTGGCTGTAGATGAGAGGAGAACTCCATAGTTAAGCGTGCTCAGGTGGCAGCAATCCAGGGATGGGTGACCTCCCGTGGACAGGAGAGATTACTGGTTCATAAGGAATGTCTGGTCTCTAATATCACCAACGCGTTTTGGGCGTATTGGCTGTGGAAGAGAGGAGAACTCCATAGTTAAGCGTGATCATATGGTAGCAATCCAGGGATGGGTGACCTTCCCGGGAAGTTTTCACCAGGGCAACCAAAAGCTAATCCGTGAGCTCCTCGTGGGCGAAGCGAATAATATTGGTGGTATGAGAGGCCGGATGTTACAGATGGTATCAGAGCCAGGGATCAGACCGATGTGCCAGCGAGGACGCTGGGCTCCGTAAAGGGGGTGGAGATGTAAGTCCTACATCAGTTGAGGAGGAGAACGAAACCTTCCTTATAAGGGGGTGGAAACTTCCTCTTCCAAGAAGCGTTTCGCCTGGGTGAGCAACTCATCGAGTGAAAACAAAACCGTGAGTTTCTGGATCCCCTCATGGGCAAAGCAGATAATATTGGTGGTGTGAGAGGCCGGGTGTTACAAATCAAGAGTCTGAAAAGCTCTGATACCAATTGTAAGACCATTAAAGGGTGGTCAATGCACCAATTTCACAAGGTGGAGAGACTTAGAACACTTAGTAGATCAAATAGGGAACCGGTTAGGATGATACAAAGAACACAAGTAAAGAACAATACTAAGAACAAGAACAAGATAGTATATGGTTTTCAAGAACGTTGTATGTTGCTCTCAAGTTCTTACAAGTGTTACAAATCTTATCATCTAAATACAAGTACTTGAGATACTTTATACTACATCTTACAGCCGGCCATACTTTGAAGGCCATCTAGAAACACTAATCTATACAACAAGATCAATGTAGAGTCAAAAGGTAGATTGTCTTTTGACTAGTGACTATGACATACCATAGCTCATATCCTTATCTAATACAAAAAGGATAAAAGTACATAGTTAGAAAGTTACAGACTCAACACCTTAATCTACAGTTGACAAAAACATGGACTTTTACCAAACCATGCAGGTTTGTGAGTCTTTAGAAATAGCAGCGGAAAGGTGGTTCAACTTTTTTCAAAAGTAAGTTAGAGAAATCATGTCTTCTTTGTCTTCGAAAGAAATCAGTCTTTGGCTTCGGAAGACTTTGTCTTTAAAGCTTCGGAAGACTTCATCTTTGGCTTCGGAAGAATTGGTCTTTTGGCTTCGAAAGATTTGATATTTAGCATAATTCACTGAGTTATATCAAATCTTCCGAAGTACTTCCTAGTACTTCACATGTGCATGCTGAGAGCTCTTTGGTTGTTTTTTGGTTGCATCAGCCTTTAAGTGTATTCCTTACAGTAAGTTTATAACAACCTTTAGGGAGTATGACACATGAGGTCTTCTTTCTTTACACTAAATTATTTCAATAAATTAGTAGATCATTTACTATAAGTAAAACATATTTATAATTACAGGACCGGTTAAGGGATGGTCAATACAATTAATCTCATAATGAGGAGAGTGCTAGAACACTTAACAGATCAAATGGGAAACTGGGTTTATATAAATGATATTAAGAACACAAGTAAACAATGAGACAGAACAAAGAACAAAAACAGAGTAATATGGTTTTCAAGGATGCTGTATATTGCTCTCAAGTTCTTTTACAAATGTTACAAAGCATAAAAAGAAATACAAGGACCTGAGATACTTTATACTACATCCTATAGCCGACCATACTTTGAAGGCTAGCTGGAAACACTAATCTAGACAACAAGATCAATGTAAAGTCAAAAGGCAGATTGCCTTTTGACTAGTGACCATGACATGCCATAGCTCACATCCTAATATATTATAAAAAGGATAAAAGGTATAAAATAGAAAGTTACAGACACAAGACCATAATCTACAGTTTACTA
This sequence comes from Flaveria sonorensis, assembly GCA_025506505.1. Classification (NCBI taxonomy): domain Eukaryota; kingdom Viridiplantae; phylum Streptophyta; class Magnoliopsida; order Asterales; family Asteraceae; genus Flaveria; species Flaveria sonorensis. Next base: position 10,012,089 of record CM046439.1, read on the forward strand.
AAGCATAAACCTTTTTACCAACTTGTATAAGTTGGTGAGTCTTCAGAGTTGCAGCGGAAAGTAAATCAGCTTTATGAAAAAGTAGATCAGAGAAAGTATGTTCTCTCTGTCTTCGAAAGAAATTAGTCTTCACTTCATTGGCTTCGGAAGACTTTGTCTTTAAAGCTTCGAAAGATTTTATCTTTGGCTTCAGAAGATTTGGTCTTTGGCTTCGGAAGATTTTACACTTAGAATAATTTCTGTGATGAGTGTAAAACTTCCGAAGTAACTTCTACCTTGTACATTAGTGCATGCATGCAGGAAGCTCCTTGGTAGTTTTGGCGTCTTTGGTTGCATCAGCCTTTTAATATAACCTTACAATAATCATTCATGATATAGATAAAAACAACAAGTTAATCTTTTATTTTCTTTATTCAATAGGCTATAATATTTAAGTTATAACATATAAAAGGCATATACCTTAAAATTAAAATCATATGATTTTCAACATCAAACATACTATCATACATATACGTTATATTCGTGATAATAATACCAACTATTAGATCACACGTTCTACCATTATTTATTATGTTGACAAAAATTTAAAACTAAAAGCAAGGTTATATCCATCAATATAAGCTCCTTAATAAAATTGTATTTGTGATATTCTTGCAAAAAAAACTAGACATCACCTATATTAATATGTTTTATTTCTAACAAAAATATTTAATTTTCAATTATCGTAAAATGTGTTCATGCTGAAAAATATAACACACTATTATAAATAATACATATAATTTGTTTAAATCACATGAACTAGAAACGAATCAAGTGACATATTTTGATTTTTGGTTATATAATATTATAATCAACAATAATAAATATAGTTTAGTGAAGTGACTAATTAAATATAATTTTTAGTTTGTATTGATCCTTTAAAAGATTTGTCATATTTAGTTACATGTATAAATAATATAAAGCTTAAATCAAGATGACAATATAAATTATAATTTAATAATGGAATAAAATTTATGAACTCATAATATAATAATTCATTTATGATTTGCATTTATTTTATATTATGTTAGTTTTAAAATATTTACAATTAACCCATAAGATAATACACGAGAAATATATATAATTGTTATTTTAACCTTTAATTAATATAAAAATAATAAGTATCACAATTGAAACTACCATGCATTATATGACATTGAATTATTATGAAGCATTGAAAATCATTAGTTATTAATAAATTACAATTAAAATACCATAATTTTCTTTTCATTTTTAAGTTACTTTTATAGTTAAGACTTTGGTAAAACATGAAACTTTTAATACTATGATATTTTAAGCATAATTAATATACATGAAACTTTTAATACTATGGTATGCAAAGCATAATTAATATCAAACCTCTTTAAAAAAAACATACATCAAATATTTTAATATCATTGTTTGAGATAATCATAAAAGAATAAATATATGTTTTTTTATTCAAGTTGATAATTGTTATTAGTAAAAGATCATGAATTTCACAAAATAAAATATTTCTTTGTTTAAGAACATATTCTTTATAATTTACAAAAATAATAAATATAATTCTCAACATAACCTAAAATAGTATGAATTACAATATGGATTTTATATGAGAGAATTAAAGAATTTACAATAATAATAAATCTAAACATAATTTAAAATTATATGAATTACAATATGGTTTTTGTTTAAATGAATCGGGACAAAAATAAATATTTTTTACCTTATAATAATATGATCATTCAATTTGAAAATGTCATTTCTCCTGATAACTATTGTAAAACAATAACCTATTAGCACATCAATATGAATATGATATAGAGAGATATAGAGCAAATGAAGAAGAAAAAAAAAAAACTCTTATTCATGAGTGTGTAATCTTTCATACAACCATAACCCATGTATATGGTGTTTGTACTTAATATAATAAAACGAAGTTAATTAGAAATGGTAACCACTCACAAATTACAAATGATATTGATAGCTATAATTTAATAATCTTTATAACAATTTCAATAATAACTGCAATCCAAAAAAAGTTAATGCGTCATTATTAGTTATTGAAAAATCTATTACTTTATTTAGTTTTCCTTCTATTATATACTTATAAAAGAGAATTATATTTACTTTTCCATTAAAGATTTATAGATTTATTAAGTTAATTTAGTTTAATTGAAAGATTTAAGTATCTCACGACTACTAGTTTATTATTAGCTAAATTTTTTTTGCTAAGAACTTTATATTTTTTACTAAATGAAACTATTTTTTAAATTTTAAAAATTTTAAAAGATGAATATAAAGAAAAATAGTTTTAAATAAAATGAACTTTTATAATTATGAATATTGCTCTCAAGTAGGTAACTGGCTTTGATGAAGGTGCTCAATGTAACAGTTTCATAAGGTGGAGAGACTTGGAACACTTAGTAGATCAAATAGGGAACTAGCTTTGATGAAACAAAGAACACTTAAAGAAAGAACAATAACAAGAACAAGACAATATGGTTTTCAAGAATAATGTATATTGCTCTCAAGTTCTTACAAGTGTTACAAAGCTTAATTCTAAATACAGGTACTTGAGATACTTTATACTACATCCTACAACCAGCCATACTTTGAAGACCAGCTGGAAACACTAATCTAGACAACAAGATCAATGTAGAATCAAAAAGGCAAATTGTCTTTTTCGACTAGTGACTATGACATGTCATAGCTCACATCCTTATCTAATACAAAAAGGATAAAAGTACATAGTTGGAAAGTTACAGACTCAACACCTTAATTTACAGTCGACAAAAACATGGATTTTTCACCAAACCATGCGGGTTGGTGAGTCTTTAGAAATAGCAGCGGAAAGGTGGTTCAACTTTTGTCAAAAGTAAGTTAGAGAAAGCATGTCTTCTCTGTCTTCGAAAGAAATCAGTCTTTGGCTTTGGAAGACTTTGTCTTTGGAGCAGCGAAAGACTTCATCTTTGGCTTCGAAAGAATTGGTCTTTTGGATTTAAAATATTTGATACTTAGCATAATTCACTGTGTTATATCAAATCTTTTGAAGTACTTTCCTAGTACTTCACATGTGCATGCTGATAGCTCTTTGGTTACATCAGCCTTTAAGTGTATTCCTTAAAAACCATTTAAAAGATATGATTCAATAGATACAATTAGTAAGAATGTGAAAAAGAAGAACATAATCATGAGTTGGTGTAAGAGAAAGGTATGCATCTTGTACGTTCCAATCCAAAGTTATCATTCGTGCAAGAAAATATGATTTATGATTTGGCAATGCTTAATTTAGGACTAGTCAATGCATTTAATATGATGAAGACTAAGTATGGTGGGTTTGAGAATGTAGGTGTAACAGTAACTGAGTGTAAGAATTTTAAGATTAAGTTAAACTATTATATCGGGGAATATGATTCTGAAAATGATTGTTTAAAGGTTGCTTAGCAAGAAAGAGCACCTCCCTAACTATTCATTTGAATATACAGTCGATGAAAATGATACACTTACCAGGTTGTTTTGGGCAGATGAAGAATGCAAGAGTAACTATATTGCTTTTGGAGACGGTATTTCATTTGATGCAACATTCAATACGAACAAGTATGTATGTTTACATTTTAAATTATTCCTTTCTGAATATGTTGCGTAATTAATGTTATTGTTTTGTAATTTTGTCCTTTTGCAGATACAAAATGGCATTTGTTCCTTTTACCGGTATTGATAATCACTTTCAAATGTCACTTTTGGTGCTAGGCTGTTGTCTTCTGAATCATTTGAATCATATAAATGGCTGCTCACTGTTTTTTGAAATAGCACGACCGTCAGCTGAAAGTTGTTGTCACAGATCAAGATCCAGCCATGAAGATAGCTATTGAATATATCTTCAATGAGAGCCGGCATAGATTATGCATGTGACATATTATGAAAAAGGTTGCTCATAAGGTATGCCTTTCATGTGTTATTGTTGTTGACTTATGCGTTATTAAGTATATTTGTTTCGTGATTCGTTTTGATTCATGCATTATTAATGTTGAGTTATGCGTGATTTAATATATTATATGCGTGATTATTATTTAATTTATGTGTGATTATTTGTCAACTAGTTTTTGCGTAATAAGGTAAACACGTTTGTGTTAAAAATATTATGTTTTTCTTTTCGTAGGTCGGTATTGCATTGTGTAATAATGAAGAATTTAAAAGGAAAATCTGTAGTATAGTATGGAAAGATTGTATTATTCCTGATGTGTTTGATATGGAATGACTAGAATTAATCAACGAATTTGAGCTCGCATGTAATAATTGGCTGTCAGATGTTTTTGACATGAGATTAATGTGGATCCCTGCATTCTACCGTGATAAGCCTATGTCTGGTCTTATGCGAACATCACGTTTTGAAAGTGAGAATCACTTCTTTTGTCAAGTTGCAAACTCACAATTGACTCTTGTTAAGTTTTTTAATCATTATGACACTACTATAGAAATACAGAGGCATAATCGCCAAAAAAACGACCATGAATCACCATACATCTTTCCAGGCCTATGGTCAGAGTCTCTTTTAGAGGTACAAGCAACAAGAATTTTTACAAGGGCTATATTTAATGATGTTCAAGAGGAAATTTATGCTGCTTCTGAGAAGTGAATTGTTTTAATGTTGCAACCAACGGTGATTATTCTAAGATTTTAGTTAAAAATTTTGAGACATATGGTGATGGTTTATTGGAGTTGTATTTTTTCATTTAAGCGTAATTAGTTGTATTTTCGCATTATTTTTGGTAGTATATTAAGACATCTAAAACTAGCTTTATTTTACATCATGGGTTGTGTAATAAAACTAATTGAAACAATAAAGTTCAAAAAGTTTATTGTTAACATTTACGTAACAACTCATTCTAGTTATGTTTGATGTTAAATAGGTTTTGTTCGGGAAAGACGATCTAAGAGTATTTATAAAAGTTTTGAGTGATAAAAAATCATCAGCTATGCAGAGGCCAACCATGTCTCGTATCTCGTGCACGTAACAAAAGAGAAATTGTAAAAAACTTGTGTTTGTGAAGATGTTGGGAAATATAAAATGAAATTGCCATTTACAATTCAAAGATTTTCTGAATTAATATGTAAATTATAATCACTGTAAATAAGGAAATGGTTAAATATAGAATCGCATGAAAGATGATGACTATTTTGTTAATGTTTGTGATAATTTATGAATTCGGTATTGTAGAAAATCAAAAGAATATATATTATCTAATATATTGACATGTGAGTGTATGATTTATTTAATATTTTTTATTTATTATAATGGTAATCAAATATAAAGTTATTTACATATAAATAAATATAAAGTTATCAATATATATAAATTACTACCCTATATAATTAAGCAATATTTGAAATGATATTTTCGATTATTATATTTATTAATAAATTAATAAATATTACACAATAAATGTAATATAAAAATGCAGCTTTATGTAAACATAAAATTATTTATAATAATGTTAATGGAATATTTGAATGAGATAGGTGATATAATGGAGTGTAAAATTACAGCAGATTTGCTATTAATTGAATTGATATGAAAAGCATCCAGATTATGATATTTTTTTATTGCTATAAATATTATGTCTAAATATGATATTGGGAATATTTTATAAATTTAGCCACATATATATTGAATATTTAAGAGCACTCATTAATATAATTAGTCTTTAAAGTTTTATGAATATATAGGCATTCTTCGGGATATAGAATACAATTTTTTTATATTATTTCTTCATTCACACAAATTTGTATATTCTACTTTCTCAATTCTAAATTCTAACAGTGTGAATGTGACTGTAAACCATTATTGTTGCATTAATATTATTATAAAAGAGGTTTTTTATTGATACACATAGATTATTCTCATTCTTTCTATAGATTATTCTCATTCTTTCTATCTTTTTCTATACATATATAAGGCTATAAGCGTTACACGTATAGCGTCTTAGATAGGTGTAAAAGAATTAGTACACAAGTATTTTTAAACCTCTAGTAATTGTTCTAAAAAGTAAGTAGATATATAACACAATCCGTGTAATAGAGGAAGTAGTATATTACAATTATTGTATTAAAAAGGAGATCTTCAGTAAGTTAGCAATCCTACATTATAAAAACTGAAAACACCCAAAATAATATTAAGCCCACTATAAAGTTGCATGACTGCATCCATAGATTTAGATAAGAACATAATAAATATTAAATCAAACCGAACAATTGTTTAGAATAACATCACAAAAAATACCGGAATCAGCAATAAAAAGACACCAAAACAAAAATAAAAATAAAAAACCAGACATTGTTTTTTAATTGAAAATGTAAGACTACTTTTCAATTTTTGAAATAAGCAATGTTGCATTTCCATGTTCATGACCTTCGTATCTCTTTTCTCTTGAACTTGGTGTTGTAGAAGACTCAGATAACTCTCCATCAACATCATACACACACTCAAGATTACGTTTTAGATTTGTATTTGAAGATGCTTCGCAAGGGCTTGGTTCTTCAACAAAGATGGACTTTGCATTTTTTTTTCAACATCAAAACGTGGTGTTACATTATCTTCGGTTCAGGAAACAGAATCCTACAGATGAAACAGGAAAGAAAATCATTTTACAAATATTGTTACATTGAAACTTAATGTAAATTTTCTTAATAATACTAACCTTAATGCCATTTATATTCTCCGATGCTATGGCAGATATTGATTGAGAATCCACATGCTGTTTATATATAATGAAAGTGGTATGTTAGGTATTTTAAAACAAATAGAGTACACGAGGTAAGCATTACAACATCGATCATGAAATTTAATAAAAAAATTTAAGTTTCAAAAACCAAGCAAAGACTAAAAATATCAATAAATTGTAGAACTGGAGCAGTAAAGCAATGCATGATCATTGACGTATGTACCTGTCCAACTTCAAACTTATTCCCAAGATCATAAAGTATAAAAGTATCACTGGTTAGTTTTGAGATGGTGTAAAACTCAAAATTCTTTTCAAAATTAAATTTTCTTATTTCAATGTTGAAAGCAATTTTTTTCCAACAACACGATCAATTCCTTAGGAATAACCTGTAAACAAAAATAAATGTAAAGATTTTGGGTTTACCATACTAAATCATGAACATGAAAGTACGAAAAGTAAAAATATTTTACCTCTTCATGTATTATTATAAGAAGCTTGAATGCATCACGATCAAATAGAGCAAGCGTAACAACACCAGTCTCAAACACGTATCGCAATTTTGAACCTATTAATATAAATGGATTATTTTTATAAATGAAAACACATTAAAAATAGTTAGAAGTAATTTATTCAAGTTTGCAAAAAGGAGTATTTGATAAAAAAGAAAATTAAAAAAAAGTGATTGCTAACCTTGTATTCATTGCCGACAAGATTTGTTCCTCGCAATCATTATTTTCACATTCCTAACGTTTTTTACCTTCACCATCAACAGACTGATCTGTATTTAACATCAAAACAACCATTGAACCTACCTTTTCGTTACATTTTTTGCATCCTTAGTAGAACCATGGTATTTCAGTACATATTACCTTAATAGTTCCAAAATTTATAAGATATTTTGGCTGTAAATAAGACAATAATGGATATAATAAGTACATATATTATAAACACTCTTGATAAACATTTAACATTAAAGGTTATTAGTAAATTCAATGTCCATACTGATGCTACGTCAGTGATATTAGAAATGAAACTGAAATCAATTTTGTTGAGAAATTCATCTTCAACAGATGACACAATTGATGAACCAAATCCATGATGAGTTGATGATGTTTCAACCACTGATTGTGCAAGCAATCTGTTAAACAAAGTAATTGTAATCACTTATATGATATGTTAAACAAAATATAAAAATTAGTCAAAACCTTTTCTTGAATGAGTTGATGTCTTCAATGTCATCATTGATAAAGAGTTTAGCCGCAAAGAAGGAATTGGTAATGCTTGTTGCTCCTATTGGATAGAGAATGAACTAAGTATATATAATTATATAAAATTGTTTAAAAATTAAAGTAAAGGAGGATATTAATATGAGAATTACTTTGCCAATTCTTCACTTTTGCAAACTTGAAGAATTATAACCAATATAGTGTCAGTTGGATTGTATTTAACATAGCTGGACAGTTTGTCAGCATATTCACCAACAAGGTTACATTCAATTGACGGGTCCTTCAATAAATTCAATCTTTGTAAATAAATGTAGGTGATATAAATAGGTTATGATAATAGGATAAATAAACGAAAAATATAAAATTTCAAACTGCAAATCTTCTAATAGCAAGTTCATTCTTGGGATTCATTGCAACTTTTAACGGGGTTCGTCTATTTTGTAATATTTCCAACATCATAGCCAATAACATCTATAAAAATAAAAAATATTAGGTAAGAATACAAAGTTAGAGTAAAAAAAGTTAAGGAACATAATCTATTATTATATTGATAAATGCCTACTCGATTATAAACTCCACAGAGTAAAAATTATTAGGATACTTGAAGCGTTGGCGTTTCCATAGGCTAAGAATTCAGACTTTCAAGGTATAGTTTTCCTTAAGAACGTCTAAATCTTTAAAAAAGGAATTTTCTTGGATTCAACGCAAGTATTTATAAACAATGTAAGATGTATAATATTGGAATGTTATTATGGCATTATTAATGTATTTTTGACCAATATACAATTATTAAGTTTTCCTTTATGTTAAATAAATATGGAAAATTAAATTAGCAGTTAGTAAACAAAATTAAGTAAAATTTAAATTTTGTGTATATCTATAAAATTTGTAAATGCGGAAGGTTTTAATGTATTATTGCCTAAAAATACAATTATTGACTTTTACTTTTAATAATTATGGAGATTTATAAAATTTTAATTTAAGTGATATGCATTTAAACATAGAAGACATTATTAGTGGTTTTGAATAAAAAAATTATTTTCTAATGTATTATTGGATAAATATAATTACTAACTTTTAGTTTTATTAATTATGGAAATAAAATCAAAAGTTACTTATGGAATTTGACTTAAATTTATAATTTTATGTATTTTTTTAAATATTTTGACATTTAGGAAGATAAGAATTTGTAATAATATGACATGAAAAATTTAAATTTAGCTGATTAATATTTAAACATAGAAGCAGTGTAGGATATAAAATTTAGATATTTAAAGTATTATTGGCTAAAATATAATTATTGACTTTTAGTTTTAGTAACTATGGAAATATAAAGTCAAGAGTTACTAACGGAATTTGACTTAAATTTTTAATTGTATATTTTGTAATTTAGGAATGTATCATTCTGTAATAATTTGACTCAGAAAATTTGAACTTTTGTTATCAATTTAAACAAAGATGTATTAGTTAGTGGTTTTGAATATTAAATTTAAAATGTTAATGTACTATTGGCTAAAATATAATTATTGATTTTTAGTTATATTAATTATTTGATTAAAATCAGAAGCTTTTTACGGAATTTGTTGTAAGTTATATAATCGAAAATTTGAATTTAGGTGATATCCATGTAATTTATTAATTAATTGTTTTGAATATAAAAATTAAATATTTAATGTATTATTGCCTAAAAAGCAAAATTTGGTAAGGTATACCAAATAGCAAAATCATTTATCCCATTCTACTCTTGATGAAAATGAGAAGTAACATGTTAAACAAAAAAAGATGAGATTCTGTAATGATATCTGCACCATTTTGCTATAGTATCTATTTATCTTAGGCGAACTGTTTTTTAACATGTAACCATTGTGGATCATATAACCTAATGAGCAGTCCAAACCAAATATAATCTTCCTACTATAATAAAAGAGTAATTTGAGATGACACGTGACAGTACTACAATCATCCTTACCAAAATTTTTCCGTCTCTCTCTCCTATTAAATAATTATCTTAATTACTAATAATATTATTTAACACTTTTTTATATTTAATAAATTAAAAAAAAGATCTATTTATTATTGTTATTTCTAAATAAATAATTAGTTTAAAAAATAATAAATTTTTCTAAAGCATAAAACTTTTTTAAAAATATAAAATATTTTAAAATTGGTATTTTTAAAAAGTCAATTTTTTAAAACCAAAAATAATTAAATTTGGAAGTTATAATAAAAATATTTTTAAAAATGACATTTTTATATGGTGTATTTTAGAACAAAATATTTATTTTTTTGGAAAAAACATTTAAAAACAAAATTTTAAAAAGTTGATATCACTGTTTTATTACTTATAGTAATTTCTCATACTTAATTTCAGTCATATCATATTTTAGAATATCATTTTCTAATTAATATATTTTATTATATTAATATTTTATTTATTCAACCCATGTAATACACGGAGTTTACTAAAACTAGTGTCAAAATATAAGCTTATAAAGCATGTTTTGGCATTACCCCTCAGTTTACAATTGCACAAGTCAATTAGGTCCTAGTATGAATATAACAAATGCTATTCCGGATTAGACGATCGATATAATCTGTTTTTATGAAAAAACAAGTTCCTTTTCAACCTTTTAGGCCACATATATTTAGGTAATGGCCACATTGCCCACACGTAAGATGAGAAAACTATATGTTTCTACAGACAAGAGTTCACTCTTAAAAATTATATTAGATGAGAAACAACATAGTAATTATAATCAAATGGATACGTACCTTCTTTTATAAACACTTAAAATCAGAATGGTACTTTGCTAGGAAATCAATAGAGGAAGTCCGGCACAAAAACTCATAAGAGGAGTCATTACCTCCAATTTCTTGGCTTGAAAATATGTAAAAGTTGTGCCTGTCACAAGAACACAGAATCATGTTCAACTAATAATAGGAGTCATTACCACCAATTTAAATAATCACCATTTAACAAACACCATAGGTGATAAAGTAATAAATAATAAGTAGAAACTTTTATTAACGTTCAACCCATTATCCTTATTATTATTTAACCAAAATACTTTTGGTTTGTAATTTGAAGTTATAAAAAATATTGCAAATTCAAACATAACGTCAATATTGCATATTTTAATTGCAAAATCAAACATATTTTGATCATCCAAAGTTCAAATTTAATTGTTGGTGTCGTGCTAATTATTTGTAGCAGGTTCTATGATAAAAAACATTGAGTTAAGCTGATACATACCGCAACTTGAAACTGATGTGAAAATTGTAAAGATTGCATTTGTCCTCATTTGAACAGCTCAACTGCAAAATTAACCAAACACCTATAAATGAAGTTGAGGAGCATACACACAACAAAGAACAAACTATTCAAATCCTAATTAAAATTTTCTGATGCATCATCATTCTTAAAGTCATCATCATCCATCACAATATGACATTTGTAAATGAAATGTGTACACAAAACCTTTTCAAGGGTAGTTGAGTGAATGTATCAATCTGTTTCCCTTCCATTCCAAAGCCTAAGGTAATGCTTCCCTGTTTTGAGTTGTTATATCTCATTAACAAGATAGATAGTGGCCCACCCACATCCTTTCCACATGAACCATTCCAAACCTACAGTAAATAAAATTGAATGATTCACAAGATATTAGTTTGATTAATCAATCTAAACTACACAAAAAAGTTATTGCAATGAACAACATGGTAACTAAAAGTCCTGTAAAATAGATTAGTGGCAAAACTCTTCATACAATGAAGTCTAAAAAACTAAACAAAGAGTTAAGAGATATTGCAAGTAATACATTCGCTTTAGTAAAACTAACAACTTACACTTATTGCAAGTAAAGAATTAAGTGTTGGTAGTCGAAGCTTGAACAACACGAGAAATCGAACACCTTGTATGGTGGTTCTCGGATACAGCACAACAACGGTGATAGAAATTGAATCAGACATGAAAATCGTGCGCAACTGTATCAAATCTTAGATTATAAGCAACCATATAGAATGAATCGGATCCTAATGTTACAAAGAGATTACTACACAAGTTTCTACATCCAGTAATAAAAGCATTAATATTGTATCTCGTTGTGATGCTATATTGGTGGAAGTCGATGCTCTTGCGTATGCTTAAAGATTTTGCAAATAGAAGCTACATACTTACAAGTGAAGAGTTGTATATCAACACCAAGATCATTCCTGGGTTTGTTGCATTTCTCTGAAGATCGGAGGAGGTCGATGGGGAAATGCGTTAGAGAGAATAGACGGCTAGGTTAGGTTTTTTTTTTTGGGTAAATGGGTTATGAGCGGGAAATTAAAAGTTGAGAAAGGGTAATAGGTTGTTACATGTATAAAATGATCATTTTGATTTATTAGAAGTAAGATGTTCATATATATTTAAATTATTTAATTAATTATACATAAACATGTTCATATATATTTAAATCTAATTTAATAATCCTTTACATGTGATGACACATGTCATTTTCACAAGACTTATCATCATAGTTTTCCCGTCCATACTATTTATTCTATTAAAAAAATCAAATAACTAATTTTTAAATATTTCTCTTTTTCTCTATTCTAAATATTTCTCTTTCTGTATATATATTATAAATTCAAGTTATTTTTTAATCATTAATTTTAAACGTATTTTTTATTAAATAAAAACTAAGTATTTTGATTAAAAATATATTTTTTCAAAATCAGAATTGTTTAATACTATGATTTCAAGGAAACTTTTTTAATTTATGAAATATTTTAAAATCAATCTTTTTTATATAAAAGTATTTTTACAAAATAAACCCGAAGGTTTTTAAAACAATGAGATATTGATAAAAAAACAAGCTTTTTTCAAAGCAATAATTTTCTAAAACGAAAGTTTTTAAAATTGTAAAAATATTTTATCAGCTAATCAAAGTACTTTTATATTTAACGTTTTACAGTTACTAAGTTTTCGTTAATAAATATTTAGTATTTTTCTTATTTAACTCATGTAATACACGAGGTTATAGCATGATGTTGTTTATATAAAAGAAATTATAATAATATGTAACAGAATTCAAACTATAATATGCAAGAAGATGAATCAAACAAAAGAATATAAATCATATTTGGCTGAATGCTAATAATAAACTGAAAGATCATATGATATCCTCAAAAAAACTTTAGTTTAAAACTATTTAAAAAAAACCAATATTTAGTTTTCACTTTAACTCGACGTTGGCAAGATCTTTTAAAATTCTTTGCTTAAGTACATGGCGAGATTTAAATTTTTCTCCGGGTGAATCTTTTAAAAAATTTCTTGCCTATGGCAGGATTTTAATATTTGTTTTCAATTAAAGTTAGAAATAGTGAATAAGATTTTTTTCGTTGACGTGGCGAGGGTAAATGGATTTAGAAGCCATGCACTATGTGTGAAAGGCATTGTACATTTGTAATTGTCTAATTGTATAATGTTTGACAAATTTGTCTATTCGTATTTACTACTCAAAACATTAGTTAGTTGTACATGGATTTAACTTAATCGATAGCTTATAGTTTACTTCTTTTTGTACGTAGTTAAATTATTTTTATCCTCTACATATTATAGAATTATAATTACTATTATACAACCCGTGTAATAAACGTAACTATAAACTAGTTTTAAATATACCATTACAATATTTTCATAGACGATTTTGTTCCACAAAGAGCTGAAGATAACCAAGCACCCAAACATGGGTTGCCGATGATACGTGTTTTACGCCTGCTTCCATTGCCTTATTAACCCTAGACAAAAATCCAAAATCCTTTCCATAAACCCTTAAATGTTCAAACAACAATACTAATACTAATACTAATACTAATTAGGGTTTCCTACATCCTCCGCAACATCAACCATGGACGCCCAAAGAGCATTGCTAGATGAACTCATGGGCTCAGGTCCGTTATACATGTTCTTCAATCTCCTCTTTACATGTTCCGATTTTAACTTTAATCTTTTGTTTTGGGATCTTGGGTTCGAATTAAGCTCGAGGGAATTGCAATTCGTGTGTTTTTGGACCTGAAATTTCGAAACCCTAATCATGTTGTTTTTGGTTTGTATTTAGCTCGAAATTTGACTGAAGAAGAGAGAAGGGGGCACAAAGAAATCACCTGGGATGATAAGGAAGTGTGTGGATTCTACATGGTCAAGTTTTGTCCTCATGATCTGTTCGTGAACACTAGAAGTGATCTTGGTGAGTTTTGCATAGTTCCTTTATTATATGTTGATGATATTGTTTATATTAATTTGATCATGATTTGCATAATAGATGGAAAATCTTCTGTGTGTTTTCTTATTAAATTAAAAAGTGTGTTCTTACAGGATCAATCAAATTTCAAAGTTAACAGTAAATTGAAACTGGGATTAACCACTTACGTAATTGAGATTTTAATAATGGTTATTTGTTCAGTTGGAGATGATGAATTTTGTTTGTGTTTTGATTCTTATATCAGGTCCATGCCCTAAAATCCATGATCCAAAGTTGAAAGAAAGGTAACAAAAGGAACTCTAGATTTGTGCTATAATCTTAGAATAGACCGCATGTCACTTTTAGTTGGTTTGTTTTGAAAGCATTGATAAGAAATGTTTCTTCAGTAGCAGTCTTAGGTTTTATTACTTTGTAAATTACTTCATTATTTGTGTCACTGAGATTGTAAAGATGTTAACTTTTTGTGCATTGAATCTAATTCTGCTTTATGCATACAACTGTGGGCAAGTCCATCTCTTTTTACAATTCATCTAATTTCTTCTTAACTTATTTGCAAGTATTTTATTACATGTGCATATGAGGCAATATGCGTAGCTTATGATAAAACATTTGGCAGATTATTACGACCTTTTGTTTACCTGACTCAGTGATGCTTCGACTGCAATTCAATCTTTCTATTTTCTGTTATTCTAATTATATAACATAGTGTATTATAGCAATAAGTCCCAAATGGGGTGCACTTACGGTGCTCTTGCTATATTACCTATATATAATGCCGATCAAGATAGAAAACAAGTGAGAGAGAGTAATGGTGTGAGAAATCAATATCAATGACAACAGAGGTGATATTTGTAATGGTTTAGTTATTTACCAAAAATGAACCAAGTTAATAAATTTACATCTCAAGTAAGCAACCAAAACTGTCTCTTTTACACAATGTTGTAATAGGCCTGTTAGTATTTCTCCTGATAAGTGAAACGTAAAAAGATTATCAAAATCGACAGAAAATCTTAGAATTCATGCTGTGGCGTGCAACATTGGATATCATTTTTCATTTATGGGTTTAGACGAGTATATTTGGTATATACAAATTGCTTCTTCTAATTCCTTTTTGCATTCTTCTATTCTATTTAATATAAAGTTTCTCTGAAGCTATTTCAACTTGCATTTCTGCTTTCAGTTACATTGAAGGTTTATATTCTAGTTGTAACTGATTATTAATTTTTAATTAATTCATTATACATATCTCTTGGAACATATTTTGGCCTGTATCCTTATGCCGTTTTAACAAATTATTTTCTTGCTCTTTGCTGTTTACTCTAGCTTTGAGACCTCTCCAAGGCACGATTCCTATGTGCCAAGATTTGAAGCAGAATTGGCTCATTTCTGCGAAAAATTGGTAAGTTACTTTACTTTAAATGTGGTAATTTCATCTTGTTTACTTAAAAATTCAATTGATTTGGGTTATGCTATAATGCCAACAGATCAAATGGGCCAAATTTAAAAATCTAACTATAAATGAAAATGGAATTGAAATTTTCAGCCTTGTAAATTGATTTACTTAAAGACATCATGTATTATTTTGATAATATTTTTTCTAGTGAAGTAGTAATTTTTAAGACATTGACTAATCTGTAAGTAAACTGACAAAGAAAGTTTTAATGGGCAACAAATCCAACCTGTGCTATAAAGTACATGTTTTGACCCATTATTTGGCCCATCCTTTTTGGCACCTCTTACATGAATTTTGGAGGATGCGTGTTACATATAATCATAAAAGAGGTTGAAGTTAGGCGTGCTTCTTGCATCTACTTACAGCTTTTCTTTGTCACTATAACTTTGTGTTAGATTATGGATTTAGATAGGAGAGTTAGGCGTGGTCGTGAGCGTCTTGCTCAAGAGGTTGAAGTTCCTCCACCGGCACCTGTACCGGTTGAAAAATCTGAACAGTTATCTGTTATTGAGGAGAAAATCAAGAACCTTCTAGAATCAGTGGAGGCCCTTGGGGAAGCTGGCAAGGTGGATGAAGCTGAAGCACTCATGAGGAAGGTACTAGCAATTGGTTTCTTTAAGCTTAATATATGGTGTTTTCTGTTTGTAAAACATATTTACTTTTTATTGCCATCGTCTTTACAGGTCGATCTGCTTAACATTGAGAAAACCACACTGACCTTGCAATCACAAAATGACAAAGTTTCAATGCTTGCACAAGAAAAGAAGATGGCTCTTTGTGAAACATGTGGTTCTTTTCTGATAGCAAATGATGCTCTTGAAAGAACTCAGTCTCATGTCACTGGAAAACAGCATATTGGTTATGGCATGGTCCGGGATTTTCTCTTGGAGTACAAGGTACCATTCCCTTATAATACGTGGCATTTTCAACCATTCATACGTGAACGGGTGGATTTTGGTTGTGTTCTTATCTCAAATGGGTTGAGTGGTCAAAAGCCACCCAAAGTCTATATATAACATCTACTATCTTCTCTGCGACTCTGCGTTCTATTCAAAGATTAATATTAGTATTGTAATTATTTTGTTGTTGTAATCATAATTGATACATTAATTAATGACAATTTATTTAAAGATGTTTGAAAAAGTGTTTGCGGGTCAACCTAATCTAGTTCGCCGGTTTGCACTAGTACCAAAAATGATCCTTTTAAACCTGAACCTGTTTCGATGTGTTATGTGTTACCCACTACCCTTGACCTGCCTATCTATTCACGTCTAGTGAGATTAGGACTGGCTATTCATGTCGTGTTCTGGTTGGCTGGGAACCATATCCCAACCTGATAGTTAACTGTGTTGAAAAGTTGAATCCTAACCTGGTCATTTTACGTGTTAGCCATCCCATTTGTATGATTAGTGTCAGCGATATTCATAACACAACTACAAACAATGGAAACTGATTTAAGATGAGATTATGAGAATCAACTATAAAAAGACATAGGTAACCAGTATAACATCAAAAGACTAAAAAACTAGTATAAGGATTTGTATAGTTTTTAATATATGAATTGCTTAACTGTAATTTTAAGAAGGTTGCTTCTACAATTGTAATTCTAAATGGTCTGGTCAGATTGATTCAAACCAATTATGAAACAAGCTAGCCCTGACGTGACGTCTACGGCCTGAAAGTCTAGCCCCAATACCTAATCAGTTTATTTCAAGTAGGGAATGGGCACCCCTATCTGGCATCAGAATGCAAAGAATACAAAAACTTTCTTTTTGGTGTTTTCGGACACAAAGAAACATGATGTGTTATTTTCAGGAGTCGAAAGAAAAGGCAAGGGAAGAGGAAAGGCTGGTGAGGGAGAAAGAAGCAGAAGAAAGAAGGAAGCAAAGAGAAAAAGAAAGTGAAGGTAGACATAGAAATGGGTCTGCTGACGAGGACAATAAACGTTACATGCGTGACCGCGAGATGTCCCGAGATCGAAACAATAGAGGCTATCGTGATACAGGAAGAGCATCAGATCGTAGGTACAATAATAATAATAATAACTATAGAAATGGGGGTGACAGGAACAGGGATAGATATCGCGGGCGTAACCGTAGCAGATCCCATTCACCTGCTAGGCATGGCTGGAAGAGGTCATCCGGAAGTCCATATTAGTGAGAGTTCCGTAGATAAATGTCAATGGATTTGAAGTCAGAAGAGGTAGACATTTTCTTTTATTATAACTCATAACATTCAATGAATGCATGTTTTGGAGTCTCATATGTTATAATGTCATGGGTGAACCTCTTTTTTGTTCTCACAGCTTTATTGAGATTAATCTCTTATCATCATATCAGTGTAACTAATGGAGAAAAGAGTCTGAGGTAGGTACTATTATTGTTATCATCATTATTATTAGAGGGCCATATAATACAAAACCAACTTTAAATGGAAAACCAGGAGAACTGCATAAACACTTGCACGCGTTGCTTTAGCCGCGATACATAGGTTATGTAACCATATAATTCACTCTTTCTCCTCCATTGTATATGGCCAGCACTACGTACAAGTACTTATGTAGTTCTCGCGGTTCTCTACTTAAAATTAGTTTTGTCTTAACGCCCCCCATCTTTTTTTTTATTGCTCATCTTTCATAATTTTTTAGAACATCCAGTTGTATTAATTGTTCTTAAGGGTTTTTGCTGAACCTTTTGTGTTTGGGGTAATCCTCGAGTTTATTTAGAACTCACAGATTTGATTTATACGAATTTGTATTTCTGCTGCTGAAAGAAACCATGGTTTTCTCACGCGTATGAGATAACACGCTAATCTTGAATCCTTAATGGTTGAGGTAACCATATCCTTACATTCTGGGCTTTTTTCATACTTAACTAGTAACTTTTTTCATTCTTTGTATGTTGCTAAATATAATGATTTGGTTTATGGAGGTTTTTGCCAAGACAAGTCATTAACTCACCCTGTCCCACTTTTTGAACACCTTATAAGCTTCAAAGGTGTGGGATACAAATAAATGTCACCATGGTTTTAAGATAAGAGGTTATCGGGTCAGTATGCTGGAATAGTGTGAATAGGAACCCAGTATTTACTAAATGAGCTGCAGGTTTTATGTGTCCAAAAAGATGATATGCAGCCTCTGAAGTTATGTTTTTGTGTTGGGTAATTGGTTGAACCAAAAAGTGTCATTTCTGGCTTGGAATTATTGAAGAGGTGACGGGAATGTTAAAAGTGTACAATGCAGGTAGCAGTTTTGTTTTTGCAGGTAAGTTGGATCTGTGGTTGTTATTTTCTGGCTTTGAGTCGGTTTTTTTAAGTGTGTATCTCTTCCGTGTCACAAAACTTAGGACAATTTGAATTACCAAGAATGTATTAAATGTTATTTATGAGACTCGTGACTTGATCCTGTTATTGGTAGTTTTGAGGTTAGAGTTTTTGATCAAGCAGGTTCTGTGGATGATTAGTTATGAGTTCAATGAGGTTGCTTCGAGTCAAGTTAAATCTACTAGGTCGGTTTTTCTTGCGCAATTACATATATCCTTTCCAAACTTGTAAAGTTGCATGTATAATTATGATAAAGTTAACAAAAAATTAGATCTTATAAAAGTGTGTATAAACCGTTGATAGAGCCTTTCAAACTAAAGCAAGTTGGTTGGTTTGGCTAGGTGTTACAAGTTTGGTGGTCTAATAGTTTAACCGGTTGTTGAAACCTAGAACCAGTCATTTAAAAAGGTTTGAGGGATGTAGTTATGTATATATGTTCTATTCATGAATTATCTTTACCATTTTAAAGCTTGTATGTGAACTAATGATTTTAGAACAAGAAATGTAGGCCACCAAACCATAATACTAATACATCATATCAAAAACTGGTCGGTCTAGTAAATCCACCCAACCTTGTCGGTTTGGTTTGTCGTTTCTCGAAGTGTAGTTGACGGTTCGACCTAGAATTGGTCCATTAGATTTCGTATTACTTATTGAAGACTATATAAGACCAACTATTAAAAATGTCTATAAAAAAGGTCGCGGTGCCTCTTGATTCCAAAAAAAATGCGAGTATTGGAACCATAATAAAAAATAAAAATTTCACAAATAATATACATCTAATTAAATTTACTAGATTTTTTCTTTTAATATGTGAGATGACTTTCTTCTTTTTAAAATTATATGTTACTAAATTTAAAAAAAAACATTAAAGAGTACTTTTTATTTATTTATTTAGATATATGTATAAACTGATCCTAATCCATAAATGTTCAAGTTTACCGGCACATAATCTTAATAAAATAGAATACTTCCTAAAGAAAGTGGTTGGCTCTCCCAAGACCTATTTGCATCATGTAAGATTTCAACATTGAATCTCCAACTACAACTAATCACTCCCTTTAGTACTGATTCTTGGACTTTTTTCTTTTCTTTTCCTACCTTGGAGGTAATTTACCAATAAAATTTCTCTGTATAACACCAAACATGCAATAACATATTAGAGAATAATCCATCTGCAATCTTGATTAAAATAAAACAAAAGCAACAAGCCAAAATTTACATATGCGTAACGTGGCATGGTGTGTGCAGATAATATATATATATATATATATATATATATATATATATATATATATATATATATATATATATATATATATATATATATATATATATATATATATATATATATATATATTTTGATAAAGGTTTTTCGTACAGATTTAGTTTTAAATAGTTATTACTAATATTAAACTACACACACAAAAGACAAGTGTATCTGTCGTGAGGTAATATAGTGTTGGTAAGAACCAGGTATCAATCCGTGGACATACTAAGCCTGCTCAACCCTTATAATTGACTATCATATGTAGGTTTTGATAAGTTAAACAAAATAACGATAAATAAAGATAGATAAAGATAGATTGAGACTTTTGGTGATTCTTTCAATTAAGTAAGGCTATTATCCTAATTTAGATTATACTTATTTAACTGTGATAAATTGATGGTGTGGTTAAAGATATTGATTAATGTAATTATATTAATGTTTATAAACGTGAGCCAACGCAGATTTCTCGTCTGCCAGCTCCCTAGTGACAAGGACACCAACATGAGTAACTTACAAAACTGATGAATCAAAGTCACTAGTAATGTAGGAAGATCTCGTGTAATCTTTCAACATACGATTTCTGAAAGCATAACTTAATGTTAAAAAGAGAGTTGATCAAATTCCTTTTTAACATACCATTAATTTTAGAAAACCATAACAATTACTGTAGATTTCTCAGACTAATAAAAGGGAACCCGCAAATGATCCAGAAAGTTTAGGTGATATGATTTCTAATAACCATTTCTAGTTCATTAACCATGGATTTATTATGAAGACCGGTTTCACGAATAAAAGTTTGTTCATATGTTTTCAATCTTGTATGACATTCACAATTACAAATCATAAGTTTATAACTCCTCGTTCAAATGTAGATGCTACCCATAAAAAGTTTACCCAAGATTACCATAACATTAACATAATATAAACCACATGATTAGTTAATCAAAAATTACATAAAGTTTCACTAAATTAGGATAATAAATGAAGTTTAGCTCATAATGAGCTTGAACATAACAACAAGATAGAAGATAATAATGAAATCATCAGTAAATTAGAACAATCAAACTGGTGATCCACTATGGATGATGTTAAACGATCACGAGCTTCTTCTAAGTGTTGAATGGACCTCCAAAACCTTCTAAGGACCTCCAAAGGCTGGGTTCCCTAGAGGAAACACAAGTACTTAACCTCCCAAAAGCTTCTTTCAAAGTTGTAAATGAAGTCCTATTTATAGGCTTTCCGGAGTGTTTAAGCACGGCCCCGTGCCTAAAAGGCACGACCCTGTGCTAGTACAATGTAAGTAAAAGTTGGTCGGCTCGTACGCTCAGGAATTGTCGGGCACGACCCTGTGTTCAATGGGGCACGACCCCGTGTTTGTGGTGGGGCACGGCCCCGTGCCTCGGGTCGAGGAACCGTACTTTTTGTCCTGTCGGACTAACAAACACGGGGGTGTGTTGATTTTAACACAGGGGTGTGTTTCAGGCTGGGCATGGGGTGTGCATCATGAGGCATGACCCCATGCTTGAATTCCAAAGCTTGGTTTTTTTCAATTTCTTCTTATTTAAGCTCCTTTTGTTCATCTTGGTCTTTTCCAAGCCTGAAATACAATATGAACGATTTAGGTATCAAATCATCATTTTTAGTAAGAGTTTCTATAATAATTGATGTGCAATTGATGTGTTTTATATGTATAATTTGGAGCACATCAAATATCCCCACACTTGAACTTTGTTTGTCCTTAAACAAAATCACTCAAAATAGCAACACCACAAAAAACCAAATAAATCAAGATATGAATATGTCTTTCGAGAACTATACAAGCAAACTTAATCTACCCAAATATAAACAATGAAGCGCATGTGTAATGATATCATTTCAAGTAATAGATTGGTTTCTAAATATTTTTAAGATGTAAAAATTCACACTTCTCACAAGGTGCACTCACACTTGGCTATATATACAGAATCATACATATGATGAAGTATGAATAAACGCTCAATTGCCTAGTATGAAGACATGTCAAATCATATTCTTGATAAGGGATCAAATCTCCACCTATGTTAGGTATTTACTTGCATAAATTATTAGGTCTTTGATGGGTTGTAACTTGGCTACGGTTCAGGGTTTGGATTATTTGGGGAAAAAGTGGCTAAATGCTAAAGACAACGATCTTGGCTTATTTGATTGATATAAACTAACAAGAAAACAATAAAAAGGGTTCCCCATACAATACTCAAGCTACAAGGGATATGCTAACTCGAGGACTCGTTTATGGTCAGATTGTCAAGACCGTATTGCATTTTAAAAAACTGGACCTCCTCCTTAACCCAATGATATACGTAGGTATCGTTTTTAAGGGTCGTTCGGTTAGTGCCTAAAACCACAAAACGGATTTGGATGTCGAATTCTTGGATTCGGTTTGGTTATTGCTACATTTTCCTTCGTGAAACCAATTCCTCACAAGTTGGGCATCTTTCATATCATTTTTTCTTTCTCTTGATCACATATTTTAAAATACCATAAAATGATAGAACTGGTTTTCTTCTTCTTTTTTTTCTTTTTTCTTTCTTTCTTTCTTTCTTCTTTTTTTTTTTGAAATAAGCCAAAGCATGTTTTTAACGAAAAAGGATTTTGTTGAAGGTTTTTTAGGTTTAGTGACTTCATGGTTGCGGTCGAGGGTTGAGGGATGTGCAGGTGGGTGCCGTTGTGTTCATGGATGGTGTGTATGTGTGTTATTGCCTTTGATTTAGTATGTTTTTATGTGCTATGGTGTGTAGGTTTCTACGTATATATGTGTGGTCTGTGATGTGTGTTGTGTGTTTCTGTTGCATAATGTGTGTTCTATGATGTAAGTATGTGTGTATTCTTTGTTGCGAATTGATCAAGTTGTAGACTTTTTGTTGATGTTAGTGGGTTGTCATCATGTATATTTTGGGTGCTTATGGGTAGACATGGCCAAAAAAACCGGTTCGACCAAAAGAACCAGAACCGCTTTCCGGCCTAAACTGGTTTGGCCCAAACCGATCCCGGCCCGGTCCGAACCGCCGGTTCCTCCACTGGTTCGAAGGTTCAAAAGTTGAAATCAGTTTCAAACCGATTCTCAAACCGATCCCAAACCGGTTCTCAAACCGAGTCACCAAACCGGCTCTCAAATCGGATTTCAAAAAAATAGCCGTTATGTAATATAGCCGTTTTTTGACCGTTCTGACCTTTTTTGTGTTTTTTACCATTTTACCCCCATTAAGTTAGTATAAATATGCATTGAATGTTTTGATTGAACCACAAAAACTTAAAACGCTCTTTATTTTCCAAAATGCTCTCTATTCTAAAAAACGCTCAATACTCTCGTTTAATTAAAAAAAACTCTCAATACTCTCGTTCATTCAAAATGGCTTCATCAAGTGCTCAATCATCCGTTGGTTGTGATGCGTCTTAAAGCAACGTGGTGGTAGCAATCCTTCCTATGAATAAGAATCCCTAAATATGGTGCAATTATGATTTATGTCAAATGGCTAGCTGTTCAAACAAAGCTCGTTGTAAGTTGTCATAAGTTTTTCAAAAAACATGCAAATACAACTTTGAAAAACCACATTGCGAATAAATATTGTAAGTCTTTGAAAGGTGAACCATCTCGAGGTCAAACTTTGATGACAAGCGAAGGGAATGTTTGGGCTTATGACGTTGATGCGGTTCGTGAGCAAATGGTGAATTTTGTAATTCAAGAAAGCTTGCCATTCAAACATTTTGACAATGAATGTTTGACCCGGCTAATTCAACGAACTCTCCAACCGCGATACACACATGTAAGTCGTGCTACACTTAGAAGAGATTGCTTAAAAATGTGAAAAAAGCTAAAAATGAATTAATATCTTATTTTGAAAATTTACAAACCGGTGTTAACTTAACTAGTTGTAACACCCCAAATTTTTATTTAAAAGACGAGAAAAGAAAAGTATCCAGAAAGAAAGGTAAATGGACACAAGTGGAGGGGCTAAAGTTGTAAATGGACAAAACTCCAATATTTTATTATTAAAATGGGTATGGCCACCCACTTTAAAGCATATCTGCTTTCTGTTCTCGGTAAAGAAGAAGAAGAAGAAAAGGGTGCCGGTTTTGGAGAAGAAGAAGGAAGGAAAAGCTGCAAAAGGTGAGTTTCTTGAGCTTATGTTCGGGTTTAACTCGGTTTGCAGCTTGTAACCGAGTTCTTGATGTTTTAAGAAGGTTGTTCTCGGAATTTTGAAGCTGAAATCACAGGTGAAAGTGTTTGGGTTGAAGAGCTGCTTCAAGGTGAGTTTCTAGAATCCCTGTTTTACAGATTTTAAAGTATTTGGGCTATTATGTATACCGGGTAAAAGATTTTCAAAGATAACCGTATGTTTCAGCTTATTGTTCGATGTTATGTGCTGTGGTTGTGTGTTCTAGGCTTGTTATGGGTTAGTATTGTGCTTGGTAAGTTTTAAATGCCCTTAGTATGATAGATCTGTGTTTGGGTTTTGTTGGAATGATGTTAGGGTGAGTTTGGCAGCGTTAGGCATATTTCAGAATGTTCTCAGGTGCCCAAGCGTTATGTGCTTAAGTGTCCTTATGGGCACAAAGTTGGTGAGCCCAAATAGTGCTAATGCACCCAGGTCATGCGCCTGAATAGTGGCCGTGCGCCCAGAAAGTGTGAAAATTGGTTAAGTGTGGGTCATGTGTCTGCATAGTGCCCATGCGCCCAGAATGGTTTCTGTAGCTAAGTGTTAAACGCCCAAATAGTGCTGATGCGCCCAAATAGTGCTGATGCGCCCAAATAGTTCCCATGCGCCCAGGAGCTTTTATACTTAGAATTTTCTGCTGATGCGCCTAGAATGACGTGTTGTGCCTAGTTTTGGACTTAGGGCTTTCTTAGGGGCTTTAAGAGGTGATGTTTGAGATAGGTCCCGTTGGGATGTGAGGGTTTATGCTTGGTGCACGCTTGGTGTTGTGTTGTGGTTCCTGGTGTTGTGTGTGGTGTGTTGTCTTTCTTCATTAAATGGTTTTCAAAACGTATGTATTATGTTATATTATACGTTATGTATGATGTATGGCTTTGCGTGGTGTGACGTATGATTGATCGAAAAGTATTATGTAACGAAGTGAAAGACAATAATAATGAAAAGTGGAACGTAAAGAACGAAGGGAGTCTTTGTGACTCGAAGGGAGTCCTTGTGGCTCGAAGGGAGTCTTTGTGACTCGAAGCGAGTTTTTGTGGCTCGAAGCGAGTCTTTGTGGCTCGAAGGGAGTCTTTGTGACTCGAAGGGAGTCCTTGTGGCTCGAAGGGAGTCTTTGTGGTTCGAAGGGAGTCTTTGTGGCTCGAAGGGAGTCTTTGTGGCTCAAAGGGAGTCTTTATGGCTCGAAGGGAGTCTTTGTGACTTGAAGGGAGTCTTTGTGACTCGAAGGGAGTCCTTGTGACTCGAAGGGAGTCCTTGTGACTCGAAGGGAGTCCTTGTGGCTCGAAGGGAGTCCTTGTGGCTCGAAGGGAGTCCTTGTGGTACGAAGGGAGTCCTTGTGGCTCGAAGGGAGTCCTTGTGGCTCGAAGGGAGTCCTTGTGACTCGAAGGGAGTCTTTGTGACTCGAAGGGGATCCTTGTCGCGTACCCCGGTACTGTCGGTCTTCGGACATGAGTCAGGTATTGCATGAGACAGGATCCATATTGAAGTGAAAGAATGAGGTCTTTGTGACTCGAAGGGGATCCTTGTCGCGTACCCCAGTACTGTCGGTCTTCGGACATGAGTAGGGTATTGCATGAGACAGGATCAATAAGTGAAAGATAATGATGAAAGTACGAAATGTACGAAATGAACAATGATGAAGATAATAATTATTATCAACATGTATGTATGATGAGTGATCACATACGTTTACTAAGGATATGTTTTAAGGAAAGTAAAGTATTTTATTCATAAAAATAGAACTCACTCAGCGTCGCTGACTTTTTGTATGCATGATAGTTGGCAGGTATTTTGTTGATGCTGAGGAGTTGCAGGCATGGATGCATACGCTACTGGGAGTGTTTCGAAGACTGGCATCCATATTTTGACATGTTATTGTATTTTGATATGTAAATGATTTATGTAATGAGATAACATGTTTTAATTATTATGAAAGCTTTTGAATTCCGCTGCAAATGTAATGTTTGTTCTAAATAAATTATGCGATGACAGTCCAGCTGTAAGCGTCCCGGGAACGGGGCCTTACAAGTTGGTATCAGAGCTAAAGTTTAAGAGAATTGGGTAAATATTTTCAAAAAGAACCTAATCTTAAACTGAGAATGGGACGAAAGGAAAGGGATCCCAGTCCTAGTAGCTACGTGCCTGCAGGTAAAAGTTTTATGTAAAAGGTTTTATGTAAGTTAATGTTAACCGGCATTATGTGCGCATGTTATGTGGCTTGTGTGCTTTTGTGTAGATTTAAATACTGATGTAGTCAGGATAGTAAATCCTTGGGGAATGAAGAGTAAAGTAACTGGCTAATCACAACTGGCCACTGTGATTAGGGATTCACTATATTTGACATAATTCGAGCTATTACCTTGATTGACCGTGTTGGTGTTTGAATCTTGTAGTGTTTTAGATGGCTGGAGGTAGGTCTTTAAAGGCTTCGCGAGGTGGAGGTCGTGGTGGACGTGGTGTTAGACCGCGTGTCACGAGGAGCAGAGCTAAGACTGCTGAGACGGCTCCTGATGAGTCAGCGCTTAGTCACCAGGAGGGTGAGGACGGGAATGCTAATCTGAGAGACTCAATGAAGGAGGCAGTAGCAGAGGAAGTCCAACAGGTCATGCAGATGATTCTGCCAACTGTAGTGACCGAGGTCATTAGAGCTATGAAGGAGGATGAGAAGAAGGAGAGAAAAGAAAGACCTCTAGACGAGGAGGCGAGGAAGGAGGTCTAAGGGGGAGGGAGCAACCGAAGACTGACATGGTTGTCTCCAGTGATGATGAGGAGGATGAGGAAGCTGTGCAGGAGACTGCAAGGGATGCAACTATGGATCATTCCAAAGGTGTAAGCCCCCTACGTTTGATGGAAATGGGAGTGCAGCGGCTGCACAACGTTGGGTGAGAGAAATGGAAGCGGTACTTGAGATTAGCGAGTGCCACGAGGATCAGAAGGTGAAGTTTGCTACCCACTCATTTGTGGATTCAGCCTTGTGCTGGTAGGACAACATTGTTCAGGCAGAGGGCACCAGAGAAATCGGGAAGATGAGGTGGAAGGAGATAAAGAGGTTGGTAATCGAGGAGTTTTGCCCTCATAGAGAGCTTGACAAAGTTGAGAGGGAGTTCCTGCAGCTAGAGGCGAGAACGATGACTCACCAACAGTACACCACAAAGTTCAACGAGATGGCAAGGCTGGTGCCAGATCAGGTGGCGCCTGTGTCACGAAAGATCAAAAGGTATATTCAAGGTCTTCCAGCAGATATCCGCAGACATCTGATCGCTGCCCGGCCAGGGACGTTTAGGTCAGTGGTTGACTTGGCAGGGAGGCTGTATGATGAGCGAGAGACAGTGGCGATGATGGATGAGGAGGAGGAGCGGAGTTATGATAAGAGTGGGAGCGGAAGGCGGGATAATGATGATGGTGAATTTGTGGCTGGAGGTAAGATGATGAGGTTCAATGATCGGAAGAGGATGTCTGAGAAGGAAGAGGTAAGCAAGAAGTGTGGTAGAGGCCACGCAGGGGAGTGCAGGTGGGGATCGAGCGTCTGCTTCCAGTGTGGAAGAGAGGGCCACCTGGCGAGGGATTGCCACGCGATGAGATGCTACAGGTGTGGTGAGGGTGGACACAGGAGCAGAGACTGCACGAAGTCAAGGGCTGAGAGCTCCGAGGCAAGGCAAAGGGTTCGAAATGAGGAGAACAGAGGATGAAGGTCAGAGCATTCGCTATGACCAGGAGGAGGCTAGAGCGGACTTCGACGCGACGTCAGGTACGTTTCTAGTAAATTTAAATTTGTGCCTTGTGCTTGATTTGTGGTGCTAATAGTGGTTTCATTCCTGCTGCCTTCTGTGATAAGTTACATATTAGGAGTAGGAAGAGTGATGAGTTTTCGATGCAGAAATTGCTATTGGTAAGTCCACTAGGTTACCGGATGTCCTAGAAGATTGCGCGATAGAATTGAGAAAGCACGTGTTTCCTGCTAGACTGTTCAGGGCAGACGTAGGTTGATAAACGTACACCTTCGGGTGAATTGGCTAGAATCTATGAGGCAAACACCGATTGTTGCAAGAAGGTGGTTTGAGCCATCGCACCCGAAAGAAGTTCGGTGCTGATCTATGGCGATGAAGTAATGATGAAGGTCCCATTTTGGAAAAGGAATCATTCGAATCAGGAAGCGGGGAAGGCTAATACTGAAATATAAAAGACTAAATTGAATTGTTGCTCGGGTAAGAGAAGTGGCATGTTGACTAGAGCTACCCGACGTGTTAAGTAGAAGTCATTCGATGTTCCATGTATCTCGTCTAAAAGAGTGCTCAATCGACGAGGATACGATCGTGCCACTTGAGAATACCGATATGGATGAATGATTCAACTATGTGGAGCAACTGATGGTCATTTTTGATAGAAGGGATAAGTCGAAAGATGGTTCCACCTGTCAGAGTACAGTGGAGCCTAGAAGGGGACTAAGCCTACGTGTAAGATCAAGGAAGAGGTGAGACAGCGTTACCATGACTGTTCAAGAAGCGACAGGTTTCAGGGACGAAACCTATATAAGGGGGGTGGACTTGTAACACCCCATATTTTTATTTAAAAGACGAGAAAAGAAAAGTATCCAGAAAGAAAGGTAAATGGACACAAGTGGAGTGGCTAAAGTTGTAAATGGACAAAACTCCAATATTTTATTATTAAAATGGGTATGGCCACCCACTTTAAAGCATATCTGCTTTCTGTTCTCGGTAAAGAAGAAGAAGAAGAAAAGGGTGCCGGTTTTGGAGAAGAAGAAGGAAGGAAAAGCTGTAAAAGGTGAGTTTCTTGAGCTTATGTTCGGGTTTTAACTCGGTTTGCAGCTTGTAACCGAGTTCTTGATGTTTTAAGAAGGTTGTTCTTGGAATTTTGAAGCTGAAATCACAGGTGAAAGTATTTGGGTTGAAGAGCTGCTTCAAGGTGAGATTCTAGAACCCCTGTTTTACAGATTTTAAAGTATTTGGGCTATTATGTATACCGGGTAAAAGATTTTCAAAGATAACCATATGTTTCAGCTTATTGTTCGATGTTATGTGCTGTGGTTGTGTGTTCTAGGCTTGTTATGGGTTAGTATTGTGCTTGGTAAGTTTTAAATGCCCTTAGTATGCTAGATCTGTGTTTGGGTTTTGTTGGAATGATGTTCGGGTGAGTTTGGCAGTGTTAGGCATATTTCAAAATGTTCTCAGGCGCCCAAGCGTTATGTGCTTAAGTGTCCTCATGCACCTAAAGTTGGTGCGCCCAAATAGTGCTAATGCACCCAGGTCATGCGCCTGAATAGTGGCCGTGCGCCCAGAAAGTGTGAAAATTGGTTAAGTGTGGGTCATGTGTCTGCATAGTGCCCATGCGCCCAGAATGGTTTCTGTGGCTAAGTGTTGAAACACCCAAATAGTGCTGATGCGCCCAAATAGTTCCCATGCGCCCAGGAGCTTTTATACTTAGAATTTTCTGCCGATGCGCCTAGAATGACTTGTTGTGCATAGTTTTGGACATAGGGCTTTCTTAGGGGCTTTAAGAGGTGATGTTTGAGATAGGTCCCGTTGGGATGTGATGGTTTATGCTTGGTGCACGCTTGGTGTTGTTTTGTGGTTCCTGGTGTTGTGTGTGGAGTGTTGTCTTTCTTCATTAAATGGTTTTCAAAACGTATGTATTATGTTATATTATACGTCTTTGTGACTCGAAGGGAGTCTTTGTGGCTCGAAGGGAGTCTTTGTGGCTCGAAGGGAGTCTTTGCGGCTCGAAGGGAGTCTTTGTGGCTCGAAGGGAGTCTTTGTGGCACGAAGGGAGTCCTTGTGGCTCGAAGGGAGTCCTTGTGACTCGAAGGGAGTCCTTGTGGCTCGAAGGGAGTCCTTGTGGCTCGAAGGGAGTCCTTGTGGCTCGAAGGGAGTCCTTGTGGCTCGAAGGGAGTCCTTGTGGCTCGAAGGGAGTCCTTGTGGCTCGAAGGGAGTCCTTGTGGCTTGAAGGGAGTCCTTGTGGCTCGAAGGGAGTCCTTGTGACTCGAAGGGAGTCTTTGTGACTTGAAGGGGATCCTTGTCGCGTACCCCGGTACTGTCGGTCTTCGGACACGAGTCAGGTATTGCATGAGACAGGATCCATATTGAAGTGAAAGAATGGGGTCTTTGTGACTCGAAGGGGATCCTTGTCGCGTACCCAGGTACTGTCCGTCTTCGGACATGAGTCGGGTATTGCATGAGACAGGATCCATATTGAAGTGAAAGATAATGATGAAAGTACGAAATGTACGAAATGAACAATGATGAAGATAATAATTATTATCAACGTGTATGTATGATGAGTGATCGCATACGTTTACTAAGGATATGTTTTAACGAAAGTAAAGTATTTTATTCATAAAACTAGAAGTCACTCAGCGTCGTTGACTTTTTGTATGCATGATAGTTGGCAGGTATTTTGTTGATGCTGAGGAGTTGCAGGCATGGATGCATACGCTACTGGGAGTGTTTCGAAGACTGGCATCCACATTTTGACATGTTATTGTATTTTGATATGTAAATTATGTAATGAGATAACATGTTTTAATTATTATGAAAGCTTTTGAATTCCGCTGCAAAAGTAATGTTTGTTCTAAATAAATTATGCGATGATGGTCCAGCCGTCCCGGGAACGGAGCCTTACACTAGTGACATTTGGTTGACTCCTCATGGTTCACCGGACTCGTACATTTGTGTCACCGCCCATTGGGTTGAACCCGATTCGTGGCAAATGATGAAACGTATGATTGCGTTTGAATTGTTTGATTATCCTCACACAGGTCAAAATATTTTTTTATCTTATTGGCAAAGTTATTAAAACATATAAACTAGAAAATGAAATCTTGTCAATATCTTTTGATAACGTGTCAAATAATACACTTGCGATAGAACATCTAAAATTAAAATATAAACCAATTTGTGATGGTGTGTAATTTCATAGTCAATGTGTCACGCACATCATAAACTTAGCCGTTCAAGACGGTTTAAAAACTATTGAAACAGTAATGGATAGTTTTAAAAGAATGTTACGTGACATTTTTAGCAGTAACCAAAGATATAGTAGGTATCGCAAGTTTTGTAAAAACGCAAATTCTAAATGTTTAGGTCCGAATTGGGATGTACCTACAAGATGGAATTCGACTTGTAACATGTTTGAAAAGGCTATTGAGCAAAAAGAAAGTTTAATAGCATTTCACAATACTTTGGTGAGTCGTGGAATGGCTTCGCCTTACCATCCATTGGGTTGGGCTATTATTGAAGAAATAACCAAAATGATTAATGTTTTTAAAACCACAACTACTTGTCTTTCTGGAGTTTATTATCCAACGAGTCCATTAGTACTTCACCAAATTTACTTAATGACTTTAAAATTAAATGAGTTGTCGTTTAGGGGTAGACCTTATTCGGATATGATACCACCAATGAAAGAAAAACTTAAAAATATTTTAAAAAAATGCATCCGGTTATTACATGTGCCGTTTCCTTAAACCCTTGCTTAAATACGTCTGGGGTTGAAACTTTACTTGATAAAATTACTTTTAATTTGGATTTAGAAGAAGAAAACCCATATTATGGTCAAAGTATAAAAGCTAGTTTTAACGCACATTTAGGACTAATGTTTGATATTTATTTAGCAAAATATAGTAAAACATCAAACATACATGATTCTATGAGGCATGTGGCACATGTTGAAGGTTCAAGTGATCCAATGTTTGTATTGTATAATAATTTAAGAGATGATTGTAATAAACGTCAACGTGGTAACACTCCGAGTAGTGAACTCGGGAGGAATGGTGGAACAAACTTTTTATCCACCATGACCCACAAGATTTTAAAAATTTTGATTTGTTGGCTTTGTGGAAAGGTAAGAAAGATCAATTTCCCATCCTATCCACCATGGCCTGAGATTTACTAACCGTCAAAGCTTCCACGGTAGCTTTGGAATCTGATTTTTCTGTTAGTGGTAGGATTATATCAATACGAAGAACACGACTCACTCTCGAAGGAATTGAAATGTGTATTTGCTTGAAGGATTATTTGGATGCAGCTGAAAGAATACAAGACAAAGGCTCACTAGAAGGAGAATCGGAATATGAAGCCGAAATATATGAAGACGAAGTAGACGGTAGATTGACAACCGGAATGACTGATGATTAAGCGACATATGATGAGTACCTTCGTAATAGCTCAGGTTCTGATGGAGAAGAATAAAGTATCCAAATATGCAACGAACGAACGAAGAACGACTAGCCTAAATGTTTAGTTTTTAAAATTTTACGTTGTTTGAATTATGTTTTGAATAGTATCTTTATTTTATATTTTATATAATCTTTGATTTGTAAGAGTTAAATTATTGAATAAATTTAATTTTAAGCCTTTTGTAATGTTTTATGTTTTAATATTTATAAATAATTAATATAAATATGTTTTATGATAAAAACAAATAATCATATTAAAATTTTCATGTATAATAAATGAATTACTTTGGATTTACCCTAAATGCATCATATTTACCCTAAATATATTTATAATTAATTACCCTAAATGTATTTATAATTAATTACTTTGGATTAAAAAAAAACCCAAACCAGTTTTCAAACCGGCCCAGACCGGTTTCATAGGTTTGAGAATTCTAGCCTACAAACCGATTTAGGAACCGATCCGGTTTGGGTTCAAACCAGTTAAGAAAAAACCGTTACAACCAGTCCGGTTTGAAACTCGAACCGGTTTGGCCCTATAAACCTGTTTGTACACCTCTACTTGTGGGCAGTAGATGGGTTTTATATGCATGGGACTAAAATATGCATGTATGATGTATGGGCAATGAATGTTGTTTTGGGTTACGAGCAATACAAGGGTATGCATAATATATATTATATTCCGTGGATGGGTATAATAGGTATTCATACGTGTCTAAAATAAATATATTGTAAGGGTGTGTTTTGTGCAAACCATTATGCATTATGAAGTGTGGTTTGGTTACATATCTTGAGCACGAGTTTGTGTAATATCATTCGAGTAGATTATTTTTATTTTATATAAATACATATATATATATGTATGTGTATATATATATATATATATATATATATATGTATATGTATATATATATATGTATGTGTATATATATATATATATATATATATATATATATATATATAGCTAAAATGTAGAAAGAGTGCATTGTTCATAATAATTGGGTCATTCACTTGATGTGCTTTGGGTTTGAGTGTGTCTGCTTGTGAATGGGGTTCAATCGATGACCTGCGTTATAACTGAACCGTGATTGCGAAACCGTATAATTCAGTTAATTTAAGTTAATAAATATATTAATGAAATATTAAATGTGCATTCAGCTTATTCGTTAACCTAACTACTTGTGCTTGCATTATTGAACTGTTGTGCTTATAAGGTGAGTTTACGGCCCCATTTTATATATATATTCTTTTTGGGAAAAAGAAACATGTGTGTTTTTAAACGTTTATTCATTAGATCAGTATTACTGTAATTATCGCATGATTACTAGTGTTGTACCATTTTAAGTCCTCACTTTCGAATCGTTAATTTATGTACATAACGAGGTAATTCTGAGTAGATCTATTGGGTTTGCAAACCCCTCCCGGGCTAGTCGCCCTAGCACGACTGCACGTCAAACGGGTGTTTAACTGACCTAATTACTATTGTTGTGGTCTAGTAACCACAGCTGAGGCATACATATAATTGTCAGCTTCGGTTGCGAACTTCATACAGTATATAACTTGTTATGTAGACTAGCTATCTACTGATATTACTTTATTTACTGGATCTACTTTTGATTATTGCATACAGTATGTAACTTGTTATGTAACTTCTTAATATATACATTGCTAGGAGCATCTCATTATTGCATACATCACTAATTGGTTTAAATGATTAAACAACATTTATGCAAATTACATTTATTTGAGTCGCGCGTGTTTTGCGCCATTTAAATTATGAATTATCTCGTGTCTGCAAATGTTTTTTATGAATTCGTTATTAATTATGCTTTTGGGATTTTCTAATAATATTGAACAACTATGTTTTGTAATTATTGTGTTGTTTGGTGTAACTATCGGCTAGATTCTGGTATGTTACGTGCTTAACTATAAAACCCCGTTTGTGAAAATTGAGGGTGTGACAAATATATCCACAATGAAAGCAAAAATGCATAAATGCATAGCTTGTTTAAGGCTAAAAAATAAGCTCACATATCAGATGAAATTAGGTATAAGTGTTTTATTTTACATGTATGAATATTTTCACCAACTCATTTTGCTTTTCAGGATATCACAAAAAACATTTTTAAGGTTATTTAGGTTTGTTTTATTTGCTTATATATTTCTCGAAAACGTATATTTATATTTTGTTTTATCAAAAATTGTTTCGAGTTTCCGGTGTTGTTGCCACAAACATTAAGTATTAATTTTAACTTGGACCAATTTATAAGCAAAGTATCAAGCATGTATACCATTCCCCACACTTAAACTTCATATTGTTCTCATTGTGATTCACAATAAATATTAAGCAGAGAAAGGCAAATGAAAACTCCCCTAAAATGATGAGCCAAATGCGGGTGATCGTTTCCAACAGCCGCCTTGAATGAGCTCAAATGAAAACATCAGGATTAATCTAAAGATCAGCAAATTATTTAAAACAGAAAATTAAAGTCCTAAGCATACATAACAAAATAAACAGACTGAAAGTAACATAGAGCCATGTTTTGGTTATGGGTCCTTGACTAGACCCTTCCCCACACTTAGTTTTTTAATGAGGTGGAGGTTTATCACCTCCGAGAAGATCTTTGTTGGTACATCGATTTAGGCCTTTAACCGATGACCATTGACGTTAAAGCTTAGTCCCTCATTGTTTCCAATCTTGATAGCATCATGTGGAAGAATTTTGTATTTGTTTTTGTTTTTTTTGTATGTTGAACATAAACAGATAGTCAAAAATTTGGATTGCCTTTCGGACTAACATGTGTCCCCGGCAATGGCGCCAAAAACTTGGTGTGTGCGGATAGTATATATATATTTAATAAATGTTTTTCACACAGATTCAGTTTTAAATGGTTATTACTAATACTAAACTACACACATAAAAGGAAAGTGTACCTGTCGTGAGGTAATATAGTGTTGGTAAGAACCAAGTATCAATCCGTGGACACACTAAGCCTACTCAACAGCCCTTATAATTGACTATCATATTTAGTTAAATAAAATAACAATAAATAAAGATAGATAAAAATAGATTGAGACTTTTGGTGATTCTTTCAGTGAAGTAAGGCTATTATCCTAATTCAGATTACACTTATGTAACTGTGATGAATTGGTGGTGTGGTTAAAGATATTTATTTATGTAATTATGTTATAAACGTGAGCCAAAGCAGATTTCTCATCTGCCAGCTCCCTAGTGACAAGGACACCAGCATGAGTAACTTACAAAACTGATAAATCAAAGTCACTAGTAATGCAGGCATATCTCGTGTAACCTTTCAACATAAGATTTCTGAAAACATAACTTAATGTTAAAAAGAGAGTTGATCAAATTCCTTTTTAACATACCATTAATTTTAGAAAACCATAACAATTACTATAGATTTCTAAGACTAATAAAAGGGAACCCGTGAATGATCCAGAAAGTTAAGGTGATATGATTTCTAATAGCCATTTCTAGTTCATTAGCCATGGATTTATTATGAAGACCGGTTTCACAAACAAAAGTTAGTTCATATGTTTTCAATCTTGTATGACATTTACAATTACAAATCATAAGTTTATAACTCGCCGTTCAAATGTTGATGCTACCCATAAAAAGTTTACCCAAGATTACCATAATATAAACCACATGATTAGTTCATCATAAGTTACATAAAGTTTCACTAAATTAGGATTATAAAGGAAGTTTAGCTCATAATGAGCTTGAACATAACAACAAAGATAGAAGATAGTAATGAAATCATTGCTACATTAGAACAATCAAACCGGTGATCTACTATGGATGATGTTAAACGATCCCGAGCTTCTTCTAAGTGTTGAATGGACCTTCAAAACGTTCTAAGGATTTCCAAAGGCTGGGTTTCCGAGAGGGAACATGTTGGACTCAACAAGTGCAATGAAGGATAATGATTGCCGTAATCAAACATAATGTGTTCTAACATTCAAACAATCATTAACTAACATATTAGCATCATTAACATTCATAACATACATCAATTATTGTTTAAATTTCTTTTACAAGTTTGTAGATAAAAGAAATTTTCAAAGTGTCGGCAGCGTATGAGTTACTATCCACAGCGGATGATCAAGTCTATGCAGCGGATGAAGAAAATGTTTAAGTGTCTACAGCGGATGACCAACACACATATAGCGGATGACTTATGTCCACAGCTGATAAATAGTCCAAAGCAGATGTTCATCCACAGCGGATGTTCATCCACAGCGGATGAACACTCCACAGCAGACATGATCAAGAAAAACACACAAGTGTTCACTGCGGACAACATCCAAGACACAACAAACTACTTATTCAACATTCACAGCGGACGACTTAGCATTCACAGCGGACAGTCAATCAACTACAGCGGACGACGACTTAGGATTTTATGTAATTTTAGTTTACATAAGGGTATTTTTGTAATTGTATATAGTTACTTGTATAGGCTATAAATAGCATAATACCCTAATCCTTGGGAAGCTTTTGAACAATCAATCAAACAAGCAGATTATTATCATTCGAGCATTCAAGCATACAAACACACAATCAGACACACACACACAGATATCATATCATTAATCATGGGTTTCCGCACTATGATTAATGAGTATTGATTATATAACAACTTGTTGTTATATTTGAGAGATTCAAATCGATCCTTAGGGGAATCTATTGTTTTGTTTTTAGTGTTCTAAGTTCTAAAACCTGTGAAATTTTGAATTCCATCAGTTGATATCAGAGCCTTGTCTCAAATCAATCATTGATTTTAGATCCTCTCAATCAATACAATGACATCTATGGTTCATTAGCTTCATATCATTCA
This sequence comes from Flaveria sonorensis, assembly GCA_025506505.1. Lineage (NCBI taxonomy): Eukaryota > Viridiplantae > Streptophyta > Magnoliopsida > Asterales > Asteraceae > Flaveria > Flaveria sonorensis. The sequence continues at coordinate 10,049,587 of CM046439.1, forward strand.
TTTTCAAGCTGAAAATCATCACAAAAACCCACTTCTACCTCAAACATTCAACAAATGCTTAAGACATGATTCATTAATCTGTTTTTATGCATTCTTTAGAAGATTTTGTGTTATTAAAGCTCTAAATAGCATTCATACACTGTTTTTCTAAACAGAATCATCTCAAATCCTCAAAAACCTCAAAAACCTCTTCGGTTCAAGGGTTTTTTTTTATAGAACAGTAACCGATTACTGTTTTATCAAGTTTTCTTCAGACTTACATTGTTTTTAAACATTTTGAATCATCTCAAGTGTTTAAAATAATCATATTCAAGTATTTTCATACTTGAATTAGGTTTTTGTTTTTCAATCAACAAACCGATTTTTGATTTTTGTGAGGAACAGTTCGGCCGTAACAAACCCTAGGATAAACCCTAGTTTTCATTCATACAAAACCTTCAAAATCTACGGTGATTTTGTTGGATTCAGCATCAAAACAAAGAAGAAACATATTCTTCTTTTGAATTTTTGAAAAAGTTACTTTTTGATCCAAATAGTTAACTTTTAAAAACATATTATATGTTTTTAAGGTTTTGACTTTTCTTGACTGACATCATTGACTGAGTAACATTCCTTGAACAGAATATTCTTTATTTCACCGAGGATTGATTGTGACGTTTAATTGGACATTAATTAATTTAAAACTGAATTAATTAATTCCTTTATTTGGTTAAGTTAAAAGTGACAAAATCATTACAAACAAAACCTAGTGACCTTAGGATAAAACAAATTCAGCACCAAGCTAAATAATCAAACAAATTTGACTTAAACCGTTAAGTTAAAAAATTAACAATCATGTCGGACAAAATTTCAGGTTCAAACAATGGTCTCAAACCACCCAGACTGAAGAACAAACCAGACTTCAAATAATGGAAAATAATGTTCCGAAACTAGATTATTTTTCAAGACCCGGACCTATGGACATCGATAACCGAGGGACCATACATACCTGTGACTCTGGGTCCAGATTACAACATTCAGAAACCAGTGAGCTTGAAAAGTGTAGCTGGGTGATGACCTCAAAAAGGTAAAACAAACATGAAGGCTTACAACATTTTGGCAATGACTTTGCCATTTGAGATACTAACAAGAGTGGAAAACTTCAAAACAACACATGAACTGTGGAAGCTGCTTCACACCATGTGTGAAGGAAGTGAGGAAATCAGAGAAATCAAGAAAGAAAAATTAAGGACCCAGTATGAAACCTTCCATCATGTTCAAGGAGAGTCAATACCACAACAGCTTCACAGATTTGTTTAGCTAGTAAATGAGATGATTGTTTATGGTCTCAAATACGAATCTGTGGAGATCAACAAGAAAATGTTGCATACTCTTCCAGAGAGCTGGACTCAATCAGTCTCTTTGATGAAAGCAAAATTGCATCTAGAAGCATTATCATTGAATGCACTAGTGGCTAAAGTAAAGGCACTAGAACTAGTTAAGAGATCCAGAAACAACAGCACAGTTAGACATGTGGAATCATACAAGTTCAAGGAGATACAACAAACAGACAGTGCATTCTTAACTTTCACTGGTGAAGAAAAAGACAAGGAGTTTCTTGATTCAAGTGAAACATCATTCTTTTCTGCTCCTGAATCATCACAAAACAAACAAAAGTCCAAACAGACTGGTGTTCATGCTTCTCATGAAGCAACACCTCAAAGCAAACAACATCCACATGCTTCCAGCTCAAGCAAACATCTCCCAGCAAAGACTCAAAACATTCACAAATTTGAGAAACCTATGGATGCACTAACAATCATCATGCAAAGTGAGGAGCAAAAGGCAGCTTTTGCAGCCTTCTCAACAAGCTTTGAAGTCTACTTAGGGGCTAACCTCATACCATCATAGATCATACAACAAGACTTGGATGAATTGCCTCCTGATATGGTTGAAGAAATGGATCTTCAATGGTCAATGGCAATGATAGCATACAGATCCAAGAAGTTCATACAAAGGAACAGGGGGTTAAGGATGGATAAGAAAACCAAGATTGGTTTTGATAAAACAAAAGTGAGGTGCTATAATTGCCAACTCTATGGACACTTCTCCAGAGAATGTCAACAACCTAGAGTTGACAAAAACAAACAACAAACACAAACCTCAAGTAGTTATCACACAAACAAACAAATCCCACCTCCCATTAGCATTCTTGCTGCACCAACACCGACACAAATCACACAATACAGCCCCAATCAACACTTGAAGTCATCTACAATGAAATCAAACAAGATGGTGAGTGTGGCTAGAGTATGTACGAGGCAGAGATACTATCTCTCGATATATCCTCATGGCAAACATAGAGGATAAAATTTTAGAAATCCCAAAATAGGTAAGGGAGAATCTCTGTACTCAAGCATGCATTGACAAAGTCACTAGATACAGAGAGCACGCATACAAACTTTCTAAGAAAGTGATTGAAACAATCATTTTAAATGACAGTTTAAAATCAGAACAAAACAATATGAGATTAAAATACTATCACTGTAAAATGATTTAGACAAATTGATGTCTGAAAAATTAACACTAGCAGCTTAAGTGGAACAACTCTCTGAATGATTGACTAAGTCAAAAACATTACAAGCTGAAACTGAAGTGAAACTTCAGAAATTTCAGGTATGCAACAAGAAGTTTGAAGAACTTCTTGCTCAGCAAAGGGCATTTAAAGACCCTTCAGGTTTGGGATATAATAAGGTTAACCCACCTTATAATGACAACTATATCCCATTACTTGATTCAATGACCAACAAACATGGTGAGTCTCTTGACCCACATGATAGAACAGATGACTCAAAACAATCATCATCATCATCATCATCATTAATATCAAAAACACCTTTGATAAATATTGTTAAGAGCCAAGCACCACCACAAATAAAATCAACAGATTTTTATCAAGGAGAAAACAATGAGTTTGATGAACAAACAACAGATGAAGATGATGAAGATCTACTATATGATGAGTCAGATCAACCAGTTACTGAACCTAAAATGGTTTCAAGTGTGGTTGATACCACAACAAAACAATCAAAGCAGACGCAAATTTTGGTATCTGCTCAAGTGGAAGAAAGGTTGAATCTTCCACTGCCTCTCCTAAACAAACAAACAAAAGGAAAGGCAAAGCCTATATTCAGCCAAAACAGACAACATTAAATTTGATGTGCCATTAAAGTCAACTTTAAAATCAAAAGTTATTAACAAACAAAACAATGCAAATTTACCATGCTGTGAGTGGTGTAATCAATACACCCACACTACAGAAAATGCAAGGTAAGTATTACAAGTACTGTGATATGAACAATCATAGCACAAATCATGTCATTTTCACAACTATTGCTCAATTTGTGAAAGAAACAATCATAGTACTGCAAACTGCTTTTTCAACAAGAAAAACAAGAAGCAAAACAAACAACCTCAAGTTGAGAAATCAATTGAGAAACAAACAGTTGTTCCTAAAAAGAACAAAGGAGGAGTACCATGACAAACTCCTCATATAAAAGTTGTTTTAAACAATGATAAAAAATTTGATGACAACTTTAAACAACTAGAAAGGATACATAAGTCTCAGAACAGACATTAGTCAGACATCAGCATTCAAAGGAGGAGAGCTCAATGCACTTCTCCCAACAGAGCTAAAAACATACAAAGAAAATCTAGTGTGCCTAGAATTCCTAAGCCAGCAGACAATGCTACCCTAGAAGAAATTTATGTTGGGATGGGTTGCACCCTCTAACTAATTTCATTGTTTGTGCAGGGACATCAAAGAAGGCCTGACAACATCTTGTATGTTGACAGTGGATTCTCCCGACACATGACTGGCAACTGTTCCCTCCTTCGGGATTTTAAAAGCAAACATGGAGGAAATGTAGCATTTGGAGGTGACAATACAGGTGGAAAGATAACTGTTGAAGGAACAGTATCAAATGGGTTGATCAGCTTTGAAAATGTCAACTACTGCTCCAACCTCCAGTTTAATCTTCTTAGCGTATCCCAAATCTATGATAAAGGATATGCCACCTTATTTGACTCCAACAATTGCTACATCCTCAAGACGGGTTTTCAAATACCTAAAGACTGTATCCTTCTGAAAACACCCCATCAAAAAAACACATACACTGTTGATATGAACACTATTTCAGCATCAACCCCCAAACTTGTTTACTATCAAAAGCATCAGAAGATGTTTCCCAATTATGGCACAGACGATTAGGACACCCAACTTTTAACAAAATGAATCAACTTGTAAAAGGTGACGTAATAATAGGTTTACCACAAACATAATTCTTTTGTACAGACCACTACACTGCATGTTTGAAAGGTAAACAACACAAAGTGTCTCATAAGTCAAAATTGGTAAACTCAAATAACACACCAATCAAATTGCTTCACATGGACCTTTTTGGTCCTACAAACATCCTAAACATAGGAAAGAAGCAATACTGTCTTGTAATAGTAGATGATTACTCCATATTCACTTGGGTTTTCTTTTTACTACACAAGTCAGAAACAACAGAAATCTTCAAAACCTTTATCACTAAAATTGAAAATCAATTGGACCTTAAAGTAAAAACTTTAAGAAGTGATAATCGTACTAAATTTAAGAATGACATTATTTCTTCTTTTTGTGCAGAGAAAGGAATAAGTCATCAATTCAGTGTAGCAAGGACTCCTCAGCAGAATGGAGTTGCTGAAAGGAGAAATAGAACATTGATAGAAGCTGCTAGATCTATGCTAGCCGACTCTCTATTACCCATATCCTTTTGGGCTGAAGCAATCAACACAGCTTGCTACATTCAAAACAGAACATTAATAATCAAATAACATACAAAACTCTATATGAATTAATGTTTAAAAGAAAACCTTTCATTGGATTTCTTAAAGCTTTTGGATGTTCTATTTCAATATTAAACACCAGAGAACATTTATCTAAGTTTCTCCAAAAGCAGACGATGGATTTTTTGTTGGATACTCCGAAAGCTTAAAAGCTTACAGAGTATACAATCCACGACTGAACATAGTGGAAGAAACAACAGATGTTGTTTTTAATGAACATATTTCACTAAGAAGTCATTGGATCAGACTGGTTGTTTGATATTGACTCACTAACAAAATCATTTGACACATCTTACTTTGATGTTTCAAGTACCAAGGATGATAATAAGTATCCAATGGTTCCTTCACCAACCATTGATGTTCCTTTAACTGCTGATCCTCCAAGGAGAACAAATATTACTCCTTATAGTACCATAGTTACAGCTCCTCTTGATCAAACAAACACAACAAACACATCAAAAGAAACATCCCCAAACACACCATCATCATCAACTCCAGTGACCACTTAACCAAACAAACAACTAGGGTCACATCAACCAAACACAGTTAAAGAAGATGATGACTATCATTCATTACCTGATACATATCATGAAGATGAAATCTTTGATTTCTTTCATGACTCACCACAAACATTCAACGAACCCACACAACCAGATAATCAAACAACATCCGATACCCTTGCTTACCCTTCAACACCCAACCAAGCAATCACCAATCTTGATTCAACCATCCCTGTTGATTAGACTGAAACAACCAAAGTTCACATATATCATCCATTAGAAAATATCATAGGTGATCTCAATGTCAGAATGACAAGTAGTCAATCTGATACAACAAATATTTGCTTGTATTCCTACTTTCTGTCTCTAACTATACCCAAAAAAATAATAGAATCACTCAAAGACAACAGTTGGATAGAAGCAATGCAAGAGGAATTACAGCAATTCAGAAAGCAAGAGGTATGGCAGTTAGTTAACCTCCTAGAAGGTCACTATGCCATTGGCATAAGATGGCTGTTCAAGAACAAAGCTGATGACTGAGGGATTGTCATCAGAAACAAAGCAAGGCTCATAGCCCAAGGATATACTCAAGAGGAAGGTATTGATTATGATGATGTCTTTGCTCCTGTAGCTAGACTAGAAGCCATCCGATTTTTCCTTGCATATGCCTCATCCAAGAACTTCATTGTCCCCTAGATGGATGTGAAATGTGGATTCCTCTATGGAAAGATAGATGAAGAGGTATATGTTGCTCAACCACCAGAGTTTGAAGACCCAGAATTCCCTTACAGAGTCTACAAGTTGAATAAATCTCTGTACGCTCTTCATCAAGCACCTAGGAAGTGGTATGAAACTTTATCTAAGTTTTTGCTACAGAATGGGTATACCCGAGGGAAAATAGATCAGACATTGTTCTTGAAAAGAAAAGAACAAGACTTTCTTGTTGTTCAAGTCTACGTGGATGACATTATTTTTTGCTCTACCAACATTCAACTTTGCAGAGAGTTTGAGACTCTTATACAATCAAAATTCCAAATGAGCTCAATGGGAGAACTTACCTTCTTCCTTGGTCTTCAAGTTCAACAATCTACTAAAGGAATTTTTATCAACCAGAGTAAGTATGTGAATGATATTAAAGAAATACAACATGTCTGATTGCTGTAAGGCCCGGTTCCCGGGACGCTTACAGTCGGTCAATCATCGCATATAACATATAAAATTCATCATTTTGCAGCGGAACTTTAAACTTTTCATTAATAATTGAAAACATGTCAATACGTCATATCTTTAATTTACATCATCAAAAACTGTATTACAATATCATCTCAAAATGTGGATGCCAGGCTCAAAGCACTCCCCAGTAGCTTATGCATCCATGCCTGCACCTCCTCAGCATCAGCAATACCTGCCAACTATTATGCATACAAAAGTCAGCGACGCTGAGTGAGTTCTAGTTTTCATAATCAAAATCCTTTACAATACCTTACATTATATCGTTTACTTTTGTTCGTGATCACACATCATACGTACATCTAGATAATAATTATTTATTATCTCCATCATCGTCCATCATCATTCATTTTCGTACATTCATTCATTTACATCTTTACTTTCTTTATGAATCCTGCCATATGCTAAACCCCAACATTGTGCACGAAGCTGGTACTTTATCGGGGCTTGTAAACAACCCTTAATCATTGTGTACGAAGCAGATACATTGTGCACGAAGCAGATACATTCCATACATTATGCATGAAGCAAAATACAGTACCGGGGTAAGCGACAAGGATTCCATCATATATTACTTCCATTTTCATCATTCGTTTTCTTTCACTTTCCTTACATAATACTTTACGTACTTAAACATAACACACCACGTAAAGTCACATCATATACATAATCTAGAACAATCACCATCATACAATGCATACATACCATAAACAAGCATAAGCCAGCACAAGACATCATTTCTTAGCACTTAAACTCAACTTCCCAAACTTCCAGAAAGTCCCAAGTCCTAGATGGAATGCGGAAGAACAAAGAACTGCAGATGAATAAAGAAATGCGGTTGAACAGAAAAATGCTGATGAACAAAGAAATGCGGTTGAACAGAAAAATGCGGATGAACAAAGAAATGCGGTTGAACAGACAAATGCGGATGAACAAAGAAATACGGTTGAACAGACAAATGCGGATGAACAAAGAAATACGGTTGAACAGACAAATGCGGATGAACACTTCAAAAGATATTCCAAGTGTTCCAAAGAAATGCGCATGAACACTGTAGCAAATGCGCAAGCACATAGCATATGAAAGTTTTCAGAAAAATATTCCAAGTGTCCAAGGAAGTGCGCATGAACCAAATACGGATGACTAAAACAAATGCGCCTGAACACTGTAGCAAATGAGCATGAACGAAAGAAATGCGCATGATCACTGTAGCAAATGCCCCAGAACAAAACACTTATGCGAATATTCAACTCTAAATGCGGATGATCACCCAACCAATACGGATGATCATTACCCACCTGCAATGCAACTTATGCCATAACCAGTTCCCAATCATCATTCTAACACATCCTTAGCACATATCTAGCATGCTAAACACTTAGAACATACTAAACATCATACACATCTTAGAAAAACATCTAAAAACATACACCCAGTCACACACCATGTCAAAATTCATGGTTTAGTTTAGAAAACCTTCTGCCCGGTATGCATAACAACCCTAAACACTTAGAAAACCAGTAGAAGAGGGGATCTAGAACTCACCTTGAACAACTTTCGAGTAGAACTCCTCAAACCCGAGAACCCACTTGAAGTTCCAGCACCTAAAACACACAAAAACGAGCTCTAAACATATGAAACTCGGTCCAGAAGCTCAAACCCAGCTGAAAACCAAGACGAACACCTTGAAATCTTACATTTTGAAGATTTTCTTCCACTTTCTCTCGCTAAAACTGGTTGAGAGCCTCTCTCTCTCTCTCTAGAACCGAAGGTTGCAGGAGAGAAAAGAGGTTATGGGCGGCCATACCTCTTTTAAACCCCACTATGTGCAAGTTTGGCCCTTGCACGCTTTTAACCCCTTGCTTTTGAGATAGCTTCTGTTTGCTCCTTTACTTTTCTTTTTCTGAAATTTCTGGGTGTTACAATTGCACATCCAGCAAAACACCATTTGCAACTAGATTGAAGTTTGGCCCCGATCCAGAAGACATATCAGTTGATCAGAAGCTATACAGATCCATGATAGGCTCCCTGATGTACCTAACTGCAAGTAGACCAGTCATCATGTATGCAGTTTGCATGTGTGCCGGATACCAAGCAAATCCAAAAGAATCACACATAAATGTTGTAAAGATAATTTTTAGATACTTAAAAGGCAAACCAGCACTTGGCCTCTAGTATCCCAAAGATGGAGATTTCTTTTTATATGCATACATAGACAGTGATTATGGTGGATGCAATAGCTACAGAAAATCCACTACAGGAGGTTGTCAGTTTCTTGGATCAAGATTGATCTCCTGGTAGTGTAAGAAACAAACAAATATCTCTATGTCAATAGCTGAAGGAGAATATATAGCTGTTTTTGCATGCTGTTCTCAAGTGCTTTGGATTTAAAACCAAATGCTTGATTATGGCTTTCATTTTCTTAAAACACCCATACACATTGACAATTATGTTGCCACGTTTATCACTGACAATCCCGTTCAACATTCAAAAACCAAACATACAGATATCAGATATCACTTTCTGAGAGATTGCTCAGAAAAGGGAAAGTTGATCAAGGTGAACACAGACAATCAATTGGCTGAATAGTTAACCAAACCATTTGATTTAACAAGATTTGAATTTTTGGTTCAGTCACTTGGTATGATCCACTATGAACTAAACAAGTAATGTTTTCAAAACATTGATATCAAACAAGCTTGATTTTGTCAGAGTACACATTTAACACACATCTTTTAAAAATCAAGATAAAAACAAACATTCATGTTTTCCTATTAACAAACAATTTGAATCACACATGACCACTCATGAGAACTGATACTACACTAGCTTAATTCTTCACTTGAGTTATTTTCCACTAATAAAGACTGACAATACTTTGTTTGATATCTAGATAGGCTCAGCATGGGACACCTAACATCACATACAACAGTGAAGATCTAAATTCTCATGATTGTATGGTCAGTAACACACATCTTGGTTTATGGTGAGTATTGGTCTATCCAATGTTGATTGCTTGCAAAGTAACTACTATACACAAGTGACACAGTTTATAAATTGCTCAATCATACAAGTGTCTCCTTTGTTATGATTTTCATAGACCTAGAGTACACTAAGGCATTCTTTGTTGTGCTGAGCATAGGTTTGAATGACCTACATCATGATCCAAAAAGATTCCAAATGAGGAACACATCCATCTTGGATGAACAATCAATAAAATGTTTTAGACTACATTCCTTGTGAATGAATCAAAAGAATCCCAAAGAGGATCTCCTTTCAAAGTGAAGTGAAAAAGAATCCTAATGTGGATCAAACAACATGGATCAAATTGAGCATTTATACTCCTAATTAGCTAGGTTATAAGAATAGCAAGTACTTTCTAGCATATCTTGAGGAGGGTTGATCTTAATATACATTCAGATGTGGGAAACATACAACTCATCTTAAAACACCCAAATTATGATAATCACTCGTTGTTTCACTCAATCATTAATACCATGCATGAGTTTAAGTGGATGACAATATCTACAATCAACATTGTATTAGTCTATGTCTATTCTCAAAATCATCCAATCAACTCAATAAGGATTTAAGACTACTATGATCTCATGTCATGTGCACATGATTCATGTCCAAGCAAGAAAATCAACCATTTCTTAGTTAGATAAAGTGCTATCTTTCTAAATATTTATCATGCAAACAATTGAATTGGACTTTGATAATTTCCATTAAAACAAATTCAAATTTTGTCATTTTATAAAAAGTTATTTTAAATATGCAAAAATTTAGAGGGAGAAAATGAACATGAAAATATCAAAGGCAGTAGAATATGTGCATAATCATACAATTTGAAATATTAAAATTTTGAATTTTAAATATAGCCAAGTCAAGCCAGCACTTAAACATAGCAGTTTGACAAATACATATGCATAATATTGCTTGTGAGTGATATTTTAACATCAATATATTGATCATTTTAAAATTTTAAAATTTTAACAAACATTCAAAATTTTGAAACATTTCAAAATTTTAACAAACACAGCGCATGACTAACTTTAGTCATCCGTTATTGAAATAGTACAAGTGTACACAGCGTATGTACACAGGTAAGCATATGCTATACACTATCATACAAGCATTCACAGCGCATGACAATAAGTCATCCGGTGTGAATATCTCTTAAACAAACAAAGTGTGCACAGCGTATGACTAATGAGTCATCCAATGTGAACAACCAAACAACCATTCAAGTTTACACAGCGTATGAATAAATGTTCATCCTCTATGTGAACAATGTCAATCACACAGCGCATGACCAAATAGTCATCCATTGTATATACAGTAAAAAACACAGCGTACAATTTAAAAGTTGTGCAGTGGACGCACTATTCACAAAGCTGATGTGTAATTCATAGTGCATGACCAAATGTTCATCTGCTGTGAACATAAAAACAATCAAGGGTCCACAGCGTACAACTTAATGTTGTACAGTGAATGCCTTGTACCCACAGAGCATGTGTATTTCACAACGCATGACTTAAGATTAAATTTTAAGTTTAACTGTTTACACAGCACACATACATACTATATACACAGCGGACGTTCATTTTGTCCATTGTATATATATTTCAACGCTTGTCAATTTTTCATTCATCACGAGTGAGAGAGGCAAAATCAGATTTCTGAAACGTTACAACAGTGCGATAAACCTTGAAAACCCAGATCAACCAAAACACATTATTTGTTTGATCTCACCACTAACAATTATTCAAATAGGTATAACAACATGTTTCTTAACATCAGACAATCATCAAAACATCCGGTTCTTCAATTTTGATTCTAACATTGTCAAAAACTAAGTCGAACAATCAACTGTGACCAAACATGAATATTTGATGTTTTAAATGAAATCAAATGTTGAATATATGTTAGATGATCCTATTCACATGTATTAGGACTATTATTATGAAGAAATTTGATTAAGTGTCCATCAGATTTATGAACAGTCATGATGTTCATGCCAAAATCATTCAAAAATTGATTTTTGATCTTTGGAAATGTTTAAAAATGACTTGAAATATGTTATAACTTGGTAAATATGTTCAAAAGTCAGTTATAAACATGAAAAATCAGTTAAAACTGGCATAACATTGATCACAACAACATTAAATGTTTATGCATTCAATGTGCGTTGAATGGTAGGTTTTGACTTTAAAAGTCAAACTGAAATTCATATTTAATGTTGTTATGAAATAAAATCAGTATATGATATGAAACATACAAGTCATTGTAATGAAACAAACATGATGTTAAACAATTTGGATCAAAATAACTTGAAATTAACAAGATTTACAAGATTAAAATTGACCAAAATTGACCTATTAAAAGTCAAACTAACCTAATGGGTGTTTTTAAACAAACATACACTTTGACAAACTCATTGTGTTCAACATACATATGTCATCATTTAATAACAATGACAACTATCCTATGAACATTTGATCAACATTTCATCACATTAAACATCATACATCATTATCATACAAGTTACTAACACATTCTTCTTTATTGCAGATATGGCAAACTTAGTGTTTGTCAGAGATCATAATCTCTATGCTTTTCTAAACCTAGATGCTCCAAAGGCTGAAAATTATAGAGACATCATACAAGTTATTAGACAGATAAGATTTGTTCATACTATGATAGCAATGCCAGAGATCTATGAAGATCATATTATCCAATTTTGGACCCATGCTCATCTGGAGCAAACGAATAATCAACAAGTGGTAGTATATTGTGTATGATCATCAAATTATCATATCAGAAGAAGTCATCAGAAGGGTTCTACAACTTGGAGATGAAGACTCAGAAGGACCAGTTGAATTTGATGAAAATTATGTTCTGCATGTATTCAGGCATATTGGATATACTGGTACAATTGAGAGAAAACAGATTAAGAAATCTTACATGTGTGCACAATTCAAGTTTCTAATGCATACATACCAGAAAAAAATGACAAATAGGAAGGCTGGCTGGGATGCCACTTCTTTAAGGAGCTCTTTCAGCTATAGCAAGTATCATTGCTAAAAGGCCCTTTAACTTTGTAGCACAAGTTCTAAATGGGATGATTTACAACTTGACAGAAGTGAGGAATAAATTTCAGATGTATCCAAGATTCCTCTAAATGATCATTGATGATCTACTCCCAAACATCCTAAGAGAAGGTTCTATCTTTCAGCCTGTTCATTTTAATGAACATGTATTCAATAGAATCAAGACCAGCTTGTATCAAGGAGATGAAGTACCTATTCCCCCACACATGTAAGACCATGATTTGCCTGTCCTTGAAGTGTTCATGAGGATTTCAGGTCAGGGAGAACCAAACATGATGTTTCAGAACATTATTCATCAAGCTCCTATCATTCAACCCGCACCTATCAGACATGTAGAAGAACAAGCTGCACCCATACCAAAACTAATCATTCAAGAAGAACAAGCACTAGAAGATGTGCAAGAACAAGAACAACTCCATGTCAAACATCACTTTCCCTCTCCACCTCAGAGCCCATACTTTTCTGATCAGCAAACACTATCATCTCTTTTAAAAGACATTGATGCATCATTAGCAGATCAAGCAACTTATCAAGAAGAGGTTGGTACATCATCAATGCATGAGGTTGATCAAGAAGAACAAAGTACTCCTGCTAAACAAACTAAAGGTGAAGAACAAGCAAGAGATATCCCTACTGAAGAAGAAATAGAGTACTCAAAAGTGTTTTATTCACTGAGTACAACAAGCTGATAGAGAAATCAAACAACAGAGCAAGAAAGTTAAAAGAAAAGCTAAAGAGCAAAGATGAAGAGATTGAGAAGCTCAAGGCTGATCAAAAGCTCAGAAGTTGATTGTTCAGTTTCTTGAACAACAACTTGAACAATCAAAAGAAGAATTAAAGGTGAAAGACCAAGATCTTAGTAGTGCAAGGCTTGACATTGCCTACTTTACTAAGCAAACAGATTCTAAAGATGCTGAAATTGATAAAGTTAAAAGGATAATCTCTGCTCAAAATGAAGAGATTAAAAGGTTGAACAGAGAATTGGAACATGCTGACATTCTACTGAATGAGGAAGAACATTAAGAAGGTCAAGAACAAGACCTGAGTGAATAGTTTATAGATCAAATCATGTCTCAAACTGAAGAAACCAGCACAGAGGAAACTGAAAAGGCTATTATTATCCCCAAGGAGACTTATTCAGTGGATCAACTATTTGGAAAAGTTAATCCGTTTGAAAACATTCACTACTCACCCATTCTTAGACAACATTTTCATACTCCTGACACTCAAAGAGCAGAATCAAGCATTATTCATGTGAACCCACTATCAGAAAAACAAAAGGAGTTAATCAGACAGTTTGCACAATCATTAAAGGTGCAAACTGAAACATCAAAAGATCAAGCATCATCCTTATAGCCTCAAATGAAAACTTATAAGAGAAAAAGAAAGAGGCTGTATTTGGCTTCTTTGAAGAAAGGAAAACAAAAGGTTCAATAGTTGGAAGAACCTGAGTCTCCACTACTCAAACTTCTCAAGGTTAAAGCTAAACCAATTGATGAAGATGAACCAAGATAGAAAGAAACAGAACCTTCAGTGTTAGAAGAAGGTGAAATAGATCAAACACTTGATCAGCAACAAGATTCCATCATCATTGTAAGTGATTCTAATGAAGAAGATGAAGAACAAGATGAAGACGAGATGGAAAACATTCAAGACCTACTGCCTGATGATCCTGAAACCCTTATGGGTATAGAGCTTGCGGCAAGAGGATTTCATTATGATTCTTTCATGCACCTTAACCTTTCAGAGGTTAAAGACTTTCAAGAAGTCATGAAGAATGAAAAAGAGCAAACATACAAGAGATACAAAGAAATTAAAGATCAACTAGAGTTCTAAAAGAATCTGCCAAAGGATCCTTAGATTAATAAAATGACATACTCCCAGGTTAAAAGCTAGTTGAGTCATACAAGGATGCCTTACAGATCATATGAAGGTAGATCTCTATCTCAAATGAAGGATCTTGCTAGAGAAATTTACAAGAACATGCTGACTAGTGCATTGAAGCCACAGATCTCTATACCTTATCCATCTTCATCATTATCTACTTATCATCAAGCTCTACCAGAGCTTCATCCCATTAAGGAACCAATACAATTCATGCCTCATAGGCTATGGCCAGAAGGTAATGAGGTGAGGGAGATGATAAATGAAAACATCAATTTTGTTAAGTTGTATGACAAGATAACACTAACAGCATCTGCTAATGAGAGAAAGATTGTTGCTTGGAATATGATGAAATCTGGGATGCAGTACTTATAAAGAGAGTATCTGGCTTAGTCTAATACCTATCATACATATCCCAACTGGGATCTCTGAGCTATGAAGATAGATTAGACATGATGCAATTAAGGATGGTCAATCATACTAATAATCCCAAGGGAGCAGATTTCTATCATATCATGAGAACTTACATGAACAGACAACATCATGCGATGAAAACCAAAGCAGATAGAGAGAACAAGCTTCACTTGGCCAAGTTGAGAAGAGAGCAACAACTGGCAAGTAAGCAAAAGAAACAAATTGAAGAACCCCCAACTCAGATTGATAGTGAAATTCTGAAAAGAGTTGGATATCCTTTGAGACCATCAGATCTCAAGCTCATAATAAAGAAAATTGAGGGAAACCAATACAATCATCCAATCACAAAGTGGTATTATGATGAAACCACTTTGAAGTCGTATTGGAGAGAAAGCTTGAAGGCAAAGAAGCAGCTAACATCAGACTTTTTGATCCAGTGGAGATTAAACTGCTACATCCCTCCTATGTTTCATATTTGAAGACCAAGTCATTTTACTAATAGAAGATGTCTTATGCAAGGGTGACTGCTACTAGTTCATTCATATGTTGAGAATATTAGGAACAGTATACGTGAATGCTGCTCTAAAGCAAAGGATTGAGACGAATCAACAATCATTAACACACATAAAAGGAATTACTGGTTTAAGAATATCAGACAACAACAACCTAGAAGTTCTTAAGGGGAATCATGTTGTAACCATATTGGTTAGCAACACTAATGTGCAAAGCTTAGATCAATCAACCCTAGAACAGATGGTTTACCTCTCCATCCAGTGCAAGTATGATGATCAAAATAGTGCTATACAATATTTTGCTGAACACATTGTAAACTGCTAGATTGCAATGAAGATCACTCCTTTGACTAACCAAGTCAATGAAGCTAAAAAAGATCAGATTACTAAGAAGGATGCTGATGAGTCATTGAAGGCCACAGCTGAAGTCCAAAAGAGTGTTGATTAAGCTGGACCATCACACACTTAAAGGTTTCTGATAGACAAACAAACAAAAACAACAAACATACATACCTAACCTTTCAAACAAACAAAACATCCAACCATACATAACATACAATAAACACATCAGAGCATCAATCATTCTTACATGTCATCAAACATATCATCAATCACATAATAACAAGTCATACTAGCAAACATACTTGAATAAAAACATACAAGGCAATCTGATTACACATGTGTAATCAGTTAATCATACAATCATGTAATCATACAATCAACCAATCATTCATAATCAGTTAATCATACAATCATTCAAATTAAAACCTAATCAAACACATTAACAGTAACAAACAACGGTAGAGGATGACAACATTAATGAAACATTATAAGTCAATCATCCAATCATGCAAATCATTCAATCATGCAAATCACTCAATCATGCAATAAACATTATAAGTCAAACACACAAACACGCAATCATTCAAATCAAACACAAATACAAACACATATAACAAATATAACAGTAACAAGCACACATTAAAGATTGGCAACATCATCCTTAGGGGGAGTATTGTTGGACTCAATAAGTGCATTGAAGGATAATGCTTGCAATAATCAAACATAATATGTTCTAACATTCAAACAATCATTAACTAACATAGTAGCATCATTAACATTCATAACATACACCAATTATTTTTTAAATTTCTTTTACAGGCTTGTAGATAAAAGAAATTTTGCAAAGTGTCGGCAGCGGATGAGTTACTATCCACAGCGGATCATCAAGTCTATGCAACGGATGAAGAAAAAGTTCAAGTGTCTACAGCGGATGACCAACACACATGCAACAGATGACTAATGTCCATAGCTAATAAAACAGTCCAAAGCGGATGTTCATCCACAGCGGATGAACACTCCACAGTAGACATGATCAAGAAAAACACACAAGTGTTCACAACCAACGACATCTAAGACACAACGAACAACTTATTCAACATCCACAGCGGACAACTTAGCACTCACAGCGGACAGTCAATCATCCACAGCAGACGACTTAGACTTAGGATTTTATGTAATTTTAGTTTACATAAGGATATTTTTGTACTTGTATATAGCTATTTGTATAGGCTATAAATAGCATAATGCCCTAATCCTTTGTAAGCTTTTGAATAATCAATCAAACAAGTAGATTATTATCATTCGAACATTCAAGCATACAAACACACAATCATACACACACACACACACATAGATATCATATCATTAATCATGGGCTTCCACACTATGATTAATGAGTATTGATTATATAACAACTTGTTGTTATATTTGAGTGATTGAAATCGATCCTCGGGAGAATTCACTGTTTTCTTCTTAGTGTTCTAAGTAAAACCCGTGAAATTTTGAAATCCATCAGAACACCAGCACTTCACCTCCCAAAAGCTTCTCTCAAAGTTGCAAATGAAGTCCTATTTATAGGCTTTCTAGAGTGTTTAAAAACGGCCCTATGCTAGTACAATGTACATAAAAGTTGGTCTGCTCGTACGCTCAGATATTATTGGGCACGGCTGTAAGAACCCGATCCCGGAGACCTCACAGTTGAACAATCACAACATTTTTCACATAAAATAAATACATTTCATAAAAACATCACAGCGGATTAAGTTATCAAAAACCATTCATGCATTAATATTTGATGTTGCTAAATAATACATTATTGTATTTTAAAAGTTACAAAAAGAATCATTCAATTGTATTACAAAACAACAATATCATTATCCACGAATGGATGCCAGTCTTTTCCCGCCAAGTAGCCTCACCCGCGTGCCATCCCCAGCAACAAGTTACCTGCCAACTGAAAATGCATAAAAGTCAGTGTTGTTGAGTGAGTTCTAGTTTTATAAATAAAATACTTTACTTTTACCGGAAAACACTTTCTTTACTTTTTACATGATCATACATCATACATACAACTAGAAAATATTCATTTATTATCTTCCACTATCGTTCATAATCGTTCGTTTTCGCACTTTCTTTCACTATTATCTTTCACTTTTATCTAGATCTGTCATATGCTATGCCCCATCATCATGCACGAAGCAACTACCTTGTGGGGTCAAGCGACAAGGATCCCGTTTTCGGACATCTCGATCAGTCACAAAGACTAACCCTCCTGTGTGTGAACCCTCATAGGTTAGCCAAATCTCACGCTGTATAACACACAGTTGAGCTAACAACTCTCAATGAGTTGTGAACCTCTATAAAATTTTGCTTGCAAGACTTTCATTCATTCTTTATGTTCCACTTTTCATTATCATTAATCTTTCGCTTCATTATGATAATACTTTACGTATACGAGCATAAACACACCACGTAAAGTCACGTAATAATACATAATAGGGAACATAAACAACCGGCCACAAACATGCATAGCACCAACAAACATAACCACCAAAACATCCCAGGGCTAAATCATAAATTTCTATTTCCCAAAATTTCAGAAAATTTTCTAAGGCATTAGGTTCATGAGCACTATGTTGGGAGCATGAGCACTATGCGGGGGCATGACACTTAGGCGCATGAGGAAACTTAGGCGCATGAGGAAACTTAGGCGCATGAGGAAATTTCTAGGCGCATGAGTACTGCTTGGGCGCATGAACCTCACATAGGCATTTGGGCAGTAGGCGCATGGGGTATTTGGGTGCATGGGAAAGGACTTAGGCGTATGGACAAAATTCCAGGCGCATGGGCAAAATTCCAGGTGCATGGGCACTATGTTAGGTGCATAGGCAGTTGCCAATTCGAATTTACACTATTTTTTAGACCCAATAATCATTTTAACATGTTCCTAACCCAAATCTAACATACCAAGCACCTAAAACAAGAATACAAACATGAAACACAACAAATCATACACAAACATACATTCACCCGCATAAACAGAGTATAAACATACGGTCAGAACATGCTGACAGTTATAAAAAGTTAGTAACATGCATTTTCAGCCCCAAAACAAGTTTAAAACATAGAAACCGGGGATCTAGAACTCACCTATTGCAGCCTTCAAGCAAAACTCCACCAAACTCAAGGGCACAAAGAGTTCAAACACCTAAACACACCAAAACACACCAAAACACACAACCGAACACAAAAGAACACGTAAGAATCAGTCCCGTAGCTGAAAACTCAGCTGAAACTGAACAAAAATGCAAGTAAACACTCACCTTCAACAATTCTTCAGTTCCTTTCTCTAGAAACCGATGAACACAAAATTCTTCTTTCTTCTTTCTTATTTCAGCCAAAAGCAGTGTAAGAGGTGGTGTACGGGCGGCCATACCCCTTTTAAACATAAAATAATAATGTTTTGTCCTTTTGTACACTTTAGCCCCTCCATTTATGCAAATTCTCCTTTCTTTCTTTATTCTTTTCTTAATAAAAGTTTTGGGTGTTAAAAGACCACCCCCCTTATAGAGGTTTCATCCCCGAAACCTGTCATTCTTCGAACAGTTGTGGGTAATGCTATCTCATCTCCTCCTCAGTCTTCCACGTAGACTCAGATCCCTTCCTGTGCCTCCTCTGTACTCGCACCAGTGGAACCACTTTATTCCGTAATCTCTTCTCCTTTCGGTCAATGATTGCCACTGGTTGCTCTATGTAATTGATTCGTTCATCCACCTCAATGTCCTCCAATGGTACAATCATATCTTCATCAGCTAGGCAGTTTCTCAGATGAGATACATGGAATGTTGGATGAATCCCACTTAACTCAACGGGTAGCTACAACCTATAGGCCACCTCTCCTACTCAAGTAATGATTCGGAAAGGTCCTATATATCTCAGGCTCAGCTTACCCCTCTTTCTAAACCAAATGATCCCCTTCCAAGGTGAAACCTTTAGCATAAGTTTATCAACCACCTTGAATTCAATCGGTCTACGCCTCTTGTCAGCATACGACTTTTGCCTATCTTTTGCTGCCTTCATGGTGGCATACCAATGCTGGCATGATAACTTATATTGTATGAGAATTCAGCTAACGGTAAGTGTTCGTCCCAACTTCCTCCAAAATCAATGAAGCAGGCTCGGAGCATATCCTCAAGCGTCTGTATAGTCCTCTCCGACTGACCATCTGTCTGAGGATGGTAAGCCATACTGATATGCAACCTCGTACCCATTGTATCATGGAATCTCTTCCAAAACTTACATGTAAACCGAGTGTCACGATCAGACACAACTGACACTGGTACACCGTGACGGGTGACAATCTCCTTGATGAACAGATCCGCCAATCTTTCAGATGAATATGTCTCACAAATCGGTAGAAAGTGAGCACTCTTCGTCAAACGGTCAACTATCACCCATATAGTATCGTACCCCCTTGTCGTACGTGGTAACTTCGTAATGAAGTCCATGAAGATGTGCTCCCGTTTCCACTCGGGTATATCCAAAGGTTGGATCTTCCCGTATGGCTTCTGATGCTCGGCCTTCACTTACAAGCAAGTAAGGCACTTAACCACATACTTTGTCACATCACGTTTCATACCCGGCCACCAGTAATCTTTCTTCATATCATGATACATCTTGGTAGCATTGGGATGAATGGAGTATCGAGTCTTATGAGCTTCATCCATGATCCGCCCCGTAGGTCTCCATAACGAGGGATCCACATCCGCCCAAAGCGGGTTCTAACTCCAAGAGTATTCTTACCTAACTATGTGACTAGACCTCTCATCCTTTATGAGTTAAGCCGATCTTCTTTCAGCACCTCATTTTGGAACCCCTTGACCTGTTTGATCATATTGGAGGTCATTACCAACTGGTAAGCTTTCACCCGGATTGGCTCGGGTCTCTCTTTTCGGCTAAGGGCATCTGCCACTACGTTGGGCTTGCCCAGATGATAGTGGATCTCACAATCATAATCCTTGATCAATTCCAGCCACCACTTTTGCCTCATATTGAGGTCCTTCTGCTCAAAGAAGTATTCAAGCTTTTATGGTCAGTGAAGATAGTGCACTTTGTCCCGTACAAGTAGTGCCTCCAAATCTTCAATGCAAAGACCACGGCCGCTAGCTCCAAGTCATGAGTAGGGTAATAAGCCTCGTGGAATTTCAACTGTTAGGATGCATAGGCTATTACTCTTCCCCTCTGCATTAGCATGCAACCCAATCCCGAATAAGAAGCATCCGAATAGACCACTAAGTCTTCGCTCCCTTCAGGAAACGTCAAGACAGGAGCTTGAGTCAATCTCATCTTTAACTCCTCAAAAGCATTCTCTTGTTCCAGACCCCATACAAACTTCATGTCCTTGCGGGTCAACTTGGTCAATGGTGAGGCTATCTTGGAAAAGTCTTGGATGAACCTCCTGTAGTAGCCCGCCAAACCCAAGAAACTGCGGATCTCGGATGGCGTCTTTGGAGTCTTCCATTGCATCACCGCCTTAACCTTTGTCGGGTCTACCATGATCCCTTCAGAATTTACCACATGACCCAAAACTAGACCTCGCGCAACTAGAAAGCGCACTTGTGGAACTTAGCATACAGCTTCTCTCTTCTGAGTGTCTCCAATACCTCCCGAATGTGATCGGCATGCTCTTCTTTGCTCTTCAAATAAATTAGGATATCATCAATAAACACAATCACTGATTTATCCAACATCGGTCGACACACCCATTCATCAAATCCATGAAAGCAGTAGGCGCGTTAGTTAGACCAAAGGACATAACGAGAAACTCGTAGTGTCCATAACGCGTGCGAAAAGCCGTTTTGGGGATATCTTGCTCCTTCACCTTCAATTGATGGTAACCAGATCGGAGGTCTATTCTTGAGAACCAACTGGCACCTTGGAGCTGGTCAAACAAATCATCAATTCTTGGTAGTGGATATCGGTTCTTTACCGTCAACTTGTTTAACTCTCGGTAGTCGATGCACATCCTCACACTACCTCCTTCTTCTTTACAAACAAGACCAGAGCACCCCAAGGAGAGATACTCGGTCGAATGAAACCCTTGTCCATCAACTCTTGCAACTGAACCATTAGTTCTTTCATTTCCAACGGAGCCAATCAATACAGTGCTTTGGCAACAGGTTGAGCACCAGGTATCAAATCGATCCGAAACTCGATCTCGCAGTTTGGTGGCACACCTGGTAATTCTTCTGGAAACACGTCAGGAAAGTTACACACAACTGGTATGTCGGACAATTGTGGTACTGACGCAACCACATCCTTCACGTAAGCCAGGTAGGCACTACATCCACGTTTCATGCACTTCTCTGCCACCACCATCGAAATCACCTTTTGAATCGTAGTAACTCAATCACCGTAGATTGTCACCAAACTCCCATCAGGCGCTGTTAGTCGGATCATCTTCTTGCGACACACAATATTTGCCTCATAGGCTGCCAACCAATCCATCCCTAAAACTACATCAAATCCACCTAGTGGCATCATAAATAGTTTAGCAGAGAACCTATGGCCTTCCAGTTCTATGTCGCAATCCTCTATCAAGTCGGAGATCCTAGAAGACTTACCAATGGCCGTTTCTACATCGAAGGGCTCATCAATATTCTACTTCTAACAGGCAACTTAGCACAAAAAGCAGCAGAAATGAAACTCTTACTAACACCAGAATCAAATAACATAGAGGCATAAGTTTGGTTACAAGAAACGTACCTGACATGACATCAGGGTCCACCCTGGCCTCCTCCCTGGTCATCGTAAATGCTCTGGCGCCTGCCCTCTGCCCTTCATTCTTGGTCCTCTTCTTTTCCCCAGAGCTCTCAGCCCTCAGCTTCTTGCAGTCTCTGCTCAGATGGCCCTCTTCACCACAATTATAGCACCTCATCACCCCACAGTCTTTTGCCATATGACCGGGCCTCCGACACTTAAAGCAGACTTTCAACCCCCACTTACACTCCCCCACATGGTCTATCCCACACTTACCACATTTCTTTGCCCCTGTACCCGCCGACACTACCCGCTGGTCATCTGTTCTTGCCTTCATGTTATTTGGAATGAAACCACCACGACCAAATCATTTGCCGTTCCAGTTCCTGTCGTCACCATCCTTCCTACTCACCTCAACCATAGCCACCACTCTCTCA
Source organism: Flaveria sonorensis (assembly GCA_025506505.1). Classification (NCBI taxonomy): domain Eukaryota; kingdom Viridiplantae; phylum Streptophyta; class Magnoliopsida; order Asterales; family Asteraceae; genus Flaveria; species Flaveria sonorensis. The sequence goes on from CM046439.1 coordinate 10,072,650, forward strand.
TCATACAATCTCCTTGCCAAATCCACCACCGAGCTAAAGGTTGTCGGCCGGGCAGCAATCATGTGCCTGCGGATATCTGCTGGCAATCCCTAGATATACCTCTTGATTTTCCTCGACACCGGCGTTACCTGATCCGACACCAGTCTTGCCATCTTATTAAACTTCGTTGTGTACTGCTGGTGTGTCATGGTTCCCGCCTCTAACTGCAAGAACTCCCTCTTTATCTTGTCAAGTTCTCTATGAGGACAAAACTCCTCGATCACTATCTTTTTCAGTTCGTTCCACCTCATCCTCCTGATAGCCCTGCTACCCTCGGCCTGGACAATATTGTCCCACCAACATAAAGACGAGTCCATGAATGAATGGGTAGCAAACTTTACCTTTTGATCCTCACTACATTCGTTGATCTCCAACATACCCTCCATCTCTCTCACCTAACGATGAGCAGCAGCAGCGTTACCATTGCCATCAAAAGTTGGGGGTCTGCATCTTTGGAATGCTCCATAGCTGCACCCTTTCACAGTCTCCTGCACTACTTCCTCCTCCTCTTCCTCATCACTGGAGACAACCATCTCAGTATCTGGTTGCTCCATCTCCCTTGGACCTACTCCTTCACCCCTTCGCCTGGCGGTTCTCCTTCTCTCCTCTTTCTCCTTCTTCTCATCCTCCCTCATGGCTCTAATAACCTCGGTCACTACAGACGGTAGAATCGTCTGCATGACCTGATGAACTTCCTCCACAATCGCCTCCTTAACTGAGGCTCTCAAGTTAGCACTCTCATCACCGCCCTCCTGGTGATAAAGCTCGGGCTCTACAGGAGCCGTCTCAGCAATCTTAGGCTTTGTCCTCGTGACACGTGGTCCAGCACCTCAGCCACCTCGTACTCCGCCTCAAGAAGCCTTCGATGATCTACCACCAGCCATCTACTAAACACTATAAGATTCAAACACCAACACGGTCATTCAAGGTAATAGCTCAGTTTATGTCAAGTATAGTAAGTCCCTAATTACAGTGGCCAGTTGTGATTAGCCACTTACTTTACTCTTCATCCCCTAAGAATTTCCTATCCTGACTACATCAGTATTCAAATCTACTAAGGGCATATAAATCAGATAGCACACGCACATAATACCGGTTAATTTTAAGAAAATAAATCATCTGATGGCATATAGCTATTTTGGCTGGCATCCCTCCATTCGTTCCCATTCTCAGTTTAAGTTTAAGTTTTTAAAATAATTTACCCATTTCTCTTAAACTTTGGCTCTGATACCAACTTGTAAGGCCCCGATACCGGAGACCTCACAGTTGGACAGTCACAACATTTTTCATATAAAATTAATACATTTCATAAAACCATCGAAGCGGATTACGTTATCAAAAACCATTTATGCATTAATATTTGATGTTGCTAAATAATACATCATTGTATTTTAAAAGTAACAAAAAGAATTATTCAGTTGTATTACAAAACAACAATATCATTATGCATGAATGGATGCCAGTCTTTGCCAGCCAAGTAGCCTCACCCGCGTGCCATCCCCAGCAACAAGTTACCTGCCAACTGAAAATGCATAAAAGTCAGCGTTGCTGAGTGAGTTCTAGTTTTATAAATAAAATACTTTACTTTTACCGGAAAACACTTTCTTTACTTTTGTACATCATCATACATCATACATACAACTAGATAATATTCATTTATTATCTTCCACCATCGTTCATAATCATTTATTTTCGCACTTTCTTTCATTATTATCTTTCACTTTTATCTAGATCTGTCATAATCGATGCCTCATCATCGTGCACGAAGCAACTACCTTTTGGGGTCAAGCGACAAGGATCCCGTTTTCGAATGTCTCGATCAGTCACAAAGACTGACCCTCCTGTGTGTGAACCCTCATGGGTTAGCCAAATCACATGCTATATAACACACAGTTGAGCTAACAACTCTCAATGAGTTGTGAACCTCTATAAAATTTTGCTTGCAAGACTTTCATTCATTCTTTAGGTTCCACTTTTCATTATCATTAATCTTTCGCTTAATTATGATAATACTTTACATATACGAGCATAAACACACCACGTAAAGTCACGTAATAATACGTAATAGGGAACATAAACAACCGACCATGAACATGCATAACACCAACAAGCATAACCACCAAAACATCCCAGGGCTAAATCATAAATTTCTATTTCCTAAAATTTCAGAAAATTTTCTAAGGCATTAGGCGTATGAGCACTATGTTGGGCGCATGAGCACTATGCAGGCGCATGAGGAAACTTAGGCGCATGAGGAAATTTCTAGGCGCATGAGTACTGCTTGGGCGCATGAACCTCACTTAGGCATTTAGGCAGTAAGCGTATGGGGTATTTGGGCGCATGGGAAAGGACTTAGGCGCATGGACAAAATTCCAGGTGCATGGGCACTATGTTAGGCGCATGGGCAGTTGCCAATTCGAACTTACACTATTTTTCAGTCTCAATCATCATTTTAATATGTTCCTAACCTAAATCTAACATACCAAGCACATAAAACAAGCATATAAACATGAAACACAACAAATCATACATAAACATACATTCACTCGTATAAACAGAGGATAAACATAAGGTCAAAACATGCTGACAGTTATAAAAAGTTAGTTACATGTATTTTCAGCCCCAAAATAAGTTTAAAACACAGAAACTGAGGTTCTAGAACTCACCTATTGCAGCCTTCAAGCACAACTCCACCAAACTCGAGGGCACAAAGAGTTCAAACACCTAAACACACCAAAACACACAACCGAACATAAAAGAACACGTAAGAATCGGTCCCCGAAGCTGAAAACTCAGCTGAAACCGAACAAAAATGCAAGTAAACACTCACCTTCACCAATTTTTCAGTTCCTCTCTCTAGAAATAGATGAACACAAAATTCTTCTTTCTTCTTTCTTGTTTCAACTGAAAGCAGTGTAGGAGGTGGTGTAAGGGTGGCCATACCCCTTTTTAACATAAAATAATAATGTTTTGTCATTTTGTACACTTTAGCCCCTCCACTTATGCAAATTCTCTTTTCTTTCTTTATTCTTTTCTTAATAAACTTTTTAGGTGTTACAACGGCCCTATGTTCAACAAGGCATGGCCCCGTGTTTGTGGTGGGGCACGACCCCATGCCTCCTGGAGCATGCCCCATGCCTCGGGTTGGGGAACTATACTTTTTGTTCTGTCGGACTAACAAACACGAGGGTATGTTGATTTAAGCATAGAGGTGTGTTTCAGGCTAGGCATGGGGGTGTATCTCATGAAGCATGATCCTATGCTTGAATTCTGAAGCTTGGTTTTCTTTAATTTCTTCTTCTTTAAGCTTCTTTTGTTCATCTTAATGACACCCGGTATTTTCAGGTCACTTTTCGATCAACACAAACATAGTTTTTCAATCATACATTCATGCATTTAATGTTGTTTAATTAAATGTGTCATTTATTGCACAAATATTTACGAACCTTTCATGTAATGATAATTCGGGGAATTGCCGGATCGTACACGCGTCAGTCCCCGAACGTTGGTGATTTGTCAAAAAGGTTTTCAAACAATCATAATTGGTGTGAAGTTATGTGTTATATGATTATGTGATTATTTATGTAGCCTGGCTGTAAAAATTGTGAATTTTCTAGCAGGTACGCTTGTTTTGCGCATTTTCGGCTTTTAACGGCTAATTATTACAAAAATTGTCTTTGAACTAGCAAAATGAATATTATTTCATGTTATTAATGTTTTTTCTAATATTTTGTGAACATTTGGTGGTTTCGGTGAAGAAAAAGTTCAATCGCGTAGCGTTAAAACGATTTTTATAAAAGACGGGAGCCTTTCTTGTAAAAAAAAGAAATAAAACCCAACCCCCAACCCTAATCCCTAATTGCGGCCATCCCCTTCCCTTCCCCCCTTCTCTATTTTGAAACACACACACACACACACACACACAAGAACAAGCACACTCTTGATTCTTTTTTGCAATTCATGATGATTATGAATTGTTTGTGCATCAAAAACATGTTAGCTTGCATCTATGCATCGTTACAAGTTTTATGTTAGATTTCATATCCTTTGATTATCATGATGAACATGAACCCTAGATATCCAAACACGAATCAAAACTTGAAATTGATTGAAATTGATGATTGATTATGTGTTAGTATTCAATATAATGATGTTTGTATGGATTGGTTTTGTGAAATTGTGTCATTTTGATCAAAACCCGAGACTTACTTATAATGGAAACTTTAATTTAGGGCTGTTTTAGAAATTGTATGATTTTGATGAAATTGGATTGAATTGATGGTTCTAGGATGTTAGTTGATGCTAATGGATGAAATTGGATTGAATTGATGATTAACGCACAGCTGTGATTCATCGAGGGACTAGTTGAAATCATGGACCAAGTGGTCAAAAACACTCAAGCTTAATTGTACCTTTACTGTTAAAGTTAGTTTCAACTCCAGTATGGACTAGAGTTTACCTTGAAACACGAGAATCATATAAAGGTGAAATACCCGAAGTTTACCTGTTCAGAATTTCGGGGCGAAATTCCTTCAACAAGGGGATGATGTGACATCATGAAAATTTCGTCCGTCTTTTGCCAGAGTCAGTTAAATTTCGGGATGAAATTTCTTTCAACAAGGAGATGATGTGACACCCAGCATTTTCTGTTCACTTTCAGCTCAACACAAACTTAGTTTTCAAATCATACATTCATGCATTTAATGTTTTTTAATTAAATATGTCATTTATTGCACAAACATTCACGAACCTTTCATGTAACGATAATTCGGTGAATTGTCGGATCGCACAGGCATCTGTCCCCGAACGTTGGTGATTTGTCAAAATGGTTTTCAAACAATCATATGGTGTGAAGTTATGTGTTATATGATTATGTGATTAGTTATGTAGCCTGGTTGTGAAAATTGTGAATTTTCTAGCATTTACTTGTTTTTGCGTATTTTTGGCTTTTAACGCCTAATTATTATAAAAATTGTCTTTGAACTAGCAAAATGAATATTATTTCATGTTATTAATGTTTTTTTTTTGATATTATGTGAACATTTGATGGTTTCGGTGTAGAAAAAGTTCAATCGCGTAACGTTAAAACGATTTTTATAAAAGATGGAGGTCTTTCTTGTAAAAAAAGGAAATAAAACCCAACCCCCAACCCTAATCCCTTACTTGCGGCCACCCCCTTCCCTTCCCCCTTCTCCATTTCGAAACACACACACACAAGAACACACACACTCTTGATTCTTCCTTGCAATTGATGATGATTATGGATTGTTTGTGCATAAAAAAACGTGTTAGCTTGCATCTATGCATCATTACAGGTAAGTTTTATGTTAGATTTCATATCCTTTGATTATCATGATGAATAAACATGAATCAAAACTTGAAATTAATTGAAATTGATGATTGATTATGTGTTAGTATTCAATATAATAATGTTTGTATGGATTGATTTTGTGAATTTGTGTCATTTTGATCAAAACCCGAGACTTAATTATAATAAAACTTTAATTTGGGGCTTTTGTAGAAATTTTATGATTTTGATGAAATTGGATTGAATTGATGGTTCTAAGATGTTAGTTGATGCTAATGGATGAAAAGTCATGTTTTAAACTTTTGATTTTGGCTCGGTTTTCGGGTACTTTTCATTATAGAAAATTTTTTTGGTAAGTAGTTTATAGATTTTGATTTATGCATGTTTGATTAGTTCTGATGATTTTCATATGATGTTTAGAACCTAAGAATGGATTGGGAATAATCGAATGGTGAAAAACGCTTCGTATGAACATGCTTGTTATTTACGGAAACTTTTGTGTCCCGGTGTGTTGTATGATGAGTATGATATGTGTAGAACATGTTATGGTGATGTGATTAATGTTGAAATGATCATAGAAACATGTTAGGAGATTTGGATAAAATTTGTGCAACTTGTGTTCTTATGTTTTAAATTAGGAAACTTTGGGCATGATGAAGAATCTAGGTTATGATAACATGTTATGGATGATTATTGCTGGATGTGCTACATGCATAATTGAGATATTTTCCATGATATTATTCATAATCTTTAAACGGGTTGCACATGTGTAACGATGTCATACTTTCTAAAAATAAAAACTTTTCAAAAAATGATTTCCAATATGAAGCTTTATGTGAATCATTATTTGAGCTATTTGAGTATGACTAAACATTTTTTCACTTATTTGAGTCACTAACAGTTCGTCGGGTCAGTCCGGTCAACAGAAGTCAACTTTGGTAAAAAAAAGTCAATTTGGTTAAACTTGTCAAACATTTCTTGAATACGCTAACAATTACATTGTTTGGATACAACGGGGTTTATCTTGACCATTATGTACACACACTCATGGACATATATTTATTAGGTAACAATTAGCTTTTGGATTTTATGCTTCATGTTTTCCTACGCATATAAGGTGAGTCTCCACGGCCCCACTTTTACTTACTTTCCTTTTTGGGGGAGAAGTATGCAAACTATTTTTATCTGGTTTTGGTATTATTGGCATACGCTTGTTACTGTAGTGTAAACATTATCACGCAAGTCCTTACACACTCGAATCGTTAATAACAGGATAGTGAGGTAATTTTGGGTAGTACTACTGGGTTTGACAAACCCCACCCGCGTTAGTCGCGCTAACTCGACTGGAGATCGAACGGGTTTTTAATTGACCTAGACACTTACCATTTTTCTGTGATAAGACATGGCGGAAGGCAAAACAACTCACAAACAGTCAGCTTCGGTTTGAACGCTAAGTAACTCGATATATAGGCTAGCTACCTATGGTATACCTTTGTTTACTTTTACCAAGCAAACGCTCAAGCATATTAACTATTTTAAACCTGTGAACTCACCAACCTTGTGTTGACACACTCTTTTCAGGTCGTTGGCACGTTTAAGGCTAGGGTTGGACATCTGAAGTTCATGCATCATCTATACTGTTTGAAAACAAATTCATTTACATTTACTATTTTTCATTTGGCTCCTTGTTTTGCGCATTCATTATTTATGGTTTTACAAACGTTTACGCTTCCGCATTGATTACATTAAAAACTATGTTTTACTCTAAATTACGGTCAAATGCTTATTTTAAAACACATATAGTGTAGTTTGATATGACCGTGTCTGAGATCCTGGTTTGTCATGCGTCTCGTGGTAGAACCCCACCAGTGGATTTTGAGGGTGTGACAATCTTGGTCTTTCCCAAGTCTGAAAACATAATATGAACTATTTAAGTATCAAATCATTATTTTCAGTAAGAGTTTCTAGAATAATTGATGCGCAATTGATGTGTTTTATATGTATAATTTGGAGCACATCATGACACCTTGTCTAAAAAGTCTTATTATCTTTTTATGCTTGAGCCGCTATCTTTTTCACAAAAAGAAAAATATATAAATTAAGAACAATTATTAGTATGTTTAATTGGATGACAAGAGTTGCCTCTTTATGTGATCATTTAATACAAATAGTTTGCATTCAATAAAATGCCACAACAACATTAACATCCCTTTAGGTTCATATGTCTTCAGTCTTGTTCCGAATTTTGAATTTTCCATTATGCTTCTAATGTTATATAGTTGTGTAGTTATGTGTATATTCTATAGCCTAAAAGAACCAAGGTCGATATAAGTCAGTCCATCAGAAGCAGATTTAGGCCCAATCAAGATTTCATTAGCCCAATTAGGAGAGGGTCTAAGATGGTCCAGTTTAAAGTATTGTAAGAATAGTAGACTTTTTGGGTTATAAATGCCTTGTAAACATAAGAGATGCAACAAGTCTCTAATAAAACCGAAAACCAAATAGAAGAATCTGTTCGAATACCTTCCTACGCCAAGTACGCAGAGTGTGTGTATCAGTTGATAGCATCGACTCCAAACACAACATCGTACTAGACGAGATTTACCTTTGAAGCACAGTTACAATGACATAACAACATAAGAGTAATCCAAGACCCTTATAGTACTTGATAGACCTACTAAAACTTTTGAAAAAACCAAAAATCTTCAACTTTGGGCCATGAAGGTCCAGTAACATAAAAGTAGTTCAAAACCCTTCATTGAGCCCAATATATCCATTAAAAGCTAATATAAGAGATTAAGAGTATTAATCAATAATGTAAGAAAATTTTATTAATATTAATCAATTCAATGTAATCAATATAATAATGTAATGTACAAATTTCACTAATCTGATTTGCACTCACAACCCTGCAATGAATGGAACTCCAGTAGCTCGCAGCCAAGCGCGACCCGATATAAGTTTTTCCACTGTGAACTGTGACGCTTCAGTTGGGCTCTTTATAACATGGTATCCAGGCCATTTGACCCGGTTTTGGGTTGCTGAACCAGGCCCAAAGCACCCATATTCCCCATAATACAATGTCTTAAGCGCGAAGTCAGTATTCCCCCATGGCGACCATCCTTGTGCATTGACATGAGAATCAATGAACGTCTTCACAAAGACGGTCCTTGAATACTCTTGCCAGGGTCGGCCTAAATAGGTCTGGACTGACCCCACCACAGGCTTTAGGTCTAGTGCAGCCATCACACGAGAATTATGAATTGAAATCCCTGTGTTTTGATACGGATCCCCACGACCCTGAGCAGTTATCATATTCGCTTGTCCTCTAAGCGGCCTTCTCGCAATAATCATACAGTTTTGAAACACAACCGCCGCGTTACCAAATATAAAATCAATCGTTCCATAAACATAACACATTTTATAAAACTGTCGTTGAGCTAGAACAAAGAGCGTGTCCTGATACCCTTCAAAGCTACAAGCATAAAACACCGATAGATCAGACGCGGACCGGAGCGCCACAGCCTGACCTTTCCCTAGGCCCGCGGTGTTCCGGAAAGTTATACCACGAGCAATAAATCCAGTACCATCCACACCTCAAATAATAATAATAATGTAATTAAAACATATCATTAAACAATTAGTTTAAAAAATCAAAACCAGCATAAAAACTTAAACTTTTTCTTGAAAACTCTTACCAACAGTTGCAGTGCTATAGGTTGTAAAACCTCCGGTGATACTCCGATCACCGGTGATGATGGTGTACCTTAGTCCATCACCAAGAAACATAATATTCTTCAGATCATACCCAATTTCAAGATTCTCCCTATAAACACCTCGTTTAATATAAATTATAAATCTTTCATCACCACGGTTAATTCTTGATGCATAATCAAGAGCTGATTGAATCGTCTTGAACCTGCTCCCCTTCGCCCGCGACACCGTCACGTTCGCCTTCGCGTAAATCGACTGCGATACCATCAATCTCCGATCTTTCTTCCTAACCCATGTCGGAAAATCATGCGTTTGATCCGAATCTTGTGTTTTCTTCAAGAAAAACTTATAGTTTATAGCTAAAGCATTGCTTATCATCTCTGTCAAGTTACTTGTCATGATTGGGGACACAAAGCTTGACACATTGAGCTCACTCGAGCCCGAAAAGCAGATTTGAAGGTTGGTTAGTGCAGTGCTGAGCCACGTTTGAGCCACAAAGTCGGAGACTTTACGCGTTTTGAGCCCGATTAGTGTCTCGTTGAGCTGTGTAACGGTGTTGTTTACGAGCTTGCAGCAGTCTTTAGACACCGCTTTCTTGCGTTTGCTACGACCATATTTCTCGAGGTTGATCGCGCACTGTCGAGCGTATTGTGCTTGACCCAATGCGGCTTCTAACGCCGCTAATCGAAAATCTTTTCGATGTGGCTGCAGATGGTGATCATGGGTGCTTAGGTAATGGTTGCAGTGATGGGGATGAGGGGTTGTTTGACACCATTGGTTTGCTTGAATTGATGCTGATAATAAGCAGATGATGATGATGGTGATTGTTGATAGTGATAATGACATGAGAAGATTGATGTGATAATGAACCATTGTATTATACTATGATGTTTGTTTTTGATCTTTTTGTGAAAGTTGGGTTATGGGGTTAGAAATTTTATAGTTAGATGTCAAAGATTGTGACGTAAGTTTTGAGAAAGTTGAGATTTGAAAGTGACGCTAAGGATGTGTTTACTTAATCCTTGTTATACGTATCGAGCTGCCGTTATACTGTCATGTATGTTGGAAGGAAGAATAAGATATGATTAAAGTATATTATCATCAATTATATATTGCTTCATTATTCAACTTTTAGATATTATGCTAACTTGTACGTACAATTCATGTGTGTAATATTTATAATAGCTGGTTAGACTGTTAGACCTATGCTTCGACATAATTTGATTTTGAATGTATACGAGAATGCCGTAATAATAGGTTTTAAGTTTCTTTTAGTTTTGGTGAGTTCAACAGACACTCGGATTCTCGTAGATATCTACACATGCTTTAGTTATTTGTTATCATAGCGTTATGATCGTGTTATTGAACATATGGTTTTGCTAGGTCATGGAGATCAATCAAAACGAATGCATTAAAACTATTCATAAAAATTTCTTATCAGATGTAGAACATTGTATTTTGATAATCGGTATGTTATCATGAAATTGTTACAAATACCATAGCATGACAAAAATACACTAATAAATTGTAACTAATAGAATAACATAACGTTATTGTTGCTTTTTTTGGGTAAAGGGTTACCCCGGTGATTCTATATATAGACAACCGTCCAATGAAGAACAAGTAGTGAGAATAAGTTCCACACTAGTTCATATATGGGACATCCCCCACATATGTAAACAAGACAAACAATAAAAAACAAAACAACCATTCATCCTAGTCTATTACTAATCAACATACATGACCAATATAATAGACAGATCTATCTACAAAGAAAAAACTAAAGCCCTCAGCCACCATCATCAAAAATGAAGTTCCCTATCTTGGACCTCCGGCTGAGAATCCTACCTGTAAGCCTATCCATTGGAGACCACTGTTGAAGAGGTGCTTGCCCCTGTTTCAGATAACTTAGCATGTGAACCTGAAAATCTCTCTAGTTTCATCATAAATTACCTCAACCTTTTCATCCTCCAAATCTTCATTCTTATCATGCCCCACTTTGTTCTTTGCCTCTATGTTAAGAGCACTAAAGGAGTTGCCAATCTAAAATTTTGAAGTAGTACCAACCTTCTTATTTGCAGACTAAGATTTAGTGCCTACCATCTTCTTATAATCCAACGGCTTATATTCAAACTTTGGTTTTTGATCTTTCACTTTGAATCCACTTTGCTTAGCCGATTTCCTGCCTTGAACCTCAGTAAACCCGTCCTCATCAACTATAAGAGTTTTAAGTTTAGGGACAGATTTAGATGTAGAACCATCCTGTTTAGGGCAATTATCGGTACCGTGCCCAAACACACAACAATGAGCACACCTCGGGGGTTTCCACTCATATTCCACAGTAACATTCTCTGTAACATAGCTGTCACCATCCAACCCAGGAATAGCCATAGATAAGACATCTTTAAAATTATGCTCAGCTGAGATTTCGATTAGAGCCCTAGTGTAGCTACTCCTTCCCCAAGTATCAGAACACATAGATTTGGTGTAAGAGTCAAGCAACCTAGGAGAACCAATTTTAGAAGCCAGCATCCTCAAACCATCATCGGTATAAGCAACGAGTGGAACATCATGGAGTTTAACCCAAACCGCAACTTTGGTTACATCTTTTTTCTTAAGTGTACGAGTAGGGGACCACGTATTCAAAATGATAGGTTTATTTCTTATCATCCATGGACCCCCTTCAAGCACATCAAGCATACCTCTATGATCCACAAATTTGAAAAAGAAGAAGCCATTTGCATTCATCATAGCTTTTTGTAACCCAAACTTCTACCAATTCATCCTAGCAAAATGTTCAACAACTGGATAGGCGATTCTATCCCACAAAAAGTAACCATACGCTGTGCATGCCAATCTATCCTAAACAAGCTTAACTGATTCCTTCGAGAGAATTACATCTACCCCTTCTTGTTTCTCTAGTGGCTCTAAGTACCTAAAATTGATTTGATGTTTCGACATACCAGATTGCACTTTATCCACATATAATATTTGTGCAGTATCCTTATTCGAGCTCTGAACTATATCCTTCCCATTATCATCCCTTTGAGTACTAATCCCCAACCCGTCACCTTTCTCTTTCTTATTGTGTTTACCAATTGAGACATCAAATTGATAATCCATACCTGTATTAGGTTTTGAAAACTTTCCACGGCGAGGGAGAAGAGGATTTCCATCAATACTCACCACCTTAGTAGCAATTCCCTCCGGTATCAGATCACAACCATCTTTGAATTTGACTTTACGAGCACTTGAAGGTTTAGATCCCACTTTAATTTGATCCATATTCAAAGTAATTCCAATCAACAGAAACCCTCAGATGATAGAAGAAGGTCACAAGAATAGTAGACCAAGATGAACTCAATCAGATAAACTTTATGACACCCTAGATCACTTCTTACATCACTGAACGAATTAGATGAGAGAACAGGAAGAAACACCCAAACAACCGATTGATTGGTTTTGAATAAACCCTATCCGAAACCCAAAAATTAAAACAAATCTAAATCCTAACCGAACCAAGAAATCAAAACTTCCTAACAACCTGATTCAAGAAAAGATGATTAAGACGATCAAGAACCAAGAAACACGATCAAGAACCAAGAACTAAGATCAAGAACCAAGAATCCCTAATCGCTCAAACCCTAGGGTTGCCGCCAACAAAATCACAGGATTTTTACACAAACTGGTAGCAAGAATGATTAGGATTAAACAAACAAGAGAAGATCGATCGATCAAGGCAGAAGAAACAAGATTTTGATCGAAACCCTAGAAAAACCCAAATCGCCCTAGTCACCCCATTCTCCCACGACTGCGTTAACGTTATTGTTGTTGCTATTCTTAATAATAATAATAATAATAATAATAATAATAATAATAATAATAATAATAATAATAATAATAATAATAATAATAATAATAATAATAATACTAGTAATAATAATAATAATAATAATAATAATAATAATAATAATAATAATAATAAATTTATTATTATTAATATGATTAAATTTAATATAATCATAATTATAGATCGAAGCATATTAAATAATATGCTATTAAATAATTAAATTTAGTCATAAATATTAAAAATTAATAAAATATCATTGTTCTTAGTAAGTGTCTTATTATTAAATGAAATGTCAAGTTTACCCTAAACAAATGTATTATAAGGTAGTATTGATGATTAAATTATCTTATAGTCTAGTGACATTGATTATTACTATCCATAAAATAAAAGTTATGTGAGTTTAAATTATTGTAAGTGTAAGGTTAGATGGCATTAGGAGTAATAAAGTTTCTGGTTAATTAAAAAAAAACCTTACATTTATAGTAGAGGTCTTTCTTTTTAATACATGAATAACCACTCCTTTATGTGCTCATTTTATTGATTATGCATGAGCAAGCACCATTTAGTGTATACGCCTTCTACTCTTGGTTTAGTAAACCTTTTACTAGATCATGTTTGGCCTAGTCTTCTATGCCAGTGAGATGATACATCAAGATATGCATTTCATGTGAAGCATGATACATTCCCTAAAGGAGCTGCCCTGCTCATATCAAGTATGTTCATATTGTTTTTCCTGGACGCCCTTAGTAAAATTTTATTGTTTGGAGTAATGAACCTATGTGTTAGGATAATACATTCATGAGGTGTGAACAACTTATCATATTGCTGATCACACATTAATACACACTCAAGAGATTATAACTTAGTTCCTTCACATAATTCACCTTCTCAAAGCTTACATTACCATTACTGATTGATCCTCTTCTAGTAATATAACCTCTATTTGCATCATTATGAAAAGCAACAAATCCTCCATCAAATGATTCAGTCTTACTTAGAAGAGATCTGTCTCCAGTCATGTGCCTCGAATAACTACCATCTACAATCCATAATTTTCTTAACTTGTGGTTGTTTATTCATAGGATAAAAAAAGATTATTGTCAAATGGGGACTCAAGCCTTGATTATCTTGGGTATTCTAAATTCAGTAAAATAACTAAACTTATTTAAAGTTAATTTGGGTTGATATTTTAGGATATAAGCTTTAATGATTTGGAATATTTATTAGAAGTAGTTGCTTTGAATCTCTATACTTGTTTGAGTTTGGGTGATAAAAGAGGCTTTAGCTACGGATGGTTCTGTTTTAGAAGTTGATTTGTCGGAAGGTGGGGTTTTGGGTATCCATGTTGATCTATATCTTTTAGGTGGAGAGACTCTAACTTCCAACTTTCCTTTGACTTCAACCACCTTATTTGTTTTCGGAGGTCTTTTATTGTTGAAGGCCTTCTAACTTTTGAAGCCTTCTTTACCGTTGAAGGTTTATTGATTTTTGGATCCCCTTTAACCGCTGATTGTTTCTTAACTATTGATTCTTTCTTAACTGTTAAATGCTTCTTGACTTTTGAAGCCTTCCTAGCTGTCACACCTCGGATTCGGGCTACCCCAGGGTGTGTGAACCAGATCATACAAAGGGGTCCCAATTGTATTTATATGAAATTATATCAGAGTCCATGAAAACCATCGAATGTCTTATTGAAAACCTTTGTAAATAATTAACGTCATTACTTGATTCTCATTTTCTCTAAAAATACTTTGTTCCTTAATATTAAGATAATCAAATTCAATGATTATCAGATCCTTTCTTAGGGAAGTATATCAACATTTGGGGTTGAATTATATTCATTTATTTAAAAAATAAGGATGTGTGAAGCATGGCGATGGCGGACCGTCAAGCATGGTGATGGCAGTCCGCCATCCAACCATGGAGGCCGAAAATCTTTTCAGCCAACCAAAAATTAACACGTGTTGATACATGTCGCTTTCAAAGCATCATCATCAGACATGTGTCACTCTAGGATAACATGTGTCACACTCTCGGTCCTCGTCAGCATTCCACTTGTTAATACACGAGGTTTTTGCGTGGGAACACATAGTGGACTATTACAGGGTTGCATAGCGGTCCGCTATGCAACCCAAAATCCCAAAAACCCTAATCAATTTCATGGCAGTTTGTTACGCTTGTGTCGCAGTTCGCGAGCGAGACCAAAAACCTATTTCTTTGAATTTTTCCTTTCTAACCTTGAACTTTCTAATCTTATCATTTTACGTGCAAAAAAGTTCACAAGATGTTACTCTAGCTTCTACAATAGTTTTTATTGCGTCAAATTTTCTTTTCATCTTTTCGAAACAATTTTGGTTCTAAACATTTCCATTCTTCTGAAACATTTTCCCTTTTTAACTCACATCCTTTCTCTTCTTTTCCACTGAAATTTTGATGATTTTAATTTTAGTGAAAAAAACTCAACTTAACTTGAAATTGTAACATTCTATCGATAGATATCCAGACAACGAAAAAACATAAATTGTTTTAGACATTCAAACTTCAAAACAAAAAATTAAATTATATCTTTCCATTCTTATCTCTTTGTCATCTCTTGTTAATTATATTTCTCTTCCTTTCTTTTATTTATTAAACTCAAGATTTAACTAGGTACTATGCAGCCACCTGCCCATTTGTATTATGAAAATTAGAATCCAATTTGATATTACAGCTAAAAGATGAATGAAAAGAAAAAAAAATTGGATATTACAGCTAAAAGATGAATGAAAAGAAAAACAAAATGTCAGCGATGGTATGTGTTTTCTTACATTAAAGGATGTCGTGTCTTTGAATTCTCCACACTCCAAGCAAGTTCAAAAGATGACCTTTTCCCTTTGTTTTTTTTTTTTTTTAATTTATTTACAATTCATAATGATTAGTAAAGTGAACGACAAAATTCGTTATTGATGCTTTTTTCAAGTTATAGGGGCATCTTTATATTCAAGAAAGATCACATAGTTTACTATTTTTTCCGTAAATATATTTTTGTCAACTGATGTCACCATCTTATTTAAGTACAAAAATCTTAGATGAAGAATACACCAACTGTTGATAAAGGAAAAATATTCAACTTATTCACGTAGAATATGAGGGTATGACTTGAGTAGCTTGTTAAAAAATAGTGTCGTTGTTTTCTTCTTGTTTTATCTTGTACAATTCTTAGCTACTGCTTTTTTGTTTGTTTCTCTAATATATTTTGTATTTTTTGTGTTCAATATGGTTTCTGAGTTTTTGATGCTGTTGGGCTTCGATGGAAGTTAAAGTGCAAGATTGAAGCTGGGCTTTGTACAGTAAGAGTGGGCTTAAAGTGCAGGATTGAAGCTGGGCTTTATGCAGTTGGAGTGGGCTTAAAGCTGAATCCGAGTGAGCCGGTTCTTGACCCATATTGTCTATAAAAGAGACTAGGGTCACTGGGTGTTCATGCCTTCATGGTATTAGAGATAAAATTGTTTCCCCCTAATATTAAAATAATCAATTTGTTGTATATACTTACGGATAGAATAGTTTGTTATTTAGTCTTTATATTTTGTTGCATTCTTCCTAGACTTTAGGATATTCCAATTGTATTTATAGTTCATCTTCAGGATTAATGAAAACTATCGATTGATATCTCCTATTTATATGGTATCAGCCAGGACCTCTTCCACTGTCTTCTTAGACTAGACCTCCTACAAACCAGTGATTGATGCCATCCATGCTAGAGACACCCTTATCTCCTTTCATGAGCTCCATGAAAAGCTCATTAACCATGGATTATCCTTAGCCCAACGGACCCCTCCAACTACCAGCTTGCATTAGCCTACTATTGTTTTCGCAGCCCACACCAAGTCTTCAGACAAGCCTTGGAACCCCCGCTCCTCTTCCGCTGCTGGGCTATTACCGACCTCTCAAACCACTACATACAGCTTCCCTTTTTTAGGTAAATGTCAGTTCTGCTTCGACAAAGGGCACTCTTTAACTTCCTGTTTTGCCTTCAAAAAGCAGTACCCACACATTGTGCTCCCTTCATTGCCAAAACATACAACAACCAACAAACCACAAGTTAATATGATGGTTGTCATAGGTCCTACTACCAATTTAAATCTAACTTGGTTCTTTGAGAGTGGCACCTCACACCATATTACTAATGATCTGAATGCTTTGGCTCTGCACACTCCCTATGATGGCACCGATGAACCTGTCATTAGTGATGGTTCGTCCCTTATTATTACTCATGTTGGCTCTATTATACTTTCTTTTTCTAACATCTCTTTCACTTTAAATAATGTCCTCTGCGTTCCATCTATTTCTCGTAATATCATATCTATTTCTCGTTTATGCCTTGACAACAACAAACTAATAGAATTTTTCTCTTTTAGCTTTGTAATCAAAGACCACCACACCCCGCCAACCCCTCATTCAGGGACAAGCTAATCACGAAATTCACGAGCTTCGTTCTACATCGCCACTTACTTCTTTTCACTTGCAGCCAAATAAAGGTTCCCTTTAGCATTATCGCTTGGGACACCCACATTTTCAAGTCATGCAACAGTTAGCCTCTGCAGTTTCATCTATTTCATCTTTTAAAGATTCATGTAACTCATGCTGCATTAATAAAACTCATAAACTTCCTTTTCATGCCTCTTCTCTTACATTTAATGCACCATTGCAATTATTATTCTCCAATGTTTGATCTTCTCCGGTTACATCGTATGATTTTAAATATTACATAATATTTGTTGACCACTTTACAAAATAAATTTGGCTCCACCCCCTTAAACACAAATTTGAATCACTCTTTACTTTTATTCATTTTCAACATTTAGTTGAAAATTATTTTCAATCTAAAATAAAACAATTATTTTCTGATAATGGCGGTGAATACATGAAACTCTGCTATCATCTTGCCTCTTGTGGTATTTCTCACCTAACCTCTCCACCACATACACCCAAGCAGAATGCTTATGCTGAAAGACGACATCATCACATAGTTGAAACGGGTCTCACCCTTCTTTCTCATGCTAAATTGCCGCTTAAATTTTGGCCTTTTGCTTTTTCTGCTTCTACTTATCTCATTAAGAGATTACCCACTCCCACTCTTCAAAATGACTCTCCATTTCACCGTCTCTTCCATAAGTCTCCCAACCACGATAAGCTACGTAGTTTTGGCTGCATTTCCTACCTATGGCTTCGCCCATACTTTACCCACAAGTTACAATCACGATCTAAACCTTGCATCTTTGTGGGTTACTCTTCCTCTCAAAGTGCTTATCATCTTCTCGATCCTCTAACAAACCGTGTTTACACTTCCCGTCATGTCTATTTTGTTGAACATGTTTTCCCGTATGAGTCTATCGTAAAATCTACTACTCCATCACCTCCCCATCTCGACACTTGGCTGCCCCTCACTCTACAAACTATCCCACCTTCTGCATCATCTTCTCCTACTACCCCACCCTCCCAATCTGTTCCCCCTCTTATCACTTACCAGCACTGACCCAAACATCCTAAACCTTTTGTTCCAACCCTATAAAATAATTCAGCCTATTATCATACAAATGAATCTGATTCTTCTACATCCCATTTAAATATATCTCCCAACTTCATTTCTCCACCATCCACTCCCCCACCTGTTAGTTCTCCACCACACAATCCCCCTCCTTTTTCGCCTTTTACCCATTAGGTATGCAAACCTAACCCTAAGTACAACAACCCTAATTTTGTTCTTTATGAGACCACTACTCAACCTTTTTCTGAACCATCAAACATTACCCAAGCATTTAAACAACCCAAATGGCGTCAAGCCATGTAAGAAGATTATGATGCTCTTAAACATAACCACACTTGGACTCTTGTCCCTCCCGACTCTACAACTAACATTGTAGGTTGAAAATGGGTTTTCAGCACTAAGTTCAAACCTGATGGATCCGTAGACCGCCTCAAAGCTATGCTTGTCGCTATAGGCTTCCACCAATGCCCTGGTTTAGACTACATTGAAACTTTTAGTTTTGTAGTTAACCAGCTACCCTTCGTCTAATCCTTTCTCTAGCAACATCTCATGATTGGTCACTTCGCAACTTGACATCAATAATGCATTCCTCCAAGGCACTCTCACTAAATCCGTATACATGACTCAACCCCCTGGTTTTCTGATTCTTCCTTTCCATATCATGTCTATAAACTTAACAAGGCCATTTATGGCCTTTGTCAAGCATCGAGAGCTTGGTACGATGAACTTAAGTCTTACCTCCTCTCGGTTCATTTCAAACCAACCATATCCGACCCCTCCCTCTTTGTTAACAAATCTACTACTTCTCCTATTTTCATTCTTGTCTATGCATCATCAAGGGTCCTAGTTCATCTTTCATAAACTCCTTCATTCATACTCTTGCCACTCGATTCTTCCTTAAAGACCTTGGAAATTTATCATATTTTCTAGGGGTTGAAGTCCTACCTTACCCTACTAGTCTTTTTCTTTCTCAAAGCAAATACATCTCTAATCTTCTTACACGGGCCAACATGAGCAAATGTAAGCCGGCATCCACATCCATGTCATTCTCGTTTCAGCTTACTAAAACTAAAGGCACGCCTCTTACCTCTCCCACCGACTATCGGGCCTTTGTTGGTGCTCTTCAGTACCTATCTCTCACACGCCCTGATATTGCCTTTAAGGTTGACAAACTATCCAATTTATGCATTCTCTAATAGATAATCATTGGGCAGCCCTGAAACATTTTCTATGTTATTTGCATGGTACTTTACATCATGGACTTTTACTTAGGCGTCATTCTCCACTTCAACTTCATGTTTTCACCGACAAAGACTGAGCTGGTGATAAACTTACATACCGCAGCACAATAGGTTATGTTGTTTATCTTGGTTCAAACCCGATTTCTTGGAGCTCCAAACGTCAACCAACTTTGGCCCGGTCCTTAACCGAAGCTGAATTTCGGGCTGTGGCTTCCACAATAACAGAGGTGCAATGGTTAATATCATTACTATCTGAACTTGGCTACACATCCATTGTCACCCCGACCATTTATTGCGACAAAATAAGTGCAACACACTACTCCGCTAATCCGGTCTTTCACTCCCGAATAAAGCATCTTGCACTAGATTTCCATTTTGTATGGGAGAAAGTTCAAGCCAGGTCAATAAGAGTCACTCACATTGCCAGGGATGATCAACTTGCCGACGTTTTAACTAAACCGTTGCTCATGCAACGAAATCATCATCTCATGTCCAAGATTGGTCTACTTCCACGGTCGTCCATCTTGCGGGGGCCTATTAGAGATAAAATTGGTTCCCCCTAATATCAATTTGTTGTGTATAATTACGAATAAAATAGTTTGTTATTTAGTCTTTCTATTTTGTTGTGTTCTTCCTAGTCTTTAGGATATTCTAATTGTATTTATATTTCGTCTCCTGATTAATGAAAATCATCGGTTGATATCTCTAGTTTATACATGGGTCACCCGTATCTGTTGTGGACTCTTTATATGTTTATATGTGTTTGTTTACGTTCTTTTGTGTACGTTCATTTAAATATTTTGTCTGTGATAATTACATTTTGTACTTATTTATTTTTGGTGCTCTGAGTAATGTTTGTGATTTATTATAAAATGAATGTATGATAATTGTATTTGTCTATGTTTAATAACTTTCATTTGTGTTTATTTATATTCATTAACATTTGTTTGTGTTTGTTTGGAACAGTTCATAAACACGTTCATTTACTTACATGAACGAACACAAACAAGAATCTCGTTCGATAAGTGTACGTGAACAGTTATAAATACGTTATATTCTTAATGGACAAACACAAACAAGAGCTTGTTCGTTCAGCTCGTTTGCAGCTCTATTCACAGTGCTTAATTTGCTTTGTAGTTCTTTCAAATCATCGAGTTGGTGATTGGTGGTTCTTGTAGGTTTTTGAGTTCAGCTTTGTTCTTGTATCTCGAGTATTGTTTTGAGTTTGTTCAACAGATCTTAGTTTTTTTACTCCTTTGACTCTCGATCCATATTTGTGATAAAGCTTTCTTAGAAGTCCTCTTTAAATAATGATGATAAAGAATTAACGATACGATTGTTGCAAAAACTTAAATATCCAAACAAAACTATGAATCAAAACAAAGACACAAATCAATCACTCCTTGTAGATTTGATCAGTTGAGAAATTTAATTATTGACGAATATCATACTTAGGGGGCGTTTGGAATGCAGAAATTCAATGGAACTTAATGAAATTGGAATTTCAATTCCATTGGTCATTGTGATTGGTTGGTAGAAATTCGTTATAATTAGAATTTCAATTCCATTCTCAACGTGTTTGGTTGAGAAAGAAATTTTAATTGAAATTGGAATTAATTCCCTCAAATCGCTTCAAATGAAGTATTTCAAAATCCTTCCAAATATTGAACGATTTTAAATTCCATAGACCCCCGCCTCCACCAGCAACCGCCACCTACCACCCCGCCCACCGATTGACGCCGCCGACCTCCGACCGCCGCCACCGACCACGACCGCCGACTCTCGCCGAGCACCGCCGCCCGACGCCGACCCCGACAGCCGACGCCCGTCGCCTCTGCCTCCCGTCGCCAACAAACCGCCAACCGCCGCCCCCGACCGCCACCGCCGCCCGTCGCCGATAGACCGCCAACCGCCACCCCTTACCACCGACCGCCACCTGTCGCCGACCCCGACCTCCGCCGCCCCCGACTGCCTATTGTCGCCCGTCACCGACAGACCACCGACCGCCGCCGCCCTCCAACTGACACCAACCCCTACCGCCGCCGACGCCTAATAACGCTGTCGCCGACCACCGTTTGCCCCAATCGCCGATCGCCGCCACCCCTGACCATCAACTGTCACCGGCCGCCGTTGCCGAATCGCGTCGGTTTAGGCGCGCTCGACGGAGACTGTCTGTTCTCGACGACGGGCGTGATCAGTTGGTGGCGGCGGCGGGGTACGGTCAGTTTTCGCAACGGATGCGGTCGTTGGGTGCGGTTGGTGGTCGCGGTCGATTGTCGGCGGTGACGGTGGCGACGGTCGGTGGTATGTAGCGGCGTTGATCAATGGTAATGGAGGTGATGACGGTTTGCAACGAGTCATAAATTACAGTTCCTTTGTAAGTGTTTTATCACTAGAAATACATTTGGAATTTAATTTCCGTTTATAAATTCCATTTCATTGAATTTTAAATCATTTGAAAACTATTAATTTCAAATACAATTCCTTCAAATTCCAATTCAAATTACAATTCTAATTCCAACAAATTTCGCGAATCAAACGCCCCTTAGTATTGGAGCAATCAATTTAAATTTTAAGGTTACACAATTTCATAGTGCATGCATGAACATGGACGCAAATTCACTTTTATATTAATAATAACACTTGATAATAACTAATAAGCGCACCCGCACTTCAAGGCGAGCTTTTTTGATATAAAATCAACAAAAAGGTTTAAATACAAAGTGTATTTTTGCTACAAAGTGTGAGAAGACACAATAAGTCAAAAAAAGTAACAAAAAATTATATCGCACAATCTAAATCGAATTTCAAAAAGTAATTCCGAGCTTTTGTTCTCCTAGCCGTCCTCTCTAAGAAAAAAAATAAACGAAAAACTAAAAAATAAAAAAAAATTAATTTTTTTTATTGTGTCATTTATGAAAGACACAATGACGTCATTGTATCATTGTGTCATAAAAGACACAATGAAAAATTTTTTTTTTTTCTGAAAGAG
Source organism: Flaveria sonorensis (assembly GCA_025506505.1). NCBI lineage: Eukaryota > Viridiplantae > Streptophyta > Magnoliopsida > Asterales > Asteraceae > Flaveria > Flaveria sonorensis. The sequence goes on from CM046439.1 coordinate 10,095,321, forward strand.
GACGACAAGAGAAACAAAGACTCCGAAGTACCTTTTTAAAATTCAATTTAGATTGTGAGATATAATTCTTTTTGTGACTTTTTTAGCCTCATTGTTTGTTCTCACACTTTGTTGCAAAAATACATTTTGTAGAATAACTTCACCCTAAAATCAAAATCCATTAACCATAGAATAAATTACAACATAAGCTATATATTTACAAAACTATATGATCAGGTGCAGAATACATCAAGATATAAAGAACTATAGCAAAATCCCCTCTTTGATAGCATAGAAAGCCAGGATGGCATAAAGTAGTTAATCAATTTTAGTGTTGAAGTCTAAGAGCATGTATCGGTAAGAACAATTGCATCATCTCTATTGAGTTCAGATCCGAAAATTTCCATCTATTCTCCAAACGAAAATTAAAAAAGTCATGCAATATATTCAGTCTTTTCTTTCAAAATTGAAGTTGTAATGCAAATGGTTATGTTGCTAGTGGCATACCGGTTTTTTGAGGAACCAATCCATGAAGAAGCAATGTCTTTATTGATAAAGCTAGTTATTAATTGAAAGACACAAAAATATAATAATATATATAAAACCATAATAAAAACCTACCTTGTCATTTCTTAAAGTAACCATAGGCAACATTTGCAGAAAAGTCATACGTCGGACCATAAGCATGAAGAAGCACCCTAGCCGAGGCTTAAATCCTAACGGCCCATGACTGCATTATATCAACGACTTAATTGTTAAATGTTAACAAATTAAGTTGTCGTATAAATGTGAAAAAGAATAGAAAGTGTCAAAAATCCAATGTAGTATTGATTTTATAGAAGCATCAATAAAATGTTGATGTTCAATGTTTCTGTGATCATGACTACCTCTTTGATTTTCTGTATATACACGCACGTATAGAAGGGAATTAATGGAAAGAAATAACAAACACAACTGTTAAACATACACAGGAGAGGGTATTTATACCCTTTACTACCCGGTAACTACCCACCGACATGCGGTTGAATACTAACTGTCAATAACTGTTAAACGCTGTTATCATCATTGTTTTACATAATACATATAGTTATATATACAAGCTAAACTTCTCCAACATTAACACCTTAAGTTTAGCTCCTGCATATCTTCTATTCTTCTCGTTGATTCGATCTTAGGAGGTAGTTTTTTTTATCCTGCCAATCCTTCTGTTCTTTGCCTTCGTAGTATTGCTATATCCCTTTCTCCACAGTAATTCTTTGCATGTGAACTTGAGATGGACCATTATATCATCTCAAGATACCTAGGTTATCCTTGATAGTCTTCACCATGTCATGTTTATCTAATAGTTTCATTAAGTTTAAGTTGTAACCCATATGTGAAGTGTTTATCCATAAACAATTGTTGGGGTGAAGATTGAATGAGCAGATCTCAATTATATTTATTCTCATATTGGTGTGGGAACAAATGTTTAATTAGTTTTATGCATTCTTCAGTATTAAATTATATGTTTGTTTCTCTATCACATACTCGCTCGTGCAGAATGTTTTTCTTGAACCAATGCGTCGCCCGCGCGACATGCGGACACGAATGCAGCTTCAAGTCCGGTGCAGAAAACATTTTTTGGTTGGGAATTTCTTGAACCAATGCGTCGCCCTCGCGACATGCGGACACGAATGCAGCTTCAAAGTCCCGGGTTCTCATATTTGAGTGGGATAAGTGATGCAATCTTGTAATGATGATACTTGAGTGGGATATAAGATTGGTCCTTTCTCTTTGTTTGTACTTGCTGATGCTAGTCGGTTTCTGTTGAGATATTCTCAAAATGCTTCCATAGTGTGGCCTTATCTTGATCACTCTTTGTGACCGTGGTATTCACAGGTATAACTGTTGGTTTTTCTTGCTTTTCCCGCTTAATTTGTAATTAGGACACATATAGGGAGGGTGATTGCGATATTTACATTTCCAACGGTTCATGATCTTTATTTGCTTCTTTTCTTATACAGTTTCTTCTTAACACAACATTTGTTTCCACTAAACTAAATTTCAAATACTTGTCTTGCCATTTGTTCTATACTAAGTATGTTCCTTCTTAATGCATGCACATAATAAACCGATTCTATTTGATGAATTTGTCCATCACTTCGTAAATCAATGTTCCCTTTTCCTCTAAAAAAACTCGTTTATATAACCATTTTCACTTGCTTCTATCCCAACAATTTTTTTAATTTCTTAATTAGACCTTTGTTGCATGTTTTCATGTTGTTTCGTGTGAGACTTGCATACATATCTTGTTCCATGAGAAGTTATCGGTCCCTTTTGTGAGATCACTAGTACACAGACTAGTTATGTAGTTTTTCTATATTCTTGGGTTAGTGTTGAACATTGTCAAGTAAATAGTCGGTTAGTACGCTTCAAAGTTAGTTACCACTTTGACTTTCACAAGTCAAAATCATCTTGTTCTTCCTTGTAATTGAGAATTTATAGTAATAATTGAGTTGATCTTGTTGATTTTATTTCATTAAAAGTGTTAATCACTTTGTAATCTTTGGTGTGGATTCACTATTGTTTCTACAATTGGTATCAGAGCCTTGTTCGGCTCTCACTGCAAAGATTCAGGCGATAGTTCAATTCGATTGAAGGATGTATCAACAAAGTTTGAAATCGAAAAGTTTGATGGGAAAAACGATTTCGGGTTATGGAGGCTTAAGATATGAGCGTTGTTAGTACACAAAGGTGTGGTGGATGCGCTAAAGGTGAGAATAGCCTACCTGCAACTCTCTCAGACAAGAAGAAGAAGGATATCTTGGAGAAGGCTCATAGCGCGATCATCCTCGGTCTAGGAGATCGAGTTTTGAGGGAAGTATCCAAGGAAGTGACTTCAGCAGGTGTTTGGACCAAACTTGAAGGTCTGTACATGACAAAGTCTTTGGCTAATAGACTATACCTCAAGAAACGGTTGTATACATTCCAAATGGCACTCAGGAAGACCATCGATGATCATGTAGATGAGTTCAATAAGCTGGTTCTTGACCTCGAAAATATAAAGGTCCAATTAGAATATGAAGACCAGGCAATTATCTTCTTGGCATCTCTGCCACAGGCCTATAAGCACTTTGTAGACACACTAATGTATGGAAGGGAGTCCATGTCCATGGAGGAGGGTCTAGCAGCCGTAAATTCAAAAGAATTAAAACGAAGATCCGATGTCAAAGAGGAGTCAAGTGATGGTCTCTTTGTAAGGGGAAGATCAGAGGCAAGAACACCTAAATCCAAAATCGCTGCAAGATCCAAGTCAAAGTACAAACAAAGGTGTTATATCTGCAATTCAGATAAGCACTTTAAGAGGGGTTGCTCGGATAAAAGGAAAAGACAATTAGACTCATATCAGTAGAGAAACCAAGGTAATATGTCTGCTGATGGAAGTACTGATGGTTATGAAAGTGTTGAGGTCTTAACTGTGTCCAAAGGGAGTTCAACTTAAGAATGGATAATGGACTCGGGTTGCTCGTATTACATGACATCATGCAAGGATTTCTTTAGAGATATCAAGATGTCAGACCTTAGCACAGTTCAACTAGGTGATGATCGGCCATGCATGATTCAAGGTATTGGCTCTGTCTCATTAACTAGAAAGTGGGGTGGAGTTAATTCTTGACCAAGTTAGATACATTCCTGAACTTAAAAGGAATCTAATCTCACTTGGGATCTTTCAAAGTAAAGGTTATGCTGTTAGTTTGAAAAATGGCAAAGTAAAAGTCTAAAAGGACATTAGTCATGTTGTCCGGTTCAAGAAAGTGTAATAACATCTATGTGTTAGATGGAAGTGTTGTGGTGAGTTCAGCTGCAGTTGTTGAACACCATGGTTTATCACCCGTAGTATTATGGCATAAACGACTTGGTCACATAAGTGATCAAGGCCTAATGGAGCTTAGAAGGCAACAGATCATTGAGAAAGTAAATGATTGTGGAGTTGGTTTATGTGAACACTGTGTGTTTGGAAAGGCTACTAGGGTAGATTTGGCAAGGGTGTGCATTGCACAAAGGAAGTGCTTGAGTATGTTCATGCCGATTTGTGGGGTCCTGCACAAACTAGTTCAATAGGTGGAGCTAGATACTTCTTGTCCATTATTGATGATTATTCTAGGAGGGTATGGGTCTTCATTCTCAAACATAAGGATGAGGCCTTTACAAAGTTTAAGGAATGGAAAAGGCTGGTGGAAACACAGACAGGGAAGAAGGTCAAGAGACTAAGAACATATAATGGAATGGAATTCTGTGGTAGGGTGTTCAATAATTTTTGTAAAAAACATGGTATTTGTAGACACTTGACTATCCCTGGGACTCCCCAGCAGAATGGATGGCAAAAAGAATGAATAAACACTACTTAATAAGGTTAGGTGTTTATTATCTGATTCAGGTATGCCAAAGTCACTTTGGGCTGAAGTAGTGACAACAACTGCATATCTTGTAAATAGATCTCCCTTATCAGCAATCAACATGAAAACTCCTATGGAGATTTGGAAAGTTGTCAAGCCTGACTATGATCATTTAAGAGTTTTTGGGTCACTTGCTTATGTTTGTGTAAAACAAATCAAACTTGATCCAAGAGCTCAAAAATGTATTATGTTAGGGTACCCTGAAGGAGTTAAAGGATACAGACTATGGAGGGTGGATGATGTGAGCCCTAAGATCATAGTAAGTAGAGATGTAACCTTTAGGGAGGATCTGGTGTACAAGGGTGTGTTTGATAAAGGCAAGTAGTGTGTTTACCCAAGCCCTGATCAGCAACAAGTTCATGTTGAGGTGGAGCCCAACCTGTGTTTAATGGGACACATGAAGGTGGTGAGAGCTCCCAGCCTGCAGTGCAGGGTTCTTATGGAAGTACTGACTATAGTCTGGCCAGAGAAAGGGGCCGAAGGCAAACAGTTATGCCTGCTAGATATAGATCTGAAACTGACATTTCAGCTTTTGTGTTTATAGCAACTGAGATGGATAACATCTTAGAACTATTGTCATATCAGGATGCAATGAAATCAGCTGATAAAGACAAATGGGTGCGGCTATGATAGAAGAGATAGACTCTTTACATAAGAATGGTACTTGGGTGTTAGTAGATAGACCAAAGGATCAAAGATTGGTTGACTGCAAATGGTTGTATAAACTAAAAGCAGGTATCACATCAATGGATCCGCCCATACTCAAAGCCAGGGTAGTGGCTAGAGGGTTTACTCAAGTAGCAGGTGTTGACTATAATGAGATGTTTTTTCCAGTAGTCAAACACTCCTCTATTAGAGTTGTACTTTCCATGGTTGCTTACAAGATATGGAACTTGATCAACTAGATTTTAAAACTGCTTTCTTACATGGTAGTTTTAGAAGAAAACATATATATGAAACAACCAATTGGCTTTAAGGAGTTAGGGAAGGAGGATAAGGTGTGTCTGCTGAAAAGATCATTGTATGGTTTGAAGCAGTCACCTAGGTGTTGGTATAAGCGGTTTGATGACTACATGCTAAGTCAAACTTTCAAAAGAAGTAACTATGATAGTTGTATGTACTATAAAGAATACAAGCATAACAAATATGTTTATTTGTTGTGGTATGTGGATGGCATGCTGGTAGGTTGTGATGATTCAAAAGAGATAGAGTCTACTAAGCTTAAGTTGAAGAAGGAGTTTGATATGAAAGATCTTAGTCTGCTTGGAAGATTTTAGGAATGGAAATCTTCTGAGACAGAATAAACAAAAGGCTATTCTTAACTCAACAATCATATCTATCTAAAGTGTTAGTCAAGTTCTCAATGTCTAACAGCAAGCCTGTCAAAACACCTTTGGCTTAACATTTCAAGCTATCATCCAAAGATTCACCTCATGAAGATGATGAAATAGAGCTGATGACTAGAGTTACTTATTCAAGTGCTGTAGGAAGTTTAATGTACTTGATGGTATGCACTAGACCTGATATCAGTTGTGCTATGAGTATAGTTAGCAGGTATTTGGCAAACCCTGGTAAGCTACACTGGAGTGCTGTTAAATGGATTTTGTGCTATCTTAATGGAACCACAAAATTGGATTAGGTTTTGGTCATTATCAAAGTTCAGACTGTAGAGTTCTAGGCTATGTTGATGCTAACTTTGCTAAAGACTTAGATAAAGGAAGGTCTACAACTGGTTATGCTTTTAAAGTACTAGGAGGTTTGGTAAGTTGGAAAGCTACTTTGCAGCATGTAGTTGCATTGTCTACAACGGAGGCTGAGTATATTGCACTCACAGAGGCTGTGAAGGAAGCCTTGTGGTTAAAAGGATTATCACAAAATTAGGTGTTGACTTGATTGAAGCCTTAGTTCTGTGTGATAATCAAGGAGCAGTTTGTCTCTCTAAGAATCAAGTTTATCATGAGAGAACTAAACATATTAATGTTCGTTTGCATTTCATTAGAAAAGTGATTCAATCTAATAAGGGAAAATTTGACAGAGTTGACACTGAGGAGAATGCAGCTGACATTATGACTAAAGTAGTGCCTGACCCTAAATTTCATAAGTGTTTGAGGATTTTAGGCATTGGATGAAGTTTATAGTCTTGTACTAAGGTGGAGATTGTGAGATCAATAGTACAGGGACTAGTTATGTAGTTTTTCTATATTCTTGGGTTAGTGTTGAACATTGTCAAGTATTAATAGTCGGTTAAGACGCTCCAAAGTTAGTTACCACTTTGACTATCACAAGTCAAAATCATCTTGTTCTTCCTTGTGATTTGAGAATTCATAGTAATAGTTGAGTTGATCTTGTTGACTTTCTTTCATTGAAAGTGTTAATCGTTGTGTGGATTCACTATTGTTTCTACACCTTTAACCAAGAATTCAGTGTTCTTGATTTTCTTCAGGCAATCTCTTTGAAAACAAAAGATTTGTTTTTACAGTAACTACATACCATGCCTTTCAGGTAACCTTTTTTCTGCATATCAAACTCTTTCTGCGTTGTTTTCTTCCTTTCTGTCACCGGGTAATAATCTGATCAGAGTTTGAAACCATCCAATTTGATACATAAACTTTCTTCCCCGCTGATATTATCACTGTTATTCCTCGGATGATCCTTCTTATCATTAATCGTTGTTTCTCTGCAATCCTCCTAGTCATCATAAAGTGATAGGAGCATGGGTGAATCCTCACACCCATCTGCAGAGCAATTGGAGTATATATCTTCTAGTTCCATCGTTGGTTCGAACACGAACTTTCCACAAGTCGTGGGTCGATACTCTAACACCATGTTGATGTTCGATGTTTCTGTGATCAATGATCACTTTGATCACAATTACTATATATTGTATATACAAACACATATAGAAGGGAAAACAATGGAGGGAATGATAACAAACACACTTTTAAACATACACAAGAGAGGGTATTTATACCCTCACTTAACGGTAAGAGCAAACGGATATATCGGTTGGATACTAACTGTCAATAACTGTTAAATGGTGTTATCATCACCGTTTACTAATACATCATTACACACATATTACTTAATACATATAATTAATATATACACGCTAAACTTACTCCAACATAAATGTAGCTTAAAGGTGAAAATGAGATAAACAAACACATATATTAACATAAGTTAAAGTAACCATTTTAGCGTTGGGTGAGTGAACACAGGGTCTTTATTCATGCATCCAAGATATGTCAGTGTGTGATGATGCCCTTTAGCCAAAAGTAGCAAGAGACAATCTAGCATTCGTTGAAACAAAAAACCAAGAATATTATATCTTAGTACATTTGTACTATAGACTATATTTAATTGATATGCTAATGAGTTAAAGTAGACCAAATATGGATTGATAGGTCAACTGACTTACCACTTGCTACTTGTTGCTTAGATGCTTTCTCAAATCTATCAACTTCATCAGACACATTCATAAATATAAAAGTTATCAAATATTCAGGTTATCATGATCAACGGGTATAGCTGTTTTTGTGATAACGAGAGAAGGAGTAATTTGCTATTATGTTTTTGTTGTGTTCAATTGGATGAATCTTGTGAAAGCTTGTAAAGACCTCTAGTTAGAGATGGTTGGTTGGGCCAAATGGATTAATTTGTTGTGGTCAAAAGTCAAAACGGGTACACTTTTTGCCCAAAGAAGCTTAAATCGGTATACATGATTCGCATGCAAGTTAATACGATTAACACCTTTTCTTTTGAGGTAGCATGGAGTCATTGGATAAAACTTTGTCTGGACCATCCCTTTTACCCATACAAATGAGAATGAGATGAATAACTACACAAGGTTAGGTTATTGATACATATGTTTTTTACATATTGCAAGTCTATCTTCGTACTCTAATAAAACAGTAACTTGTGATAACACGTGACAGCACCATAATCATCCTCACAAAACTTTTTTTCGCCTTTCTCTTCTATTAAATAATTACTTTAATTACTCATAATATTATTTAACACTTTTTAGATTAAATAAATTAAGAAAGAAATATATTATTAATGCTATTTCTAAATAAATAATTTTTTTTATAAAATAAAAAGTTATCTAAAGCATAAAACTTTTTAAAAATACGAAATATTTTAAAATTGGTATTTTTAAAAACCAAAAATAATCAAATTTGGGAGTTATAATAAGAAAACTTTTTAAAAATAAGATTTTTATACGGTTTGTTTTGAAACAAAATGTTTATTTTTTGGAAAAAAATTTAAAAAGTTGATATCACTGTTTTATTACGTATACTCTTTTCTCATACGTAATTTCAGTCATATCGTATCTTAGAATATCATTTTATAATTAATAAATTTTATTATATTAATATTTTATTTATTCAACCTGTGTAATACACGGGTTTACTAAAGTTAGTACTATATAATAAATGAATATCTTATGTGCCACATGACATCTTTTTAGAGCACCTCCTAGCTCATTTTTCCGTCAAAATCATGTTCTATGATTGGTTTTAAAATCTTTTTTCAAATACAATTAATTAAGTTAAAAATCTCACATTTATGGCATCTATTTTATTCAGTTTTTTTAATTCAATCCTGATATAAAATTAAAATTAAAACATACTATACATAAGTTAAGCATCAATTAGTAAATATTTTCACATTACTATCTTTTGTGATTTTAATAAGATTTCTAATTATCTTTGAAATCCACATAATACAATATTAATACAGTATAAAACAAAAAAAATTAAAGCTATTAATCTTAAATAAAGATGGTAAAATTATAAATATGATATAAAATGTTGTATACAAAATATAATTTAAAGATTATGAATATTTTTTTTTTCACATTTTCTCATATATAAATAAGTAAAAATATTAAAATGTGCGTACTCATCTTTGTCATTTTATATCTACCACCTTTCCAGAATTTTCTTGCTTCCTCTTCCTTCTTGGAACTTGATCATATAAACGAAATTAGGAATTATATGTATTTAGTGTGTATGAAGGAAAATATAAATAGAGAAAATTAAAAGTTCAGTTTGATGTTTTTTCATCTCTACATATAATGAAAATGTCAAGTTCAATTCCCTTTGTCTTATAATATCCTGAAGATAAAATCGTTTGTGAGTTGGATTAATTAAAGAATAATATAAACCGTGCCCTAAAATTTGCACATATTCTAAATACTAAATACCTAATAAATTTTTTATTGAACCTTAGTAGTCGTTGTATATGCAACATCAGGCAAATAGCAACAAACATATAAATGAGGCCCTCTAGCATTTCAAAATTTAGTTGAATATACATAAGATAATATATAAGATACAAATACTCATCAATAAAACCAATGTGTTGAATTAACCTAATAGATCTCATACGCCCCATTAGGTAAATGGCTTCACAAAACTAATTTGAGTTCTACTTAAATACAAAAAAAAGATTATAACAATAAAACGTAGAATGAACGTAAAATAGCGCAATGTTAACTTCATAAATTATGATGTTTGAACTCATCCACAGAACATGCTAACTGCATAATCTTAGCAACAACAGGTAGAACAACAACGTTTCTCGGATTTCCAAAAATCTTAACCACCAAGTAAAATGCATAATACAACCTCAAATAAATTCAACATATCATCCGTCTTTTGGACCAAATCTAATCCATCCACCTCTTTTGATGGTTTTCCTTATGTCTAGTGGCGTCAAAGCAACCCTCGATAGCAGCAAAATTAATGATCTTAATAAGGGTGTTACTGGCACCAACTTCTTTTTCTCTCTTCAATCCCTAACGTTTTCTAGCCTGCCTCCGTTTCGCTAGTTCTATAATATAGAATCAGGTAATGCTGATACGAGATTTGTCACAATGACGTGATGTATAGTGAAACGTTCGTCGACTATAATGTCCATCGTGATGAAGTGGCATTTGACTAGCAGTAGGTCCAGACTAGTAACAAATCTGGCAGTTGCCTTCCAATTCCAACTTGCCTCATACAAGTGTCCTTACCATAATATATTGACTAATTCAGGTTATATTTGACCTATCGGATCAACTTGACTATGCCTGAAAACCGTTAAAATTAAACAAGGGTTAAAAAGGAGTTTAAATTTCTCGCTGCAAGCCACATAATAAAAGGGAAAGGTCTAAACTTGACTCGTTAAAATGGACCATAAAGAGAAAAAATGCTAGCATTTTAATTAAATTTGGTTGTTGAAAAGAAAATGGGTGGCTAGATCTTAGTTCATTGGTTCTTTTCATGTTTCTCAGATAACCGACCCAAATGAGCATCATTTTTTTTCTGATAAAACAAGGAAGATGCATGACAGCCTACAATTTCTAATAGAGCTATCAAATTTGACCAAATGGTTACCGTTGGGGATAGATCTCTTGTATAAGTTTAAATGATATATATAACTCTTGTAATCATAATTGTAATTATTGTGCTTAATGATATAAAATGAATATATTTGATTATAATTGTGTTTATGAACTAAATAAATTTATTTTGCACTTCATTTAACATATTCATCTATTATATAATATATTTCAGAATGTATGTGTGAATATGCAGGAAACATTAAACTGTGTCAATTTGAAAAATTGACTAAGTGTTGGAACAACTGCGGATGAATAAAGTGTTATTCCGTAGATGTTCTCGGGAACATAACTGAAGAATGTACATCCGTGGATCTCATACGGAAGAACAACTTCAGCTGAACAAGAAAAGAAGTGAAGCTGCTGGAGGGATTGCTGCGGAAGACAAGAACTCCTACGGAAGCACAAGAACAAGTACAGTACGACAGTTGCTGCGGAAGACTAGTTACCTGCGGAAGAGTAAATTCCTACGGAAGATCAATTAACTCAGAAGTCAACATCAAGTCAACAAGTCAACGTGGTAGAACAACAACAACATTAATGACGATTGAAGACGTTTTATTCAAGCGGATATTCCACGTCACATCAACAAATTTTATCATCAGTAGAACCATTGTAAATCACGAATTCCTAAGCCGATAAATATGGCGAAGATTCGGATAATGATGATTAGCTTAATTATAGCAATAAAATAGCTAGCAATATAACAACATTAGATCTCTATAAATAGATACGAGATCATCAACAGATGAAATCAATAAATCAGATAACAATAATTGAGAATCATTAGAATCATTAATGATCATTATCTGAATCATTGTATTCAAGATCAGTAACTTCAATAGCAACAAGAAAGCATTCAATCAACGTTCTTGAGTTCTCTCGGTTTGATTATTCTTATTTTAGTTGTTTGATTGATTGATTTTATTATTATTAATAAATTAAACACCAAGTATTGATAATTTCATGATCAATACTTGTTCAAATCAATTCTAATAATTCCTGAACGATCCTAGGATTCACAGGTGGTAACAGAGCTTGGTGCTCATTGAATTATATCAATTGATCTATCAGCTTTGATTAAGTTTAATCGAATTCTGTTTTAAAACAAAACCTCTGTTTTTTTAAATTAACTATCATGAGTAACTCAGTTGTTGGTGCTTATCAACCTCCTAAACTGGAAAACAAATATGATTTTAAAACCTGGAAAATACGGTTCAGGAATCATGTTAATTATACAAATTCTGACTTATGGGCTTCGATTACCGAAGGACCTTATATTCCACTTGCCTTAGGAGCGGATTATAAGGATAATAATCAGCCCATTAGTTTAAAGAATCTATCACCTGATGATGCGAAGAGAGTCAAGATTGACATCAAAGCCTATAGTATGCTTACTATGGCTTTGCCTGAAGAACTCTTGATCAGGTGTGAATCATACAAAACTGCTAACTCATTATGGAAAATCCTGCACACTCTGTGTGAAGGCAGTGACGAGATTAGAAGTATCAAAAAGGACACTCTCAGTGCACAATATGAAACCTTCCATCATATTCCGGGAGAGTCAGTCCCTCAACAATTGCATAGATTTATGCAACTTGTTACAGAAATGAATATTCTTGAACTTAAGTACAGCAATGAGGAATTAAATAAAAAGATGCTTCATTCATTACCAAAAAACTGGACACAGACTGTGTCCATGTTTAAAAATACTATTGATCTAAAAGCAATAGGACTAGATACACTAGTAGCTAAGGTAGAAGCGTTGGAGCTAGATGAAAAGACGAGAAACAAAAGTGTGAAAACACCTATAGCTCCTTATCAATTCAAAGAGCTGAAGAATACTGGGAGTGCATTCATCTGCAATGAAGGTGAAGGCAACTCAAGTGATGAAAGTGAACCGAAAGAAGAAACAAGTTTCTATGCAGCAAAGCCTTCAAAATCAAGATCTCAAAGCAAGCAGAACAAAAAGGAAAAAGGCAAGGCTGAAGAATCCAAAAGCAAGAAGATCATCAATCAACCGGAACCAATTACGGTGGTTTTAGAATCTGAAGAACAGAAAGCCGCCTTTGCAGCTTTCAGTTCAAGTTTTCAGGCATATCTAGGAAGCGCCTTGACTCCTGCTCATTTTTGTCAACAAGATCTAGAAGAACTTCATCCTGATGAAGTAGAAGAGATGGATCTGCGATGGCAAATGGCAATGATTGCCTATAGAGCCAAGATGCATATGAAAAGAAACAAAGGACTATCTGTTGGAAGTAGAACAACAAAACTTGGGGTAGATAAGTCCAAAGTAAGATGCTTTAAATGCAATTTGTTTGGACACTTTTCAAGGGAGTGCAATAACAACCAACAGCAAACAACTGACTTAAGACAGCCAAGTCAAAGGAGTTTCACACACCCACAACTAACCAATGCATCCCCACCAAACAATACAACAGGTACCTCTAACACTAAAGAAACTGGTTTGATTATTTTGCAGGATGGTACTTGTGATTGGAGCATGTATGAGAAGGAAGTGCTTGCTGAAAATCAAGCTTTAATGGCCAACATAGAAAACAAAGTGCCTCCAATGGCCACTAAGGTAAGACAAAGGTTGTGCTCTCCCGGTTGCATAGATGAAGTAGAAAGATATAGATCTCATGCTCAACAATTGGCTGATAAAGTAAAAGAAACCTTACTTCTAAATGAATCTCATGTAAGAGAACATAAACTTTATCAAGTTAAAATTAATTTTTTACAAAAGGATTTAGATAAACTTGTGTCTGAAAATTACAATCTAAAAGCACAAGTTGAGCATCTGACTACATCTTTAACCAAATCTACATCAGAGCATGCATCTACTGAGGTGAAACTGCAGAAATTCCAATTGTCATCAGAACAATATGAGAAATTATTAAACTCTCATATTGAGTCTAAGAACAAATCAGGATTGGGATTTCATGCAGTTGCACCACCAGTTAACAACAATTACATTCCTTTACCCGAGTCAATGACCAACAGTTTAACTAATCACTTTGTATCCGGTAACAAACTTGAGGCATCAGATAAACATGATTTGTCTGAGTCATCTGAATCTAATTCATCTGAATCAGAATCAAAATTGTTAGAATTTGATTATGACAACTGTGATGACTTAGATGAAAAGGAAGAGACTAATAATGCTGAGTTGGGTAAAGGTAAAATTATGTCAAATGAATACTCAATACCAAAGGTCTTAAATGAACTTAAACTACCCTATCCACCAAAACAAAGAAACCTTCTCAAGACAATCCATAAAAGGATTGAGCAATTAAATAAAGGATTACATGCATTCAACAAACTAAATGTAGAAAAGTCAACAAAAAGAGGATTAGGAGAAGAGATCAAAACTTCCGTAGATCATATACGGAAGAAATCAGAACAGACAAAGAAAAAGGTCACAAAAGATACAACACAAGAACCTTTTGATATCATGTCCGGAAGAGGAAAAGACTCATCAGCAGATAAAATTGATAAGGAATTAAAGAAGCAAAAACTGATGAGCAAGAAGAAGGCAAAGAAAAGGAATGAATCTGAAAGTGAAGATGAAGTTTACTGTAAATGGTGTGACATGCACAACCACAGCACAGAAGAATGCTACTTCAGCAGTTATTGCTCAATATGCAACATGAACAATCACATGACTTCAGATTGTTACTTCAACAAATATTGTGCAATATGCAACAAAAACAACCATACTACAAAGGAATGCTACTTCAACAAGAAGAACAAAACCAAGATCATCAAGACAAAGAAAGTAGATACCTCTGAGTCAGACTCAAAATCTTCTGAAGATGATAGAGATTCAAACCAAAAGAAACAACAACAAAAACAGAAAGTTACTAAGAAAAACAACAAAGCTACTGAGGTGAAATTAAAGAATAAGAAGGAGAAATCACAAGTGCAAAAGAATGCACCATATAAAAAGGTAGCACTTAAGGAAGAAAACAACTTCTTTGATCACTTTGACAAATGCAATGACGTGCCTAAGTCCAAAGCAAAGGATACAGAAACATTTTCTGGCAATTCCTCATCATCCACATCAAAGAAGAAGTCTCAAACAAAATTGACTAACCAAGTTAGTATGAATCAAGAAGACATCACCTCAACCTCATCAACCATTACATCCTCACCTAAAACTAAACATAATGAATTAACTAACTGTACAGCTAATCTAGAAACTTCAAGTCTTATTCATGAGAAATTTGATACATTAGATAATAATGTCAAGCCCAAGACTAGCAAGGTGTGGGCTTCTAAGTCTAACTAAATTCATTTTTGTTTACAGGAACATCCAAGGAGGGCTGACAACAAGTGGTATATTGACAGTGACTGTTCCAGACATATGATAGGAGACTGCACCCTCCTGCAAGACTTCAAACATAAGAATGCTTCATATGTAGCATTTGGTGGGGATAAGAAGGGAGGTAAAATTACTGGTGAAGGAATGGTAGCAAATGGAGTTTTAAAGTTTGAAAAAGTTAACTTTTTGTGAAAACTTACAGTTTAAGTTACTAAGTGTATCACAAATATGTGACCAACACTATACTACTTTCTTTGATAACTCTGATTGCTACATTCTTAAGCCAGGTTTCAAAATTCCAGAAGACTGGATCCTTCTAAAAGCACCAAGAAAAGGTAACACCTATGTGTTGGATACGAACAACACTGCACTAACAAGCAAAGAAACATGCCTGTTCTCTAAATCATCAGAAGATGAAGCACAACTCTAGCATAAAAGGATGGCTCATTCCAACTTGAAGAACATGAATAAATTGGTGAAAAATGACTTAGTCATTGGTGTTCCAATAAAAGAATTTTACTGTTCTAATCGCTGTTTATCATGCTATAAAGGCAAACAACATAAAGTATCACATAAGTCCAAAACAATGAACACAAACACAACACCACTAAAGTTACTGCACATGGATCTTTTTGGTCCCACCAATGTGTTAAGCATTAGCAAAAGGCAGTACTGTTTGGTGATTGTTGATGATTTCATTAGATTTACTTGGGTATTTATCTTAAAACATAAAAGTGAAACATCAGAAATTTTAATGGAGTTCATCACTAAGATAGAAAATCAACTTGATCTAAGAATCAAGATACTGAGAAGTGATAATGGAACTGAATTTGTTAATTATGTTTTAGACTTATTTTGCAGGGATAAAGGCATAGCTAGGCAATTTAGTGCTCCAAGAACTCCTCAACAGAATGGAGTTGCTGAAAGAAGAAACAGAACTCTAATTAAAACAGCAAGAACAATGCTAGCTGACTCACATCTGCCAATAACATTTTGGGTAGAAGCTATGAACACAGCCTGCACTGTTCAAAACAGAACTTTGATTGTCAAAGAACATAACAAAACACCTTATGAACTTCTGTTTAAAAGAAAACCTTTTATAGGATATCTTAAAGCTTTTGGGTGTCATGTATCTGTATTAAACACAAAAGAACAGTTAGGAAAATTTGCTGAAAAAGCCTATGATGGTTTCTTTGTTGGTTACTCATCAACATCTAAATCATATAGAGTCTGAATTCCACATGATAACATAGTGGAAGAAACTCCTAATGTATAATTTGATGAATCCTTATTCCCACAGTCTGTGAAAGGATCATCTTGGCTATTTGATATAGATGCATTAACTAACTCATTTAACTTTGGTTATCTTAATGTGACAGGTGCTGCGGATACATGTTATCCCTATGTTCCTCCTAATATGAGTGTACCATTGACAGCTGATCCACCAAGAGTCATTGCTCCAGAAAACCAAAGTGATAATGATCCTAGTACATCAGCATAAAAACACAAAGATGGTTCAGATGTTTTTACTCCATGCACATCAGCAACAATACCCTCTACTTCCGTAGATGTCTCTACTTCCGTAGATATCCCTACTGCAGATGTTGAACGGAGACCCCCCAAAAATCAAACCATATCAGAAAATCATCCCACACCATTGTCACACACAGATATGCCTTGGACAGAGACCATAGCTGATCAAGTACCTGCTACGAAGACATGTCCACTACCCCGGATGACATACATGTTCCTGCGGAAGCTCAGTCAGCTGCACCAGAAAATGAGATGAACTATTTTGTTGACTCCCCATCACAACTACCCTCATCTCCAACAACCAACATCACAAACCTGGATTCATCCATCCAAGTTAATGATGTACCAACAGTTAGAACACATAAGTATCACCCAATTGATAACATGATAGGTGACCTCAACAGCAGAACTACCAGAAGACAAGGGGGAGCTGCAAACACTTGTCTATTCTCTTGTTTTCTATCTCAAGTAGTTCCACCCAACATCACAGAAGCCTTAAAAGATAACAGCTGGATTGAAGCAATGCAAGAAGAACTGCAGCAGTTCAGGAAACAGAAGGTGTGGAACCTACTTGATCTCCCTGAAGGCCAATATCCTATTGGCACAAGGTGGTTATTCAAAAACAAGCTAGATGATAGGGGAATAATAATCAGAAACAAAGCAAGACTAATTGCTCAAGGCTACACACAAGAGGAAGGCATAGACTATGATGAAGTCTTTGCACCAGTTGCAAGAATTGAGGCAATTAGAGTGTTCTTGGCATATGCATCATATAAGAAGTTCACAGTTTATCAAATGGATGTAAAGTGTGCCTTCTTATATGGTAAGATTTATCACACACACCCCAACCTTAACGGCGGAAACATCGAGATGTGAGGGTTAAGATTGTTCATGCCACACAACGCTAATTTAAAATGACAATATTATTAAAACTCAATATTCAAGACATACATTTAAGAAATAGAATATGCTCCAAAACATAGGAATTTCAACGTTCAATGATAACAAATGCATTTTTATTTTATTCTAGGTCCAGTCCTAAATGTGACATTGTCTTCATAGCAAGCTAAGCATTATCATTTCCTGAAACATGTTAAAAATAAAAGGTCAACACAATGTTGGTGAGTTTTCCATAGTTTTCATACATAAATATATAAAAGATGGCAATTCATGTCATAGGTTATTGAATAAAGTAATTAGGGATGGATGAACAAATGTATCAATCAAACCTTGACAGATTACAAGATTACAAGATTACAAGATTAAACGATTAGCTAAGTGTACTTGGATTAACCAAGTAGGCTTGTCAGGCCCATAGATCTATGACGTCGCCAAGCTAGCAATAGTTAATGATTGTACATATAATAGTCATCACATGATAATTACTAAAGTTCGACTAACCACGACAAATAAGATGAATTACCCAAGTGTTTACAAGATTCAAACGAGTTTACAAGTGCAATTATCATAAAGTTAACATGTTTCACCCCAAAGTGTGAAAATATATGAAAGGGGTATGGAAAAACTCACCAACATTGTGTTGACCTTTTATTTCTTGGAATTGAGTCTTTTCATGGTCTTTGTCTTGGAATAGATGAGAATGTCATCAATAAACACGATCACGAATTTATCCAAATACGGTTTACATACCCTGTTTATGAGATCCATGAAGACAGCAGGTGTATTAGTCAAGCCAAAAGGCATAACCATGAACTCATAATATCCATATCGGGTACGAAACGCGGTCTTTGTGTCCTTGATTTTGGTGGTGACTGGGATACGCATCTGCCTTTAGCGGAATTTTTGTATAACAATAGTTATCACTCGAGTATCAAGATGGCACCATTCGAGGCTTTATATGGTCGTAAATGTTGTTCTCCGATCTGTTGGACCGATATAGGTGAGAACTTCATTACTGGTCCTGAACTTATTCAAGAAACGATCGAAAAAATCTCCAAAATTCGAAATAACCTGGAGGTGGCTAGAAGTCATCAAAAGAGTTATGCCGATAAAAGACGAAAACCGTTGGAATTTCAAGTCGGCGACATGGTTCTTCTTAAGGTCTCTCCATGGAAGGGTGTTGTTCGCTTTGGAAAGAAGGGTAAGTTAGCCCCTTGTTTTGTAGGACCTTTCAAGATTCTGAAAAGAATTGGGAAAGTGGCTTACAAACTAGAACTACATTCCGAACTTAGCGGGGTTCATCCTGTCTTCCATGTCTCAAACCTGAGGAAATGCCCGGCTAAAGAAAATTTGCATGTTCCTTTGGAGGAAATCCAAATTGACGAGTCGTTACACTTTGTTGAGAAACCTGTCAAGATCATGGATCGAACGTTTAAGAAGACCCGTACATCTACCACACCGATCGTCAAAGTCCGTTGGGAAAATAAACGTGGAGCTGAGTTCACTTGGGAACGCGAGGATCATATGAAGAAGAAATATCCCTTTCTTTTTGTTTAGTTTTGTCTTTAATTTCGGGACGAAATTTCTTAAAGTTGGGGAGACTGTGACCTCTCGTATTTTCTTATTTAACGTTTGATTAACGTCGTTATTTCTTATAAGGGATTGTTTTGTTATTAATGCAAGTATGAGGACTTATTTTCTTGGAATCATTATAGTTGGATATAATTAAATAATTAATAATAATGATAATAAAAATAATACTAATAATAATAATAAGTATATTAAGTGCTAATCGTGTAAATAAGAAAATACGAGAGGTCATAAGATTGATGAAGAGGTCTATGTATCTCAACCACCAGGCTTTGAAGATCCTGATTACCCTTATAGGGTGTACAAACTTGACAAAACTTTATATGGACTTCATCAAGCACCAAGAAAATGGTATGAAACACTATCCAAGTTTCTTCTAAAACATGGATACAAGAGAGGAACAATTGACCAGACACTCTTCCTCAAACATGAACACCAAGACCTATTAGTTGTTCAAATATATGTTGATGACATCATATTTGGATCAACAAACAAGAGACTTTGTGAAGAGTTTGAAGCCTTAATGCAATCTGAGTTTCAGATGAGTTCAATGGGAGAATTAACTTTCTTCTTAGGCTTACAAGTTCATCAGAAAACAGATGGCATCTTCATCAATCAAGAAAAGTATATCCTTCAAACATTAAAGAAATATAGCCTTGCAGACTGTACATCATGCAAAACACCAGCATCTACTATAGATAAAATTGTACCAGATCCAACAGGAAAGTCTATTGATCAAAGATTATATAGATCTATGATAGGATCCTTAATGCACTTAACTGCTAGTAGACCTGACATAATGTTTGCTGTGTGTGTGTGCTAGGTATCAAGCAGATCCAAAAGAGTCTTACTTGAATGCAGTAAAGAGAATATTCAGATACCTCAAAGGGAAACCATCACTTGGACTATGGTATCCCAAAGAAGGAGACTTCAAGCTTTACTCCTATTCAGACAGTGACTACGGAGGATGCAACAACAACAGAAAATCAACAACTGGAGGATGTCAATTCATAGGCCCAAGACTTGTGTCTTGGCAGTGCAAAAAGCAGACAAATGTTTCAGTATCCATAGCTGAGGCTGAATACATAGCTGCTTCAGCAGGCTGCTCCCAGGTTCTATGGTTATAAAATCAATTACTTGATTATGGTTACAACTTTTTCCAGACACCAATATATATAGACAATTCAGCTGCTATGTTTATTACTGCTAATCCAGTCCAACATAGTAAAACTAAGCATATAGAAATCAGATACCATTTTCTAAGAGACTGCTCAGAAAAGGGACTAATTAAGTTGATCAAAGTGGACACAACAAATCAGCTTGCTGATTTATTCACTAAGGCCTTTAACTCAGTAAGATTTGAGTACTTAATTAAATCATTAGGCATGATCAACTTAGAATAAGTTCAAAACATTAACAAATAGGTATATAGGCTCATTAACTGTGCTCATATGAGGATACAACATAAACTTATGTGTATGGCTTTTGATAACCTACGGATATGATAGTATGCTATAAACATGACATATATCCTGCCTGCACCCAACCAACTATCTACTGATCTGATGTGTTGAATATGTGAATAGGTTCATCCTGAGTGAAAAATAAGCTATGTCATGCTCAACATAAAGCCAAGATGACTTAGTATGGATAAGTCATTATGATGAGTTAACAAGTAAGTCTCATCAGAAAGTCCATAACTCATCACTTGTGCATACTTACTATGTTGTAACACCTTATAACCTCTATCTTTGCGCATCATGACCCTCTGTTTTGCATAAGCAAAGACCTGGGTCAAAGGACACCTCTGTTTTATGTAAGTAAAGACCTGGTAACCTGATGCTAATCATTAAAAGTTCCCAAAAAAAGGAACTGCTCCCAAAAGAATCCTAAAGGATCAAATACATAGTATTCAAAGAGCATTCATAAAAGGCATTAATAAGATTTCAAAGAAATCTTAAGATAGAGCTTATAATCTACGGAACATGGTATGTGTGATAAAGTGATGAATTAATCACAATCTGGGAGACAAACTTTCATACACCTTGCATGATGCATTCATCCTTGTTTATCTTTAATTCTTACCAAAACATGATAACTAGCCGGACATGCCTAACATACACTCTAGGTTGAACTTCTGAGGATCACCATATTTGCAATTTGCACTAGATCTAGTAGGCTTTTCTCTCAACCAAACTAAGCAGGAATGTGTTTGATTATAGTATGATCCTTAGTTTCTCAACCAATTGCCTGCCACAGAACACTATACTCATGTGATTTTCAGTTACACACTCACTGATCATGCGATCTTCGTATAAATTTTTGATATACTCATCCGTAGATGATTAATCACAAATTTAGGGGGAGTAAGTTTAACTGATCAATAATTAATTCCCTTAATATGAGCAGTATAACTAATCGGAACCGAAGGCGTACTACGGAAGACATGAAGCTATCTTCCGTAGATACAGTGAAATCTGTTCTTCCGCAGATGCTTCTGTGGAAGACAGAATGCATCCTCTTCCGTGGATAAAGTACGGAAGAAACAATGATTTCCGTGGATATTATACTTTGCTTAATTATATGATCATTAATTGCTATTAATTATTTATTAGGCATAGTTAATAACCTCGGGGGGGTAAAATTCTATTCACCCAAAATTACCCTTAACCTAGAAATTCTGAGCCAAAAACCCCTCAAAAACCCCTTTTCAGCTGCATAGAAGTCAATTGTTCAAACTCAAACCTCGCAGACATCATGGCAAATAGATTTGTAAGAGATCACAATGTCTGTGCGTTCTTAAACCCAAACGTGGATGATGAGTGCAGAGACATTATACAATACCTGAGGAGAACACGACTCTTCTATGCACTAACGGCAGACCCCCTCATCTATCTATCGCATATGACAGACTTTTGGAGCTCAGGAAGAGTAGAAGATGAAGGTGAAGGATCTGTTATCACTACCATCATTGGAAATCTACCACTATGGGTAGATGTAGGCACAACACAAAGTGCATTAGAGTTGGGAGATGAAGAAGAAGGACATCCTGATGTATTCGACCATGAATACATTCAGAGGGTATTTGGGCTGATGGGGTATGATAGAGATTACAGGAATAGGGAGATAAAGAAAGGGAGACTATGCAAGCCATGTCGCTTCCTGTGCCACACTTATCTTAAATGCATCTCCAACCGAAAATCTGGGTTGGACAGATTTTCAGGGCACATCTCCTCTAGCATTATCGGAATATTTGAAGGGAGAAAGTACAACTACGCCAGATACATCATGAATTGCCTCTGTGATCATACAAGGGTGGAGAAAGAGAACAAGATGTTCATGTTTCCAAGGTTCCTACAACTGATAATAAATGAACAATTACCCGAGGTAGAGAAAGAAGGTGACATATGTGTGCAAACACACCTTGGAAGATCCCTCCTTAATAAACTGAAAGGGCAGTATGAGGGAGGAGGTGTGGATATGTTTGTCCATGTCCTGGATGAGTTTAAGGACATAGCACAAGAACTCATATGGAGTGAAGATCCTCACCACGAGAACACACCAGTTGAATCCCCTGCACACACTCAACCACCATCACCACCTGTTCACTTGATATCTCCCTCAAGTGAACACACACAACCCATCTCTCCTGACCACTCATAAACCACTTTTAATACTACTTCAACTGAAGTATTTGATGAGGAGGTGACTCAGCCAACAACCACACATCTCAGCCAAACTGAACCAATCTCATCCCCAACACCTACTGAGCCAATCTATTCACCAACATCTTTAGAACTAACCACTTCCCCCACACCCACTGAACCAATTGACAGCCCAGCACCAACAGAAGAACTTAATCTTGAAGAGGATGGTGATGAAGCTGTTAATGATGGAGATACAGAAGAAGTTTGTATTGACGAAGAAAAGAAAGATGAGGATGAGGAAGTGATGCAAGAAGAGTTTATTGAAGCTTATCATGAGAATGACCTGAAGGATGAGGAGATAGATATGAGTAAGAGCTATTTAGTAGCAAAATATAACAACCTCATCCTAAAGGGAAACAAGAAGCTAGAAAAACTGAGAAGGATGATGAAGGAATTAAAAGAGAAAGATGAATTAATATAAAAGAAAGATAAGATAATCATACAACTGGAGAGTAAATTGAAGAGACTGAGGGAAGATGTGTTGATTGACAATGAAGTAATTGATGCTCTGAATGACTTAGTAGATGAACAAGCACTTCAACTGAAAGAGAAGGAGATTGAGATTGAGAAGTTGAAGAAGAAGTTGTCTGATGCTGAATTGATCAAAAGTGAGTCAACCATGATCACTTACAGCAGAAAAAGAAAATACCTGGGGGAAAACCACTGATGCTGCAGGTGAACCACCAAAGAGAATAAAACAAGATTCACCAGAGCATTCAGCCCAGTGGAACAGCTTAAAGAAGACATCGATGCTGAGTGTGAAGAACTAATAAAAGTAAAGTCAGATGAAAGTGAAAAAGAGTCAAAACATCAAGATCTACTGACCACTGAAGACATATTAGAGGAAAGACCACAATCATCGATGTTTATGGATTTAATCAATGAAGGGTTCCCGTATGACATGGTGGAGAAGATGACTGAGCAAGAGATGATTACAATGATCAAAGAGTTTGATGCTGCTAGTCTGATGCTTCCTGTATGTAACTATGAAAATTTCTCAACGTATAAGGCATTGGAGAAGATCAGGAAGGAATTGGGACATTGTGACACAGCTAAGCTGACAAGATACAACATGATCTGCTGGTTGCAAAGTCACAATTACATGCAGCATGAACTCAAAGGAAGAATAGTTGGTGAGCTCAGGAGAATGATGGAATATGTAATGAGAATTGAGCTGGATACAGGAGTAAGATTCAGGACTAGAGCTCCAAATCCTGCATACCAACAACAACCTGAACAAGCTTCTACTGAGCTAACTGTAGTAGAAAGTAATGACATGCATAGGGGAACAGAAAAGCTTATAAGAGAACCAAGGGATTTAATTCCTAACAAGATATGTCCCCTGGGCACTACAGTTAGAGAGATCACAAAGCAGAAGGCTACCTTGATCCAATTCTTTAACCTCATAACAACTCCAGAAGCAGCAGAAGAGAACAAAATCATTGCTTGGAAATTTGATCTAGAATGGGAATGTGTCATGCTAAAGAGAGCATCTGGAATGATACAATACTTTCCATGGGTGGAGAACCTACTTACTCTTCCAGATGCTGATCTAAACACTCTTCAAAACATCCCAATAACAAACTACCTAATCAGTCCAAGAGGTAGAGACTTCTCTGGACTAGTGGCTAAGCTTAGTCACAAGTTCAACGGAGATGTGCTAAGAGAAGCAAAATAAGTGGATGCTGAGCACAAGAGAAGACAGAGAAGGTCACAATTCAGTTCTCACCTTGTAGATGCTGAATTTAAGCAAAGAACTGGATATGTTGACATGGCCTATGCACCACTCAAGATCATCGAAGGAAATCAGTATACAGCCCTATCACTGAATGGGGTTATGTTGAAAAAACTAAAGAGCTGGTACTGCAAAGAAATGATCCATAGAAGAAGGGCTTAAATATTAGATTATTCGATCCTGTGGAAATCAAACTTTTGCACCCAAGCTAGACCTCATACTTATATGACAAATATTTTCCAAGGCTGCATGACCAAACTGCTCAAAATGACTTGTGCTTATATGTACACATTATTCAAGTCATTAACAAGTTGCATGCCAATGCACACATGAGGAGAAAATTTAAGGCTGGCCAGTTAATAGGATCAGAAATAAAGCCTATCACTGAACTGAGAATTTCAGAACAGGATGAATTGGAAGTGGTATCTAATAATAGTGTTGTTGCAACACTTACCACTGAAGAGGATATCCTGGGTCTGAAATATAAAACATTAAAGAGGATGAGCAGAAGGCAGATCAAATACAAGCATGAAGACCAAAAGAAAGCTGCAAGCTACTTTAACACCAAGATTTTGACAAGAGTGAAGGAGCTAAAAGACCTGAACCCATGATTACTAGAGTCTAAACCTAAAGGGGAGTACTGTTAGGGATAGATCTCTTCTATAGGTTTAGATGATATATATCACTTTTGTAATCATAATTGTAATTATTGTTCTTAATGATATAAAATGAATATATTTGATTATACTTGTGTTTATGAACTAAATAAATTTATTTTGCACTTCATTTAATATATTCATCTATTATATAATATATTTCAGAATGTATGTGTGAATGTGCAGGAAACATTAAACTGTGTCAATTTGGAAAATTGACTAAGTGTTGGAACAACTGCGGATGAATAAAGTGTTATTCCGTAGATGTTCTCAGGAACATAACTGAAGAATGTACATCCGTGGATCTCATACGGAAGAACAACTTCAGCTGAATAAGAAAAGAAGTGAAGCTGCTGGAGGGATTGCTGTGGAAGACAAGAACTCCTGCGGAAGCACAAGAACAAGTACAGTACAACAGTTGCTGCGGAAGACTAGTTACCTGCGGAAGAGTAAATTCCTGCGGAAGATCAATTAACTCAGAAGTCAACATCAAGTCAACAAGTCAACGTGGCAGAACAACAACAACATTAATGACGATTGAAGACGTTTTATTCAAGCGGATATTCCACGTCACATCAACAAATTTTATCATCAGTAGAACCATTGTAAATCACGAATTCCTAAGCCGATAAACATGGCGAAGATTCGGATAATGATGATTAGCTTAATTATAGAAACAAAATAGCTTGCAATATAACAGCATTATATCTCTATAAATAGATACGAGATCATCAACAGATGAAATCAATAAATCAAATAACAATAATTGAGAATCATTAGAATCATTAGTGATCATTATCTGAATCATTATATTCAAGATCAGCAACCTCAATAGCAACAAGAAAGCATTCAATCAACATTCTTGAGTTCTCTCGGTTTGATTATTCTTATTTTATTTGTTTGTTTGATTGATTTTATTATTATTAATAGATTAAACACCAAGTATTAATAATTCCGCGATCAATACTTGTTCAAATCAATTTTGATAATTTTTGAACGATCCTAGGATTCACAGTTACAAACATGTAGATTAGGGTCATGCTTTATGATAACCAGATCAAACAAGTCAAATCATAGGAATTTAATTAAAAAGGATTATCAGTATTTTTTGATAGCGAAAATGTTGAATTCAAACATTTAGATTATTGTTTCAATAATATAGTTGGTGCAATCTCATTTAACACATTCGTTATTTTCTAAATGGGTGAACACAGATGATACCTTGAGCACAATGTTAGCAAGGTCATGGTCCCAATTTGAACGGAAATGGATCATTCCAATCTGGATCATCTCCCTCTTAATATAACTAATTGTAAAACTTAATATTTTGTAACAGTAGGAGTAAAGATATTGACAAAGACACAAGTGGAGAATGTTAAACTAGTACTAATTGCAAAAAGATATCATTGATTCAGTCAAAACACAAAAAGTTGTTTGGTAGTAGTGTATTATTTATAATCATCAAACCCATATTTATCTAATATCACATACTCTGATAGTAAGTTGTAAACTAGTTTTATACTCGTCCGGTAATCGGATAAATTAATGTTACAAATAAATAATATTTCTTTTTATGCCGGAAACAAAGATATACACACACACTAGTGAGAAACCCGGACGATGCGGCGGTGACAGTAATTATATCATAGTATTTGTTTTCTATTTGTTTGTTAACCTTAAAAATCTTAGTTAAATAATAATAAATACACGAAGAAGAAAATATCAGTCATAAATATCGTAATTAATATAAAATTCTGACAAGACACATAAAATATTATCAGTCATAAGCATAGTAATCTTGAAAAGCCTACGTGTCATCATAGTTTGGCCACCATTCTTGATCAAACGTAAGCCTTACACATCCCAATTACCTCATTTATATGATATTTTGATTTTGCGCTATAATTTATAATTTTTTAAACTATCTTTTATAAATGTTTAGCTAGCTATTATGACACAATAGCATATACGAATGTTACAGTTAGTATCTATGTAAATCAATGACACAATAGCATATACGAATGTTACTGTTAGTATCTATGTAAATCAAACTATCAAAAAAACATTTAATACGTGGTGTGTGTGTGTTGGGTGGGGTGTAAAGTTGACATCATTTTAAGGTGATGTTATTCTACAAAGTGTATTTTTGCTACAAAGTGTGAGAAGACACAATGAGCCTAAAAAGTCACAAAAAAATTATATCTCACAATCTAAATCGAATTTCAAAAAAGTACTTCGGAGTCTCTGTTTCTCTCGTCGTCCTCTTTCGGAAAAAAAAATAAAAAAATTTCATTGTGTTTTTTATGACACAATGACGTAATTGTGTCTTTCATAATGAAACAATGACGTCATTGTATCTTTCATAATGACACAATGACATCATTGTGTTTTTCGTAAATGACACAATAAAAAAACCTTAATTTTTTTATTTTTTATTTTTCGTTTATTTTTTTTTCTTAGTGAGCACGACTAGGGGAACAAAAGCTTGGAATTATTTTTTTTGAAATTCGATTTAGAATGTGAGATATAATTTTTTTGTGACTTTTTTTTAACTCATTGTGTCTTCTCACACTTTGTAGCAAAAATACACTTTGTATATGTACTTCTTTCGTAATAAGATTATATATACTTGTTTCTCTTATGCTATGTGAATTAGTTAAAACAAAATTGACTTCATCATCTACACTGCGAACAATCAAAATGAAAGAAACTATTAGTTAAAACAAATTTGTGAACCAAGAAATTTTAATCAAACTTCATAAAGCACAGTATGCCAATAATTAGTTAACACAAATCCATGGACCATGAAATTAAATCAACACTTTCAACAAATATTTTTGTTAACTTGTGTTTTATACCTCGAATTCAGCAACAAATGGAAGTCAAGAGTTGATTTCTTGTTTGCTTCCGTTGAATTAACTACCATAACTGCTACACCTGTCACGTTTGAACAACTAATTGAGGTAAACATTATTACTTTGGATGCAAGAATTAGAAACACTAAGGTGTTATTTGGCAACTTCTGAATGAATAAGTGTTAAACCAATAAGAGGTCTGAACCAATAAGAGGTCTGAACCAGTAAGAGGTCTGAACCAGTAAAATGTCTGAACCAATAAGTACTGAACCAGTTTAAGTCTGTTTGGTTGGATACTAAATAACTGTATAAAATGACTATTTTACCCCTCTAAAAACATACTAATCAAATTACACATAAATCCTTCTTGAAAACATACTAATCAAATTACACATAAATCCTTCTTGAAAACATACTAAATCCAAGTAGAAATTAATAATTTGCGTACAATTTTGGTTTTAAGCATTTGACATTAATTGAGTTGCTATCTCGTCACGCAAAGTAGTCATATGCTCAATGCCTTGTGAGCCCCATTCCATGTCGGGAACAGACTGACCATCACTTTCCTCCTCTTGCATTTCTCCAAAAAAAGTGTTCTCGTTGTATTCCATAAATAACTGATCATGAATATTCCATTTTCTTATAAAGTTATGGATAGCGAAACACGCAATCACTATGTCTCTTTGTATTGGAAATGAAAAGGGGGCCATTTGTTTTAGGATTGGGAATCTTGCCTTCAAAACACCATATGCGCGCTCAATTACATTTCTATACTGTGCGTGAGCATGGTTGAATTTTTTGTCCTTAGTCAATGCACGCTGTCATCGAAAATCGGCTAGCTAATATCTCTTAGCACGGTAGGGAGTCATAAACACACGAGTGTTGGTGTATGCAGCATCGCAAAGATAATATTTTTCTGTAAACATTAGAATCAAAACTATTACATAAAAAACTAGATAAACAATTACATCAAAGTTAAGGAACGGATAAAAACCTGGTGGGGGCAAATAAAAGCCGGAAGTCGGATTAAATGCAACTTCTTTCAAAACACGTGAATCATGTGCAATACCCTCCCATCTGGCCCATACGAACGTGAATATCATATCAAAATTACAGATTCCCAGGACATTTTGAAAGCATTCACCCTTTCCTCTTCCCCTGTAACGAGTCTGTTGATCAGCAGGTACGACTGCATGTACAAGAGTTCCATCTAACGCACCTATCGCTCCAGAAAATATTTGTTTTAGCCTTCTTTGTTTTTCTGAAGCATTCGTGATTGGATTAGAAGATATCAGAACTATAACTTCTCTTGCGAAATTTATCATTGCAAGTAATACCTTATGAAAACATCTATGAATTGTTTCTGTTGACTGTTGAAACCTTCGCTTAACCATTCGAAATTGCTCATTATGTCCTATGACAATAAAAAACATAGCCATCTTTTCATCAAAGGTTATTGACCTACTACTCTACAACCAATTTCTTTGCTTAAAATGATTGCATAATAGTACATATGCATCACGTGACATGCGCATCATCTCATAACATTATGTAGAAGTGCCATGCAACAATTCTTGTGTGTACTCATGACTGGTCAATGTTGAATTCAGATCTTTTATCCTTTCATGACCGGTCAATGTGGAGGCTAATTGTAGCCAATGCCAACAAAGCAATAAGAAAAGCATAATCTCTTCATCCGAGTCCATAGGCTACCTATCATCCAAATAACATTCCAAAACATAGCATAGAATTCAAATAACATTTCATAGCATAGAATTCAAATAACATTTCAAACATAGCGTACAAAGTTTAGCATACATAGCTTAAAGTTTAGCTATCAAAAGCCAACTAAAACACAACATCAAAACAATCCATACTTCGCTCCCGCATTCTTAACCCACATTTCACAGGTGTGCGGCTTAAGTCGTAACCACACTTTTCTTAATTCAACACTTTCACCGAAAAGCAAAAGCGCCATTTGATATTTCGCCTCAAATTCTCCCCACCCCAACTTCTCCATGCATGCATCTATATCATTAGACTGGTTGTGTTTCTCAAGCAACATCTTTGCCACATTCCTGATATCCTCTCCAACTTCCATGAGATGTGAATTGAATGTTTGTTTCCCTTTTTTAGAACGACTTGATGACTCATTACTAACACCTTGAGTTGATGATTTCATTTTTGTTTAGACCGATCAGAAGACTCTTCACTAGCCCCATGTTCCATTTGAGTGCCATCAATGTCCGAAAGAGCATTTTGATCAATCAGTTCCACAGAAGGATAAGGGAGTGTAGAAGATGGCCCCCAACTATCAAAACCATTTGAAGTATATCCTTCAAACAATTGAATTCACAAGTCAGGATAATCAAGTGGCGCTCTTCTCAACTTTTCTACGAATTTGTTGGACTATGTGGAAAAAAAAATTAAAATTACTATGAGGTTATTGAAATATATATGTATATATAAAGAAATACCTTGATCTCAAGTTGCCATTCCTCTTCCGTTAAAGTTAAAGGTGTTTGTTAGCGGGTTATAAACATTTCCAGTTTTGTTCTTAAGCTTTGACCAAGCTGCAAATTTTGATTTCAAGTACTCATAGCGGTTCTTTATTTGTTTTTGATCTACTATAAACTCATGTTTTGTTTTCAATTTTTCAGCAACGTTCCTCCATGAAATCGCTTTCAGGCTACTTCACTCATGTCCATGAAGTGCAATTCCATGAATACATGATTCTAGAAAGGTTTCATCAACTCCTTCAACCTTCTAGTTAATCCTAATCTTTTTTCAGCCATTTCTTTAGAAGAATCTATCAATTACAACATGTATTATACAAATTAGAAGAATTAACCATATCATAGAAACACGTAAAAACAGCAGCCTTGATTACTATGTACTTCAACAAACATTGAACAATTCATACGACCTATTTATGGCCTACGTATCCTCAACCGAAAAAGTATCATAAAATATCAAGAGAAACTAGAAACCATATGTACAAACATATATATAAACAAGGAAACATTTATATATATCATCAACCATCATCATTTTATATATGGATCAAATATCAAGAGAAACTAGTAACCATTTATAAAATACTTATTGATAAGTCACTCAAGAATATTTAAGTCCCTCAGCTAAACATTATGCATCCCTCAGTCATAAGAATCGTAAAATTATGCAAACCTCAGCCATAAGTCACCAATCCATATGATGTTTGGGTTCATTTTTATCAAGCTTTTAAATAACATACACTTGCTGATTTGGTTTTGTTTGGGCACCTGACTTTTGCTTTGCACATGGTTCAGGTAGTATTCTATAATTTGTCAAAGGCTTCTACCCATAAACCAGCACACACATTTTCACATTAATTTACAAAAACTAAAGTAACATTAGAAGAAATAACTAGAACTAATGAAAGAAACCCTACTCAATTTACATAAAGTAATGCAAAAAGGGTTGCTAAAACTGATGAAAGAAACCCTAGAATAAATCACATTTAAATTCAATAAGAAAACCCAAATTAACAACGAACAGCAGCAGAATAAACCTGAGATAGTCGAACCACACAAACAATCGCATGTTTCAACCATAATTAACGCCTCAAAACATACAAAAATGAACCACACAAACATCTGGAACTAAGATAGTCGAGTAAGTACCTTGAAGGGGCGGCCACGAGTTCGAGCCGCATGGGCGGCCGCGAGTTCGAGCTGAAGGGGTCGGCCGCGAGTTCGAGTTGAAAGGGCAGGTGAGTTCGAGGTGTTGCGCTGGTCTTACCGAGGGAGCTCAGTGGAAGGGAAGAGGAGGTTGATGGGTGCGAGTGTTTTGGGTCAGACAAGTGGGGATCTCTGACCTAATAAGAGGGGAAATAAGAGCCATTTTTCATTCAGTGGTATCCAACCAAATGCAAAGGTCTAACCGAGTCAGACATAGACATCTGACCAGTTTCATTAAGACCCAAACAAACAGGGCCTAAAATACTACTAATAGTCCAGTAGGAAACTTAAGAACTCACATATTTCACCTTAAGCATATCGTATAGCGATGGAAGACATTCAAGTATTACAGTAGGTAAACAAAGTGCAGATACAAAGCTCTCCTAAATGATAGTATTGTCAAAACAGATTTCGTTATTTTGTTAACAATTTAACATAGACATAAGTTATACACTATACCAAAAGTCAAAATTAAGAAAAATACCCTTTAAAAATATTTTTGAATGTAAGCATTTGGTTTTTATTTCTTAACGAGTTTTTATCACCAGTGCTTCATGGCGGTAGTGCTGTCTTCTTTTTCCCACGCTACACAACATGAGTTAGTCATTATCGGTTAAGCTCGTTAAAACTATAAAAGCGAAAACTGATACTGTTCCGATAGTACCAAGATATCGGGAACGATGTTCTTAGCTCATAAACGGTTAGGTCGTCACGGTACCGCAACGACAACATCACTCACTATATCCTACTCTTCCTAAAAATATTTGATGTTGTTTAAACTTATTGAATTTACATTATATATTTTGTTTTAAATAATCTAATATTCAATTAAGATATATAGATGCTAACCATTGAATACACATTCCAAAAAATAAAAATAAAATAAAATAAATACTTAATTAAAACCATATAAAGTAAACGAATAAGATAAAAAAAGATAGCAACTTAAAAAAATGTGTATTTAAAAGGATTTTATCAAGATGAAGAGTGACGTCTGCATCGAAAAATGATGAAAAGAGTAAAGGGGGTTAATAATAAAATAGTTGTTTAGTTTTGTGGTTTAAAACATATTCTTCATCCTTTAACTCTCCTTCTTAACTTCTTTCTACGATCCTCTACTTTATTAGCTTCTTACAATCGAAGCCAACTTCAGATCAACACTTTATTTACCTTTTCCTTCTTCATTTCATCTATTTTACTAACAATTTGAGGGGTCAAACATAAAAAAAAAATCAGACAATTGGATCTCTTGTGAGGAAAGGCTAGTCGGCCGTCGGGTCAACTGACCCCCGAACCCCCCTTTAGTTCTACCGATGGATCCAAATCCGCCACCTCCCACTGCAATTCAACCTTAACTTCCTCACCAACTGCTTCTTTGAGCACCACCCCTTCACCATCGACCTTTGCCCCTGCCCCAACAACCATGGCCACGACCCCAAACCCTATAACCAATCCCGATGTCTCCTTCCTCAAACCCTTCTTCCATCGAGATGCTAAAATACCCCTGCCTCACCACCGATCCTTCTACCACAGACGGCATCTACCTCCCCCATTACGCCACCCTAGACTTCTTCAGCTACCTTTTTACGATGGCGATTACAACAAAGTCAAAACTCTAAAAAGTTATGTGGCCAAACTACAAACTCTTTATGTTTACTGTAGCAACCAAGTTAATGTCAAAACTCTAAAACTTGTATGGCCAAACTATAAACTCTTTAAGTTCACTGTAGCAACCAAGTTGCTATTTAATATATAGTATATAATGGGTTATAGAAGACAATAATCTTGTATAACAAAGATATAGGATCGGTGAAGGGGGTTAATGCAACAGTTTCATAGTGAAAGGAGAGTTAGACCACTTAGCAGATCAAATAGGGAACCAGTTTAAAATGAAACAAAAAACACAAGTAAAGAACAGAACAAGAACAAGATAATATGGTTTTCAAGAATGATGTATATTTTTCTCAAGTTCTTACAGAGTGTTACAACGCTTAAAATGAAATGACAAGTACTTGAGACACTTTATACTACATCCTACAGCCGACCATACTTTAAAGGCCAGCTGGAAACACTAATCTAGACAACAAGATCAATATAGAGTCAAAAGGTAGATTTCCTTTTAACTGGTGACTATGACATGCCATAGCTCACATCCTAATATATTACAAAAAGGATAAAAGTACAAGATTAGAAAGTTACAGACTCAAGACCTTAATCTACAGTTTGATAAAAGTTTGACCTTTTCACCAACTCATATAAGCTGGTGAGTCTTCAGAGGTGACATCAGAAAGTAGTTAAGCTTTTGTCAAAAGGTGATTTAGAAAAAAAAACATGTCTTCTCTGTCTTCAGAAGAAATCAGTCTTTGGATTCAGAAGACTTTGTCTTTGAAGCTTCGGAAGACTTCATCTTTGGCTTCGGAAGATTTGGTCTTTTGGCTTGGAAGATTTGATACTTAGCATAATTCATTGAGTTATATCAAATATTCCGAAGTACTTTCCTAGTACTTCACATGTGCACGCTGAGAGCTCTTTGTTTGTTCTTTGGTTGCATCAGCCTTTAAGTGTATTCCTTACAAACTCCCCCTAGGCTAATGCTACCAAAACTAAAGAGACCTTTGAGTTTTGATCTTCATCTGTTGACAGTGCATGCTGAGAGCTCTTTGGTTGCATCAGCCTCTAAGTGTAATCCTTACAAACTCCTCCTAGGTTGATGCTACCAAAACTGAAGGAGAGCTTTAAAGATTGATCTTCATCTATTGATAGTGCTCATCAGAATCAAGACCATTCCCTTCTCATCAGTTGTTCAGGATTCCTCAGACTTTTAAAATACCTCCTCATGTCATAGAGATCATGTAAAGGGAGGTCAAGTATGTTTTGCCAGAAGTATACATCTTGACCCTCTTGATCTCTAGTGACATACCATCTATCTAGGTTAGTAGCAAATGCCCAAGACAAGATGGGTCTCTCAGTAACAAGAGGCTCTACAATGAGTGGACTTTGTTGAGCAGCCTCTTCTTGATCACCTTCAAGATGTTCTAACCCATCTTGAGGTGCAGAGGTGGATTCCATGGACTTCTTCTTCTTGTCTGATGGCCATCCTCTTCCTCTTTCTATACTTTAACTGAGAAGGTTGGCCTTGAGTACTAGATGGTTCTTGTTTTCCTTCTCAGTTGGGTCCTTTTCCTTCATAAATTCAGAAGGAGAGTTATCAGGACCCTGCTGTGGGTGAGAAGATGAAGCTGGATGTAATGTAGCACTAGGTCCTGGTTGAGTTATCTCTTGTGGTTTAACCTTGATCTCAGCTTCTGACTTGGTGGAGAATGCAAGTCAACCAACTCACCCCTCTTGATCTTCTGCTTGATCACTCTAATATGCTCATCCTTGGTGGATAATGATATTGGACCAAGTCTCCTTCCGAAGAACCCATACGGCTTCAAGAAGCTAACTATCTTCTGTCTGTCAGCAGACTTCTTCTGATTTGCTCTGATGGTGGTTCTTGACTTTGTAGCCTCATCCCTCATCTTCCTCTTTGTAGCTTTTTCTCTTTTAACACTTCTTGCTCAAGCTGTTTGAGGTATTTAAATGCAATGTATTCATAAGACACGGGAAGCAGGTCTGCTGCCTGATAGAGGCCTGTGGCACTCAGGTAGGTTATCATGTTTTATCTGTCTTGTTCCCTACCTACCTGAGTTTCTTGCTCAGTAGCCACAACCTCTGCCTCAGGTCTTTCTTAAACTGGGGAGAGGGTAGGAGCTTTGTAAAGTCTTTTTCTTCTCCTTTCTTCTTTGATTTTGAAGACTTCTTATTGTCCCAAAGACCTAGAGATTACCAAATCAGCATCATACCTCCATCCCACTATTGGATTTTCATCTGGGTAGGATGGGGTAGACATTGCCCTTGGTATACCCTCCTCAAATAGGCTTTGAATTAGGGAATCCACATCAATGTGGGCCTGAGGAGAATGTTGAGTATGGAAAACTGCAAGTGAGGGTGGTGAATCCTCTATGTCCATACTCTGGGTAGAACTCTCAGGTTTTGTGATTGTAGGTAGGACTTTTTCCCCCTTTTTGGTAGCATCACCCTCTTGCATAAGGGAGCTAAGGGTTAGGTCCACCATATCCATAGGTTCTTGTGGACCTGGTTAAGTTTGCCTGACAGGTCTCTCTGCTAACTTGCCCTTGAGATCAGTGATCTCAAGTTGCTGGTCACTGGCCTGTCTTTGTAAGGTAGCCACCTGAAATTTCAGGTGACTTACCTTTGAAACTAAATAGGTGCATGTTTTTTATTGTTGTTGCACCTTTAGTTGCAGACTCCCCTCATCTTCATCAAAAGAATCATGGGGGGATGAGAGAATAGGACCAAAGTCTTCTTCCTCATCACCAGCTTGGGGTTCTTGGCTGCTGGATTTCCCTTGCACCATGACATCTTCAAGAGAAGTTTCAATGGTCTGGGCTACCATGGTTGAGGTCTTAATGATGTAATCACTTGCAGAAGTGAGAGCCTCTTTCATATGGACTTCTTGAACATGTTCAGGGAGGTCAAGCTCAGTTGGGGTTGGATGATGTAGGCTAGATGTGAGTGATTTAGGAGCACTCATCTCTCCTTTAGTAGGGGTGGAGAACAAAGACTCATGATACTCACTAAATCCAATATCCTCATCATCACAGAATTGAAGGTCAGGGATGGGTTGGTTTAAGTCTAACGGCTGGGGATGGTAGCTTTCCCCTGAAGGTTGATCACTTAAGTTTTAAGACTTAGAGTGAAGGCTTAAGGCTGGGGTGATGAGCTTATCAGGCTGAGCATGAGGAACCTCAGCTCTGATCAAAGAAGTAACAAGAGTGGTCTGCTACTCAAGAGAATAGGAGCTCTTGTTACCACTTCCTTCTGTATGGGTAGTTGTATGGGGGCCTGCTCAACCTGAGTAGACTGAGCAAGGGTTCATTTGGATTTTTTGTTGTAGTTGATGGTTATTTGTGGCTGTGTAAGTGGTGCAGATGTAGAAGGTGTGTGTTCAACATTGGCTGGTACTGCCAAGTTGTCACCTTAAGCAATGAGCTCTAACATTTTTGGCACTAGGGCTGTTTATACCCTTGAGAAGCCAACAGTGGACTTTCTCATTGTTTTGAAGATGCCGGGCTTCATCTTTCCCGATTTAAGAGTATTGCTGGTTACCCTTAACTATGAGCCTAGTTCAAAGTTAAGAATGTGTTGAATATATCTAGGGAACATATAGTACTCTAAGGAGTCCAAGTTAGCAAGCAGGTTTGTATAGACAAACTGAGAGTATTTGAATTTGACCCCTTGAACCATCCCATGGACTATGTAGGATAAGTCCTCAGGAATTTGGTCCCAACCTCTATGTTTGTTGGACAGAGAGTGGATTACCACATGGAGGAGGTACTTCCACTGAGAGGAAACCTTACCCTTCTTGAAGGTTCTGATAGAGTAGTCCCTTTCATATCCCATCTATCGAAATGAGTTGTTGACAATAGATTTTGGTAAGGACAACTCGCCTTCTTCATCATCCAGCCTTAGATGAGAGTTGATGGTGGCTGGAGTGATGAAAATTGTCTTCCCCTGCACTATCTCAGAAAGTGCCTTCTCACTGTCCAAGATGACCTCTTGGCGGGTCTTCTAGAACTCTAGGTGTTGATTTTCATATAGTGGAGGGTCTATTATGAGGGCAGTGAGGTAGTTTGAGTGTGTTAAGAAGCGGCAAACATATGAGAAACATGGATCTTTGTCAGATGATAACAGAGCAACTTGATTGTGTTGCCTGTGTAGATGGATGGAAAAATCTGGTTGGTTTCGGGGATCAGGGTTGGCCATTTTAAGTAGCTTAGAAGTGAAGAAAGCTAAGAACAAAGTCGGTTTGTGGGTGAATTTAGGGTTTAAACTTTTGCAGATGAAGAGGAAGGTGAAAGAGGGGGAACCGTTGTACGAATATTTATATGGTAAGGATTTGAGACAAAGTTAATACAAAAGGATAAACTTTGAAATCCAGATGTCGGTCCCAAAAATGTAGTTTTCTTGGAAGTCTAAATCTTCTGAAGTTAATTTGTCTTCGGAAGATATTCCTTAGCTTTACAAGTATTTGCTTCGGAAGAAAAATACTTAGAGTATTTTTACTTCTTAGACAAATTTTGCTTTGGAAGATATCAAATATCAGAAATTTATTCAAAGAGAGAATAAAGCTTCCGAGACTTAATTACTTTCAGAAGAAAATTATGCTTCAAAACATATAAGTACTTAGAAGAACAATTAAGCTTCGGAAGATATATCAGAATTTCTTCCGAAGGTAAATTTCTCAGAAGTAGTCATTAGTTTTGAATACATAATTTTATTCTCAAGACAACTTGATGTCTTCCAAAAGAAAACATATCCCACTTAAATTCTCAAAATTCTAAGGAATATCATTTTTAAAAATTTTCTTCCAAAGTAAACTGGGCTTATATAGGTGATAATATAGACAACTTAAGACACACATGTTTGAGAAAATAATCTTGAAATTAATTTAAGAAAATCTACTTAAAATTAATCATCACAATAGCTGATACAAGATACTTAAATCTCTGTTCATCAAAAGCTTTGGTAAACAGATCATCATATTGTTTTTTTGTGTTAACTTTGACTAGTTTTATCAATCTTTTATCAAAATTATCTCTAATCAAATGATACCTGATGTTGATATTCTTTGTCTTCGAGTGCTACAGAGGATTCTCTGTAATAGAGATAACACTGTTGTTGCTATGTGGATGGGAGTCTCTTTAAAGTTGAATCCATAGTCCAGCATCCGATTCTGAATAAAAAGCACTTGAACACAGCAGCTTACAGCAGTAATGTATTCAGCTTCAACAGTTGATGCAGGCACATAGGATGGTTTCTTGCATTGCCATGAGACTATCCTTCCACCAAGAAATTGACATCCCCCAGATGTAGACTTAGCAGTCATGTTGCATCAACCATAGTCATTATTTGTATAAGCATACAGATTGAAGTCAAAATTCTTTGGATAACAAAGGCCTAGTTTGGGAGCACCTTTGAGATATTTGAGAATTCTTTTGATAGCAACCAGGTGTGACATCTTGTGGTTGGCTTGATATCTTGCATAAATACATGTAACCAACATAATATCAGGCCTCCTTGCTGTGAGGTAAATAAGAGACCCAATCATAGCTCTGGAGAGATGTTCATCAACACACTCCCTGTAAGGCCCCGTAGCTTATGCATCCATGCCTGCAACTCCTCAGCATCAACAAAATACCTACCAACTATTATGCATACAAAAGTCAACGACGCTAAGTGAGTTCTAGTTTTATAAATAAAATACTTTACTTTCGTTAAAATAACCTTTTTACTTTCGATCACGATCACACATCATACGTACACATTGATAATAATTAATTATCTTCGTCATCGTTTGTCATCAAACAATACATACTTACTATCATCCGAATCCTGCCTCATGCAATACCCCCAACTCATGTCCAAAGACTGATACAGTATCGGGGCTTGTAAACAAACCCCCGACTCATGTCTGAAGACTGACACAGTACCAGGGTACGCGACAAGGATCCCATCTCGTATGCAACACCCCCGACTCATGTCCGAAGACTGATACTGTGCTGCGGCCTGTAAACAAACCCCCGACTCATGTCCGAAGACTGACACAGTACCGGGGCGAGCAACAAGACCTCATCTCTTTCACATGCCATCCTGTCTCATGCAATACCCCCGACTCATGTTCGAAGACTGATACTGTGCCCGGGTCTGTAAACAAACCCTCGACTCATGTCCGAAGACTGACACAGTACCGGGGTACGCGACAAGGATCTCATCATACGTTACTTCCATTCTCATCATTCGTTATCTTTTACTTTCGTTACATAATACTTTAAATACATTCATACATCATACCACGAAAAGTCATAACATCACACATAACGTATTACATACCATAATACACACATTTTAAAAACCATTAAACATGGAAAGATAACCCATCACACACCTCATAATCATCACATCATCATGCATAGCACATCAAGCACAAGCCATCACATCACAACAAAACCTATCTCAACCATCTACCTCTAGAAAATCCTTAGAAATCCCTAAGTCCAAAATGGAGAGCAGTTGGACATCTCAGGCGCATGAGCATAAAAATTCTAAGGAAAACAACCTAGGCGCATTACCACTATGCAGGCGCATGAGCCCTGCTTAGGCGCATTACCACTATGCAGGCGCAGGAGCCCTGCTTAGGCGCATTAACACTTAGGCACATGAGCAATTCTGGGCACATCGACACTGTTGGGGCGCATGGCCAACAGTTAGGTGCATGGGCATTCTTCTAGGCGCATGGACAACTTTTTGGGCGCATGGCCTACACTTAGGCGCATGGGCAACTCTGGGCGCATGACTACTATTTGGGCGCATGATCTTGGGCGCATGAGGTCACTTGGGTGCTTGAGGTAAGTTAGGCGTATGAAAACAATTTCAGGCGCATGGGAACATTCTGAAAATACCGAATACACTACAACTAGTTCTCAAACATCAATCTAACGCTTCCTATCATAGATCTAACATGCTACAAACACTAAAACATGCTAAACATCAAACATAACCTCAAAAACAACCTTAAAAACATACAAAAACAGAGCACCATTGAACATCAAAGCTGAAAACCCACGGGTACTTTAAAAATATTTTGATCGGTATGCATAATAGCCCCAAACACTTAAAAACCAGTAAAAAGAGGGGATCTAAATACTCACCTGAAGCAACCTTCGAGCAACACACTTCCACCTGCAAATTCAGCTCCTAAAACCCACGAGATCAATCACTAAACACTCAAAATCTCAGTCTAGAAGCTGAAAATTCGATTGAAACTGAACATTAACCCAAGAAAACTCACCTTCAAGAAGATTTCAGCTTCTTCTTTCTCTAAAACCATGAACTTTTCTTCTTTCTTCCTTTTTCAGCCGAGAAGAATGGTGGGTAGTGGGGGCATGGGCGGCCATGCCCTCTCTTTTAAACATAATAATATTAAAGTTTGCATCTTGCATAAATTTAGTCCCTCAACTTATGTTATTTATCCTTTCTTTCTTTGTACTCTTATTTTCTCTTCTTTTTAATAAAATTCGGGGTGTTACAAGTCCACCCCCTTTATATAGGTTTCGTCCCCGAAACCAGTCGCTTCTCAAACAGTTGCGGGTAATGCTGTCTCATCCCTTATTTGATCTTATACGTAGGCTTAGACCCCTTCTAGGCTCCCCTGTACTCACACAGATGAAACCACCCTTCTCCTTAGCCCTTCTCTCCTTTCTATCAGTAATGGCCACCAGTTCTTCCACGTGGTTGAGTCGTTCGTCCACCTCGGTATCCTCTAGTGGCACTACCATATCCTCCTCGATTGAGCACTTCCTTAGACGAGATACATGGAATGTCGGATGAATTCCACTTAACTTATCAGGTAGTTCCAACCTGTAGACCATCCCACCTGTTCGAGCGATGATTCGGAAAAGCCCTATACACCTCGGTATTAGTTTTCCTTGCTTTCGGAATCGGATGATTCCCATTCCCAGACAAGGCATTCATCATTACTCCATCGTCGTAGGTTGGCACCGAACTCTTATCGGGCGTGGTTGATCAAACCACCTTCTTGCAACACTCGGTGTTTGCCTCATAGGCTACTAGCCAATTCTACCCAAGGCACGTATCAATCTACCTACTTTCGTCCTGAACAGTCTAGCAGAAAACACGTGCTCTTCCAATTCTACCGCACAATCTTCTAGGACATCAGGCAACCTAGTGGACTTACCAATAGCAATTTCTACATCGAATGGCTCACCGACCTTCCTACTCCTAACGTGCAACTTATCACAGAAGGCAGCAGGAATGAAACTACTACTAGCACCACAATCAAAGCACAGATGCATAATTTAATTTACCAGAAACATACCTGACGTCATGTCGGAGTCTGCTCTAGCCTCTTCCCAGTCTACATCCACTATCGCCACCACCTCTCGTTCGTCATACAGCCTCCCAGCTAGATCGACCACCGACCTAAACGTACCTGGCCGGGCAGTGATCAGATGTCTGCGGATATCTGCCGGCAGACCTTGAATGTACCTCTTGATCTTTCGTGACATAGGCATCACCTGATCTGGCACCAGTCTTGCCATCTCATTGAACTTCGTTGTGTACTGTTGGTGCGTCATCGTTCCTGCCTCCAACTGCAGGAACTCTCTCTCAGCTTTGTCAAGCTCCCTATGAGGGCAAATTACTCAATTACCAACCTCTTCAGCTCCTTCCACTTCATCCTCCCGATTGCCCTGGTACCCTCGGCTTGGACAATGTTGTCCCACAAGCACAAGGCTGAATCCACAAATGAGTGGGTAGCGAACTTCACCTTCTGATCCTCACGGCACTCGCTAATGTCCAGTACCGCCTCCATCTCCCTCACCCAACGATGAGCAGCAGCAGCACTCCCATTTCCATCAAACAAAGGGGGCCTGCACCTTTAGAATGCTCGTAGCTGCATCCCTTCGCAGTTTCCTGCACAGCTTCCTCCTTCTCCTCATTATCACTGGAGATAGACCATATCAGTCTCTGGTTGCTCCCTTCCCCTTAAACCTCCTTCCTCGCCTCCTTGTCTAGTGATATTCCTCTACTTACCCTCCTTCTCATCCTCCTTCACAGCTCTGATAACCTCGGTCACTACAGTCGGCAGAATCGTCTGCATGACCTGATGAACCTCCTCAACCACCGCCTCCTTCATTGAGGCTCTCATATTAGCATTCTCGTCCTCGCCGTCCTGGTGACGGAGCTCTGGCTCTTCAGGAGTCGTCTCAGCAGTCTTAGCCCTGCTCCTCGTGACACGCGGTCTAACACCACGTCCACCCCGACCTCCACCTCGCAAAGCCTCAGAAGACCTACCACCAGCCATCTAAACACTACAAGATTCAAACACCAACACGGTCATTCAAGGTAATAGCTCGGTATATGTCAAGTATAGTAAGTCCCTAATTATAGTGGCCAGGTGTGATTAGCCACTTACTTTACTCTTCATCCCCCAAGCATTTCCTATCCTGACTACATTAGTATCTAAATCTACACAAAAGAATATGAACCACACAACACGTGCATATAATTTCCCTTTTTTTATTAACTTACATAAAACGTTTATGTAAAACCTTTACCTGCAGGCACTTAGCTACTAGGACTGGCATCCCTTTCCTTTCGTCCCATTCTCACTTTAATTTTAGGTTTTGAAAATATTTACCCATTTCTCTTAAACTTTGGCTCTGATACCAACTTGTAAGGCCCCGTTCCCGGGACGCTTACAGCTGGACCGTTATCGCATAAAATATTTAAAACATACATTACTTTTGCAGCGGAATTTAAAACTTTCATTAATAATTTAAAACATATTATTACGTTACATCACTCGTTTACATTTCGAAATACAACATCATATTAAAAATGTGATGCCAGCCTCAAAACGTCCCCAATAGCTTATGCATCCATGCCTGCAACTCCTCAGCATCAACAAAATACCTGCCAACTATTATGCATACAAAAGTCAGCGACGCTGAGTGAGTTCTAGTTTTATAAATAAAATATTTTACTTTCGTTAAAATAACCTTTTTACTTTTGATCACGATCACACATCATACGTACACATTGATAATAATTAATTATCCTCATCATCGTTTGTCATCAAACAATACATACTTACTATCATCCGAATCCTGCCTCATGCAATACCCCTGACTCATGTCCAAAGACTGATACTGTGCTGGGGCCTGTATACAAACCCCCGACTCATGTCCGAAGACTGACACAGTACCGGGGTACGCGACAAG
The DNA here is from genome assembly GCA_025506505.1 of Flaveria sonorensis. Classification (NCBI taxonomy): domain Eukaryota; kingdom Viridiplantae; phylum Streptophyta; class Magnoliopsida; order Asterales; family Asteraceae; genus Flaveria; species Flaveria sonorensis. Next base: position 10,139,016 of record CM046439.1, read on the forward strand.
GATCCCATCTCGTATGCAACACCCCCGACTCATGTCCAAAGACTAATACTGTTCCGGGGCCTGTAAACAAACCCCCGACTCATGTCCGAAGACTGACACAATACCGGAGTGAGCAACAAGACCTCATCTCTTTCACATGCCATCCTGTCTCATGCAATACCCCCGACTCATGTCCAAAGACTGATACTGTGCTGGGGTCTGTAAACAAACCCACGACTCATGTCCGAAGACGGACACAGTACCGGGGTACGCGACAAGGATCTCATCGTATGTTACTTCCATTCTCATCATTCGTTATCTTTCACTTTCGTTACATAATACTTTACGTACATTCATACATCATACCACGTAAAGTCATAACATCACACATAATGTATTACATACCATAATACATACATTTTGAAAACCGTTAAACATGGAAAGATAACCCATCACACACCTCATAATCATCACATCATCATGCGTAGCACATCAAGCATAAGCCATCACATCACAACAGAACCTATCTCAACCATCTACCTCTAGAAAATCCTCAGAAATCCCTAAGTCCAAAATGGAGAGCAGTTGGACATCTCAGGCGGATGAGCATAAAAATTCTAAGTAAAACAGCCTAGGCGCATTACCACTATGCAGGCGTATGAGCCCTGCTTAGGCGCATTACCACTATGCAGGCGCATGAGCCCTGCTTAGGAGGATTAACACTTAGGCACATGAACAACTCTAGGTGCATGACTACTATTTGGGCGCATGATCTTGGGCGCATGAGGTCACTTAGGCGCATGAGGTAAGTTAGGCATATGAAAACAACTTCAGGCGCATAGGAACATTCTAAGAATACCGAATACACTACAACCAGTTCTCAAACATCAATCTAACACTTCCTATCACAGATCTAACATGCTACAAACACTAAAACAAGCTAAACATCAAACATAACCTCAAAAACAACCTTAAAAACAAACAACAACAGAGCACCACCGAACATCAAAGCTGAAAACCCATGGGTACTTTAAAAATATTTTGCTTGGTATGCATAATAGCCCTAAACACTTAAAAACTAGTAAAAAGAGGGGATCTAGAAACTCACCTGAAGCAACCTTTGAGCAACACACTTCCACCTACAAATTCAGCTCCTAAAACCCATGAAATCAAGCACTAAACACTCAAAATTTTGGTCTAGAAGCTGAAAATTAGGTTTAAACCGAACATTAACCCAAGAAAACTCACCTTCAAGATGATTTCAGTTTATTCTCTCTCTAAAACCGTAAACTTTTCTTCTTTCTTCCTTTTTCAGCCGAGAAGAATGGTGGGTCGTGGGGGCATGGGCGGCCATTCCCTCTCTTTTAAACACAATAATATTCAAGTTTGCATCTTGCACAACTTTAGTCCCTCAACTTAGGTTATTTATCCTTTCTTTCTTTGTACTCTTATTTTCTCTTTTTTTTAATAAAACCCAGGGTGTTACACTCCCCCTCAAGATCAGGTCCTAGGGAGTGGTTTCTAGCTATGGGTGTCTTAGCAACCTTGCACTCAATCAGATGAAATCTAGTAAGTATGTCTTGCACATACTTTGACTAGTTTATGAAGATGCCATTGTCAACCGGCTTCACTTGAATTCCTAGATAGAAATTGAGTTCCCCTATGGCACTCTTCTCAAATCTTTGCAGAGCCTTAGATTAGTTGACCCAAAGAAGATGTCATCTACATAAACTTGAACCAACATCAATTCATTTCCTATTCCTTTAATGAAGAGTGTTCCATCAATAGTACCTCTCTTGTAGCCATGCTGAATAAGGTACTTTGATAGTGTCGGAGCTTGATGCAACCAATAAAGAGCTTTGTCAAGCTTACAGATATAATTAGGATGATTTGGATCTCTAAAGCCAGGTGGTTGTTTGGCATACACTTTCTCATCAATCACCCCATATAAGAAGGCACACTTGACATCAAGTTAGTAAACCTTGAAATCCTTGGATGTAACAAAAGCAAGGAATATCCTAACAGCTTCAAGTCTTGGCACAGGAGCGAAACATCTGTGTAGTCAATCCCTTCTTCTTATGTGTACCCTTAAATAACTAGTCTTTCCTTGGTCTTGATAACAAGTCCTCTATCATCCTTTTTATTCATGAAAACCCACTTGGTACCTATTGGTGTCTTCTTATGAGGAAGAGGGCATAGGTTCCAAATATTTTGTCTTCTGAATTAAAGCAGCTCCTCCTACATTGCTTCAACCCAACTTCCATCCTTCAGAGCCTCATCAATCTTCTTAGGCACAATCTGGGACAAGAAACAAGAGTTAAGACAAACATTTTTGTCATGGGTTTGTTCTCATGTTCTCACCCCAGTCTCAACATCTCCAATGATGTTTGTTGTGGGATGTGACTTGTGGATTCTCAATTGAGGAATCACAACAAGTTGGTTGGAGAGAGCTAAATTAGTGAAATTAAGATCTGGTGATTGAGTATCACCCACTATATTAGAACACTTATTAAGAAAAACTTGATCTAATGAGTGTGTGATATCATTGATGTTGTCTTCCATGGAGTGGTTATCAGCATCAAGAAATTCTTGATCACTATCACCATCACTATCTTCTCCTACATTAGAAACTCATGCATTTGAGTTTTATGCCTCTGTGCTAGATTTGTAGGCTCCTCAGATGTATGAGCTGAAGAGTTTGTCATTGTTATGCTGACAGGATTTCTAACTGCAGGGCTAGTTACCACTGGAGCTAAAGTACTTTTGTGACTTGGTCTTCTTAGCTTAAATCTTGGATCAGAATCTCCTATTGATAAGCTACCTGTAGATCCTGAAACATCTTTATAAGATTTATTAAAATAGTTGGTAACTAAATCAAGATCAAACAGCCAATCAGGACCAGAACCTTTCACACTGGGTGTGTGCTCATTGAAGGTCACATTGGCTGACTCCTCGACTACTCTAGTTCTAAGATTGTATACTCTATAAGCCTTAGCTTGGGAAGAGTATCCAATAAAGTGTCCATCATCTGATTTCTCAGCAAATTTTACTATCTGGTCTTTGGTATTCAAGATGGTGCAAGGACATCCAAATGATATGAGGAAACCAAAGAAAGGTCTCCTTTTTTGTCATAGCTCATAAGGAGTCTTATCATGTGTCTTGACTACTAAAACTCTGTTCTGCGTATAGCAAGCAGTGTTGACTACCTTTGCCTAGAAGGTGATGGGCAGTTTAGAGTCAGAGAGCATGGTCCTTACATCCTCAATAAGTGTCTTGTTTATCTTTTCAGCAACACCATTTTGCAGAGGAGTCCTGGAAGCACTGTATTGTCTTGTAATAGCCTTCACCTCATAAAATGTATCAAGGATTTGGTTCTTGAATTTAGTTCCTTGATCACATCTTATGATTTTGACCTTATGATCACATTGATTCTCAATTTTCAGAATGAAGCTCTTCAAGATCTTAGGGGTCTCATCCTTAGTTCTAAGAAAGAAGACCCATGTGTATCTTGTGAAGTCATCTATGATCACCAAATAATATGAGGTCCTTCCCAGATTCATTACACTGGTGGGGTCGGAGAGATCCATATGTAATAAGTTTAAGGGATTAGTGATGGAGTTCCTTTCCTTTGGCTTGTGAGACACTTTGTGTTGCTTCCCTTTGAGACATGCAACACAGTGGTCATCACTTGTAAACTCTTTCTTTGGAATTCTAGTTACCAAACCATTCTTAATTAATTTATTCATGTTTTTAAAGTTTACATAGTACATTCTTTTAAAGTTTACATGGCACATTCTTTTTAAACTCTTTCTTTGGTATTCCTGATAGGGAGGATTCCTGCAAATCCATCTTGTACATGTTCTCTTTCCTAGGGGCTCTGAGTAGGATATGCTCTTGAGAAATGACCACCCCAGGCTTGAGAACAATACACTCATGCTCAGTAAAAAGCATGTTATGTCTCTGGTCATAAAATTGGGATACACTGAAAAGATTATACCCAAGCTCCTTAACGTAGTTTATCTTCTCAATGCTAAGCTTACCATTTATGACACTACCCTTTCTAGTGATGTAACCACTTGATTCTCCTATAAAGGCTACTAGACCTCCATCAATTTTCCCAAAAGTTTGAAGCAAAGAGCCATTTCATGTTATGTGCCTGGAACAATCACTATCAATGATCCATACATGTCCCTTGGTCTTCAGTTCTTCCTGCACCAAAAGAGATGGTTAGTTACATTTAGAAACCTAAGCGTTGTTGGTCTTGGGCTTGTCAAAGTGAAATGGAAATAATTCAATAATAAATGATCCTATATGCAAGCTCTGAGGATCTTTTGCTGTTGATGATGAAGAACTTTCAGTCATATGGCTTTCCTTCATCTTCCACACCATCTTTAGAAGACTAGAATTGGCCTTCAATACTTTGAATGATTTGATGACTTTGGAAGTTTTGGAGACTGGACCTTCGAAGCTTTTGCATCCATTGTAGTAGACTTTAGTATTTAGGAAGCATTCCTTTCTTCTGAGACCAAATTTTCTTTTAAAGGAAAGTTTTCACTTATCTTCTTCTTCATTTTGGAGCTTTCGAAAGGAAGAGATTTTCCTTCCTAAGCTATCTTCTTCATCTTCTCAGAATTTTTCTTCTTGGTCATATGGATAATACTTTTGGGATTGTTGATGAAATCCTTAGCAAAGTGAGAAATACTACCACATATGATGCATTTAGTTGGCATACTTCTGAGAGTCTTCTTCTTAGTAGGAGGCTGAGCTTGATCTCTTTCCATTTCCTTCTTCATCTTTACAGATGATGTAGCAGGCTTCTTAGGGTGAGGCTTACTCTTGGAACTGGATGGTTCAGGCTGTGCATCAATGGTGCATATTTGATCAGCCTTCTTCTCTTGACCAGGATGATTTGGACATGAACTAGGACTCTGGTACTAGAGTCCATGGTTGAGTCTTCATTCTTTACCACTACAAATCTAGCAGAGATAAAAACTTGCTTTTTCTTGGAGTTGAAGGTGGTCTTGATCTCTTGGGCTTTCTTTGATCTTCTTTTGGCTGCCCTGATCAAGTTCTTCCTAGCAGATTTGGTCATCCTTGGTTCTTTCTTTTATCAAGTAGAATAATGACCCTTCTTAGGATGATCTTCTTCACTGACTTCAGATGCATCCTTCATTATCACCTCTTCATCTTCATCCTCTTCTTGGATGGGGTCTCTGAGGGGCAGCTCATCTTGACAAGTTCCACACCTTGGAGGTCTTACAAATAGTATTATGTGTGGAGGAGCTATCTCACTTGAACCCAATCCCTGCCTGTTCTGATAAAAAATCTTTGCATGCATGGATGAACATATGATGTTCTTGAAGGTTTCCTCTTCAAAACACACTTTTTTGCCTTGGCTTTGCTGATCACAAGCTTAGCCTGACATTCAGTTAACTTGGTAATGAGATATTCGATTTGAGTCCTGTAATTTGTGCGCTCATGCTTAAGAGTTGAAATTGTTTTCTCTAAATATTCTATTTTAAGTTTATAGTCATTTTCAGCTCTTTTGAAATCAGCTTTTAAAATGTTCAAGGACTAAAGGTCAGATCTCACTTCCAAGATGTAGGACCTATACAAGTTAAATTTAGAAATGCTTTCAGATGTACAAAGATATTCTAATACCTTGGCTTCTTCATGATCAGCCATCAGTGCTTGGTTGGGAGAAGCATCTTCAACCTGAAAGCTTGAGTCAAAGCCTCCTTCTTCAACAACAACAGCAGCTTGTTGTTTTGGTTGGCTTGGCTTCTCAGATCTGGGAGCTGCATTAGTGTAGTTTGGTCTGGATTGTGCCTGGCCACCATTTTTCCTTGATTCCTTGCACTCCCTAGTAAAGCGTCGCATTTGGTTATAGTTGTAACACTTCACCTTGCTTTTATCCAGGCCAAAAATTCCATTGGCCACATTTCTTAGAAACTTCCTTCCGATTCTCTTATAGAATGTCTTGGCTTTATGAGTGAGAAGAGCCATCTACAGGACTATGTCTATGTATTCCAGATCATCTGGATGGATGCAATCCAAGTCTTTAATAGTGAAGAGAAAGTTGACACAACTTTCATCAGCAGACACAAAGGCTTGAGAAGAGCTTGTCTCTTGGAATGGGCTTCCTTGGATATAGCTCTTCCTTAGTGTCTCAGTGAAGGTGATGAAAGGACCCTTTTGTGAGTTTTCAGGGTAGCAGATAAGATGATGTTGTGGTTCTCTACTATCCCTTTCAACCACATGGAGGGTTGAACTCTGTTGATTGCTGGAAGAGCTGCTTGATGGATTTTGCATGTTCATCTCCATCTGGTAACCACTAAGGATACCATATAACTCAGTGAGAGTAAGGGTAGAGAGGTTTTCAGTTCTCTTAATCGCCACACAGTAATGTGTCCATTGTCTGGGAAGAGAGAACATGAACTTCCTCACAATGTCCTTATTCTCAAGCTTTACCCCAACATCCAAAAAGTATCTACAATCTCAACATACCTAAAGTATTATTGAGTCATAGTTTCACCTGACTTGCAGGCAAATTTCTCAAACTGTTTCTTCATGAGGTCTTTCTTGTTTTCTTTGGCTTCCTCAGACCCCTCATACATGAGCTTCAGTGCATCCCAGAGCTGCTTAGCAGTTTTACACTTCTTAAGGCCTCTATATATAGAGATTGGAAGAGCGGTTTGGAGAGCGGTCATGGCTTTCTGATCTGCATCAATTTTCTTCCAATCTTCCTTAGAATAGTCAACTATTTCCTTTGGAATCATCCCACCTCCAGTAGTGACTGAAGAGGTACTTGGGATGTGAGGTCCTTCAACAGGTCTCCACATCCTACTATCTTGAGACTTGATGAACCCTTCCATATGTTGGCACCAAGTATCAAAGTCATCAGGAGTGATCAATGGAGACTTTGTCATGGTACTGATTTCCATATCAGCCTTTGTAAGCGCTGCCATTTGAGGTGGTAAGTGTTTTGTGAAACTAAATAGATCTAATATGGTGAGATCTTACAATCAAGAGCCTGAAATGCTCTGATACCAATTGTAAAACCGGTGAAGGGGTTCAATGCAAAAGTTTCACAGTGTTAAGAGAGTTAAAACACTTAGCAGATCAAATAGGGAACCGTTTTAAGATGAAACAAAAAACACAAATAAAGAATAGAACAAGATAATATGGGTTTCAAGAATGATGTATATTGCTCTTAAGTTCTTACAGAGTATTACAAAGCTTACAATGAAATGACAAGTACTTGAGACACTTTATACTAGCCAGCCATACTTTGAAGGCCAGCTGAAAACACTAATCTAGACAATAAGATTAATGTAGAGTCAAAAGGCAGATTGCCTTTTGACTGGTGACTATGACATGCCATAGCTCACATCCTAATATATTACAAAAAGGATAAAAGTATAAGAGTAAAAAGTTATAGACTCAAGACCTTAATCTACAGTTTGACAAAAGTATGACCTTTTCACTAACTCATATAAATTGGCGAGTCTTCAGAGGTGGCAGCGGAAAGTAGTTCAACTTTTGTCAAAAGGTGATTCAAAAAAAGCATGTCTTCTCTGTCTTTAGAAGAAATCAGTTTTTGGCTTCAGAAGACTTTGTTTTTGAAGCTTCGGAAGACTTCATCTTTGGCTTTGGAAGATTTGATCTTTTGGCTTCGGAAGATTTGGTCTTTTGGCTTTGGAAGATTTGATACTTAGAATAATCCATTGAGTTATATCAAATCTTCCAAACTAACTTTTTTGTACTTCACATGTGTGCATGCTGAGAGCTCTTTGGTTGCATTAGCCTCTAAGAGTAATCCTTACAAAAATAGATCTTACCTCCCCATAAAAGTGTGCCAGTTGTACTTAATTGTACTTAATTATCCAGACCATCATTTTGCCGGTGAAAATAAAAGAAATCTTCCTACAAGATTTCAAATTGAGTATTGAAGTTATTAACTAAACATTATGGAATGTTAGCATGTATGATATGCAAACTTCTATCTAGTGTTACGTAATTCTTAGCATATCATTTGTAGCTTCTTTAGTTAAATTTACACTTGCAAATTCAACTTGATAAAGCATGTTACGTTCAACATTATGATCTCATTTCTTTGTTCTACAAGCAATAAAATCAAGGACGAAAAAGATACAAAACAGAAGAAATCTGAGGTCTGCAATTATGTCTATGAAAACACAAAATCAATTACCTGAGGTCTCATTCTCAAAATTCAAAACATTAATCGAGTTTATAAGATACGAATGTATAGCCGAGATTTAAATTTTAAATCTAGGAGATTTGAGCTTTCATTTGTATGCTATTTGTGCACAGAAACACCATTGTTACTCATCTGGAAGAAAAGAAGATGACAACCCTTCCTTCTTTGGTATGAGTGGCTGTAAGGAGAGCACTGTGGGTTTAGAGTGGAAGAAAGTAAAGAAGGAATATTTTCTCTTTGGAAGGAGAAGGATTGAGATTTTGTTCAATCAGATTATGTTGATCTGCTTCAATAGTTGTACAATGTGCTTCTTAACATGTAAAGTTCTTAATTTTTAAGAGTTTTTATGAAATTACTATATTGTCCTTTCCATATCTATATTAATATAGTGTGTGTGTATGTGTGTATATATATATATATATACATATATATGGAGAGAGAGAGAGAGATGAGATCATGTGAGAACCTTCTCATTTTGTAAAAACTCTTTAACCTGATCATCCACCTTTTATTTAGTATCAAAATGGAATGTTCCATTTAAATGGGAAAGGTTGTATCATCTTCTATTCATTTACTTATTACCCACCTACTTCACCATCAACCATCAAACCATCTTATTTATTTTCTTATCATTATTCAACTACATCATCACCTCTCTAACCATTAAGCAAACAACCCGCATCATCATTGTCGGGCAACAAAAACAAGACCATCATTGCGGCTGTCACACCCCGACCGACGGCGGAATCATCGGGGCGGACGAATGTGAAACGATTGTTCATAGCTCATGAAATTTAATAAGTTGAAATAATATTAAATGCCATTTTTCGTTGAATAATACTAACCAAATAAATCATTACAATACACTAAAGATTCAAACAACAACATAAAATCATTAATTAAACTAAGTCCAAGTCCTATATGAGCATGGAGAAATCCTCAAAGTAGCAATCCTGAAACATGTTAAAAATAAGGTCAACATATTATGTTGGTGAGTTTCCATGAATTTGTACATACGTATGAAAACAACGTTTAAGAGGCAATTCATGTCATAGGTTAAGAAATATTGCAAGAATATAGATAGCATAATGTTACAATCAAACCTTGACAAAGATATCCATTACAAGTTATAACGATTAGCTAAGTGTACTTGGTTCTCATAGTGCTCAAGAATACGACACTAGGAGCCGGCAATAACCTCGGCTTTAGCACCAAATAGGCTTGTCAGGCCCATAGATCTATGACGTCGCTAGGCTAGCAATAGTTAATGATTGTTTTTACAAGATGACTATCATATAAGACTCACAAGCATCTCAAATAACCATGACAAAGTTTATAAATGAATTGCTCGTGCATTTACAAGTATCAAGATGTTTACAAGTGCAAGTTCATAAAGTTAACATGTTTCACCCCAAAAGGTGTGAAATAAAGTAAAAAGGGGCATGGAAAACTCACATTGTATAATGATGGATGTAGAGTACATAAGGAAGCTTGGATGTTCAAGAGTCAAAGGTGATGTCCTAAAGGGTAAAAAGAAACAATAACTTGAGGTCGGAATTCATTACAAGAAGTTAGGATATTTAGAGAATGCCAAAAAAGCGAAAGGTAGATTGAAAAAGGATTATTGTACCAATTTTAGATTCTAGATAGAATGTTTGGTACGTGTTTGAACAGGTTTTAAAAATAGCAAACGGTTTCATAAAATTATAAAAATTTACAGTTAACTAGTTCAGAGTCTTCCGGACAACTTTCGTTCAAAAACATTTTTATGAAAATATCCGTAAATAGGTCAAAACAGCAGCACAAGACAAAAGGTGCTGAAATGCGCACTTATCTTGTGAAGGCTATTGTTTAGTCGTCCGATTGAGTTTAAAGACGTATAAACTATCGTTAAAAAGGTAATTCAATGAACTTAATGTTGGAGTTGGAGTTTACTCAAATTTAGTTTGTTATGACTAAGTTATTGTTAGTTGAAGTCAGAATATATTCTGCCAAATATGTAATAAGGCACTTATGTGCACTTTTAAAATTGCTAAAGCATAAAACGGGTTAGAACAAATTTATTATGTCGATATATGGTATATTAGACTTCGTTTGAGTTATAAAAAAATATTTCAAGACTTTTGCATAGCCATCATTTAGAGAAATAATCTTGTGGAATAACCGAATGCGGCGGCATAGCCGTCCATATGCAAACGGGATTCTTTGTTTACGTTAGTGTGTTGTTAGCTTGATTTAGGAATGTTAGTGATTGTTATAAGGTTAGTGAATATTAGAAGGTTAATGATCAAATGGTAATGATTAAAATTAAAATAGATTTAGTAGAAAAAATAATAAAAGTAAGAACATGAAAACAATTTGATGTTAGGATGATTGAAAGAATATAAAAATGCATAATATATAAGCAATATAAAATTACCTTAGTATTAGAAAATTCTTGAAACTACTTGTAAAAGAAAACTCTTGAAATTAATCATAAACAAAGAATGATGAAAGGTTTGTGTGTGAGAATTTTAGAGAATGAGCAAATAAAAAGTGAGGCCTAAACCTTGCTTTTATAGTTGAGGTTAGGAGGAGGTTATGAATGATGTTAATGATGAGTTACAAGTCTTTTAAAATAGAGTTATGATTAGAATTTGAAATAAATATAAAATTAAATAAATTAAATAAATAAAAGAATAATTACAATTTAAACTCTAAATTTATGAAGACTCTAATTACAACTTTTTTTATTAAATCTTTATAAACTTTATAAATCTCACAAGAACTTGTAATTTGATTATTTATTTTAGTTGAATATTTTAAAATATTATAGATATTAATAACCTTTTAACATTTATAAAATTTATTTTATAAATTATAGAATTTAAGTTAAATTAATTAAGTGACACATTTATTGTTTTTGGAACACAAAAATAAATAAAATGACTAAATAATGAATTTGATTTACAAGATTGACTCAAACGGGTTTGGGTTTGGGTTTCTACTTTGAAAAAGGGCCGGATGTTACAGCGGCCTATGTCCACAACCACAACCCGTCAACTAACATCAAAGGTCCCTGAATAACAACTACAATCGCTATCGACCGCCGCTACTGCTCTAGCAGTAGTCGTGGCCACCAATGGGTGGTCATGACCACCACTAACAACCCTCTTTGATTCCCCTCATCACCATCTTCAAGAACCTGAAGGTTTTATTCAGTTTCTTACTTTTTTCATCGCATTCAACTTGAAAATCGACTTCTAACTCAACCCCTTTTCACTTTCAATCATTTATCGACTAACCCGGAAGTGAAAACTATCGATTTGGTAGGATGCTGTTGGAATCGAGTTTCTTGATTCAAGAACCACATGTGTTTTTATTCTATGACGTTTTAGGGTGTCTTATATGGTGAGTAAATTAATGTTATTGTGGGATATGGGATTTGTTAGGATAAATTTGGGTCATTATGTTCCGCAGCTTGATATACTTTATATTAGTTTACAACAATTTACATTGGTTTACATTTAAAGAACATTTGTGGTGAAATTTCGGTACAATAGTTTAATTAAAGTAATGCAGTTTTCTATTTTTACTTTAACTATGTTACAATAATGTAATTACATTGGTCTTCTTCTTGTTACAACGTAGTGTTTTTATTTTTGGTTTAATTACAGTGTTGAAGTTTTGTTATAGTGGTGTAGTTACATGATGTAATATCATTTGGTTGTGAGGTTGTAATCACGGTATTACTGCTAGTTGGAGTGGTGTAATATTGTGTGTAGAAGTTTTTTTACAGTGGTGCAACAATAGTGTAAGTATTTTGTTGCACCGGTGTACTTTCATAAAGTCGGGTAAAAAAATACAAATTTGGAAAGGTTATATATGAATTAAAGAGGAAAATATGATTAATTTAATGGTGCAATCTTTATAAAAAAATAAAAATGTATAAAAAAGCTATAAAAGTTTTAAAATAAAAGGGGTAAACCTTTTAAATTAAAAAGAAAAAAAATAAATGTTAATAGATGTGTGTTAAATGACTCTTTTACCCTTATTTAATAAAAAAAGAAGAAAAAGATCTTAGCCACTTAAATTTTGATCAATGGTTTATAATGGGTTAAAGGGTTCTTATAAAAAGTGTGGTTATATATATATATATATATATATATATATATATATATATATATATATATATATATATATATATATATATATATAAGGATCAAATAAAAACCATGTTTATAACTAAAAACAGTGAAAACCACCAGTACCCAATTACATAATTTATAATTGATTTAACTTTTTAATTATTTAAAGTATATTTGAGTAAACTTCAAACTTATTTTTTGAGGTCATTATATATTTTTTAATATAAACTCCGAGAAACCTCGATGATGACGAAACGACTTACGTATACGTAACTTGTATGAGGCACATGTACGTAACTCTTAGTTGTACACTTGGTAGCACATTACGTAACTCTTAGTTGTGTACTTGGTAACACATACTTACATTTACATAACCTCTCCATATATGTAACTTTTAGTTGTACACTTTGTAACACGTACTTACATATATGTAACCCTTAGTTTTTATGATTTTTATTTATAGTACGGTTTTCAAGGGAACCCTTCCCTATATATATATATATATATATATATATATATATATATATAAGAAAATGCAACGTAGTTTAATTATACAATACAATATGTAGTATAAATAAGATGCAATCTTTTGCTCACAACAAATTTGATTGGTTTATTATGGTCAAACATTCAATTAAACATAATTAATATCACAGTAAGGTGCAAATTTTGAAACAAATTGAAAACCACAAGGAGTAAAATCGTAATTTTGAAACATTTGGATGAAAATCATTTTTTAACCAAATCACATGGAGTATTATGAAGTTTACTCTAAAAAATATTATTCATTGAAAAGAACAGGAGAAAAAATAGTGATTTTGGTGTAATTATAAGGATGAATAACCTAATATGAATGCTCTTACGCAGTGGTTTTAGTATTTATTGTGTTTACTTCCTTCCTTTAGTATTTTAATTATTTATTTATGTAAGCGTATAAGTAGTCAAGTTACTATGTTTGAGGGAGAAACTCATTCCAGCCATATTGGAATCGACCGACCCTTTGAGTTCTACCATATTAGCTTTTGATGTTTAGCTTTTTATAGATAAGGGTTTATGGTTCAGGTTTCGATAAGCTGATTCTAATATTGTTGGAGTGAGTTCAATCTGAGATTGTATGACCCTGTTTAGGAGTGACTAAGATCCTTGCTAATCTTCATAGGAAAAAAGGACAAATGTATGATCACCAATCAACATTATTTACAAGTTATGTGTTTTAACAATGTTATTGATATAAATATTTAAGAGTTTAGTGAGCGCTACTTATAATATTACAATAAAATTACTTCAAAACAAGATGACATTCAATGTGTATGGCTCTGTAGGAACCTCTGAAGTTAAAAGGCTGATGCAACCAAAGGATACCAAAACAACCAAGTCTTCCAACATGCACTTCGGAACAAAGGTGAACTAGCTTCGGAAACTTTTACACACTCAAAAATATGATAAGTGTAAAATCTTCCGAAGCCAAAGTTCAGAAGAAACTGCTACGGAAGCTTTACACTTAACTTGGAAAATATTCTAAGTGTAAAGTCTTCCGAAGCCAAAGACTCAACTCTTTCGAAGTTAAAGATGAAGTCTTCCGAAGCTTCAAAGACAAAGTCTTCCGAAGCTTCAAAGACAAAGTCTTCCGAAGCTGCCTACAAGACAAGACTGATTTCTTCTGAAGAGAGAGAAAATATTCCTTTTCCATCAACATTATCATAAAGCAACCTACTTTCCGTTGCATGCTCTGGTAGTTCACCTGCTATCACTATTTGGTGAAACTTCCATACTTTATGATAAAGTAGATAAGGTCTTCGCCTGCAAGTTTCTCCTTTTGTTCCTTTTGGCTTTTTGTAATACGAAAAGTCAGTAAGCTATGGCATGTCATAGTCACTAGTCAAAAGGCAATCTGCCTTTTGACTTTAGATTGATCTTGTTGTCTAGATTAGTCAGTTCCAACTGTCTTTTTGCATATTGACGGTTGTAGGATGTAGTATAAATAGTCTCCGGTTCTTGCACTTAAAATATACTTGTACAACACTTGTAATAGAAATAGAGAGCAATATACAACTTCCTTGAAAACTTAATCTTGTGTTTTTGTTCTTGTTCTTAAACAGTTTTACTTTTGTTTGTCTTGTATCTTCAGTAAAAGTTTACAGTTCCCTATTTGAATTGTTAAGTGATCTTAAGATCCTCCTAAGTGTGTTAACTAAGTGCAAGCTTAAGTACCCTTTAACGGTCCTGCAATTGGTATCAAAGCATTCCAAGCTCTTGATTGTAAGATCTCACCATCTTCAAATTCTCTTAGTTACACACATCACTTAACTCTTCAAATGGCAGCTATCTCCAAGGCTGATATGGAAACTGGAACTATGACAAAGTCCCCACTTATCACTCCTGAGGATTTTGACACTTGGTGTCAAAGAATGGAAGACTTTATCAAGTCTCAAGATTCCAGGATGTAGGAGTCTGTTATCAATGGACCTTTTGTACCATGCACCTCTTTAGCTACTACTGGTGGTGGCATGATACCAAAGAAGAGGGCTGACTTTTCTGATGAAGACTGGAAAAGAATTGACATTGATTAGAAAGCCATGATAGCCATCCAAACTGCTCTTCCAAACTCCATCTACAGAGGTTTCAAGAAGTGCAAGACCGCTAAATAGCTATGGGATGCACTGAAACTGATGTATGAGGGTTCAAATGAAGCCAAGGAGAACAAGAAGGATCTCTTGAAGCAGCAGTTTGAAAATTTCACCTTTAAACAGGTGAAACCATGACTCAACAATACTTCAGGTATGTTGAGATTGTGGATACTCTGGCTGATGTTGGGGTAACTATTGAGAACAGGGATATTGTTAGGAAGTTCATGTCCTCTCTTCCAAGACAATGGACACACTACTGTGTGGTCATTAAGAGGACTGAAAACCTCAAGACCCTTACTCTCATAAAAGGGTCCTTTCATCACCTTCCCGGAGACACCCAGAGAGAGCTACATCCAAGGAAGTCCCTTCCAAGAGACAAGCTCCTCTCAAGCTTTTGTTTCCACTGATGAAACTTCAGGTAACTTTCTCTTCACTCTTGAAGACCTGGACTGTATCCATCCAGATGATCTGGAATACATGGAGATAGTCCAGCAGATGGCTCTTCTCACTCACAGAGCCCAGAAGTTCTACAAGAGGACTGGGAGAAGGTTTCCCAGCAATGCTACCAATGGTAAGTTTAAGCTGGACAAGAGCAAAGTCGAGTGTTACAACTGTAACCAGATGGGACACTTTGCTAGAGAATGCAAGGCACCCAAGTCAAATGGTGGCCAAGCTTCATCCAAGCCAAACTACACTGAAGGAGGGCACCAAAATGAGAAGCCAAGATAGCAAGCTACAGTTGCTGTTAAAGAAAGAGGCTTTGACTGGAGCTTTTAAGCAGAAGATGCATCTCCAAATCAAGCACTCATGGCTGACCATGATGAAGCCAAGGTACTTGAACATCTTTGCTCTCCTGAATATATTGCTAAAGTAAATAGATACAGGTCCTACAACTTGGAAATGAGATCTGACATTGAGTCTTTAAATATTTTAAAAGCTGATTTTAAAAGAGCTGAAAATGACTATAAACTTAAGATAGAAGATCTAGAGAAAACAGTTTCAACTCTTAAACATGAGCAAACAAACTACAGGACTCAAATTAAGGATCTCATTACCAAGTTGACTGAATGCCAGGCTGAGCTTGTGATCAGCAAAGCCAGGGCAGAAAAACGTGTTCTTGAAAAAGAGACCTTCAAGAACATAATATCCTCATCTCTGCATGCAAAAGTGTGTTATCAGAATAAGCAGGGACTGGGATCTAGTGAGATAGCTCCTCCACACACTCTACTATCAGTTAGATCTCCAAGGTGTGGAACTGGTCAAGATGAGCTGCCATCCATAGACCCCAGTGATGAAGAGGATGAAAAGGAGATGGTGAGGGATGACTCTGAAGTGAGTGAAAAGAGTCAATCCAAAAAGGGTCACCATGCTCCTGAGGAGGAGAAAGGATCTAGTTTGAGTAAGTCCAAGAGAAAGAACTTGATCAGAAGAGCAAAAAAAAGATCAAGGAAAGCTCAAAACATCAAGGCCACTTTTAACCCCAAGCAAAAACAAGTATTTATCTCTACAGGGTTTGAGGTGGTGAAAGCTGAAGATTCTGCCAAGAACTCCTGTTCCAAGAGTTCTGCTTCAGCTTCAACTCACTCCAGCTACAACAAGAAGATTGATCAGCTGTGCGTCACTGCTACACAGCCTGAACTATCCATTTCAAACAGCAAGCTTCACCCTAAGAAGCCTGCTGCATCATCTGAAAAGGTGAAGAAGGAAAAGGAAAGTGTTCAAGCTCAGTCTTTTTGGGAAAGAAGGCTCTCAGAAGGAAAGATTTGGATTGTGTTATGTGTGGTAGTACTTCACATCTGGCTAAGGATTGTCAATACAATCCCAAGAGTACTATCCATATGACCAAGAAGAAAACTTTTGAGAAGAAGAAGAAACAAACAGCTTCGGAAGGAAAATCTGTTTCCTTCGAAAGCTCCAAAATGAAAAAGAAGGCAAGTAAGAAATTGCCTTCGGAAGAAAAGTTGGTCTCGGAAGAAAGGAATGCTTCCGAAGTACTGAAGCTTCCTGCAGTGAAAGCAAGATCTTCCGAAGCTACAAAAGCTTCCGAAGCTACAAAAGCTTCCGAAGTATTGAAGGTCAAGCCCAATCTTCCAAAGGTAATATGGAAGTTGAAGGAAGACCTTGAGACTGAAAGCTCCTCTTCAGCAACAGCAAATGATCCTTAAAGCCTAAACATAGGATCACTTACTGTTTCATTACCTTCATCTGAATTTAATTAGCCCAAGACCAATGAGGCTTAGGTTTCCAAATGTAACTAAATTATCTCTTTTTATGCAGGGACAGCTAAAGACTAACAAAAATATCTGGATCATTGATAGTGGCTGCTCCAGGCACATGACTGGCAATGAGTCCTTACTTCAAAGCTTTGAAAGATTTGATGGAGGACCAGTTGCTTTTGGAGGAGATGCAGGAGGTTACATTACTGGAAGGGGCAAGGTTACAAATGATAAGCTCAGTATTGAGAAGGTAAACTTTGTCAAAGAGCTTGGATACAATCTTTTGTCCCAATTTTGTGACCAAAAACATCAGATGCTCTTTACTGAGCATGAGTGCATTGTTCTTAAGCCCGAGGTTGACATTCCTCAAGAGCACATTCTACTCAGAGCCCCCAGGAGAGGGAACTTGTACAAGATGGATCTGCATGAAACATCTTCCTCTGGAGATGTTTCTTGCTTTCTATCTAAAGCCAATAGTGATGAGTCTTTCTCTGGCATAAAAAAATGTGCCATGTAAACTTTAAGAACATGAATAAATTGATTAAGAATGATTTGGTAACTGGAATGCCAAATAAAGAGTTTACAAGTGATGACCACTGTGTTGCATGCCTGAAAGGGAAGCAACACAAAGTGTCTCACAAGCCAAAGGAAATCAACTCTATCACTACTCCCCTACACTTGTTACATATGGATCTGTTTGGCCCCAGTAGTGTAATGAGTCTAGGAAGGACCTCTTATTGTTTAGTGATCACAGATGACTTCACAAGATTCACTTGGGTCTTCTTCCTTAGAACTAAGGATGAGACTCCTGAGATCTTGAAGAACTTCATTCTGAAAATTGAGAATCAATGTGATCACAAGGTCAAAATCATAAGATGTGATCAGGGAACATAATTTAAAAACCAAATCCTTGATGCATTGTGTGATGAAAAGGGTATTTCAAGACAATATAGTGCTCCCAGGACTTCTTAGCAAAATGGTGTTATTGAGAGGAGAAATAGGACACTTATTGAGGCTGCTAGAACCATGTTCTCTGGCTCTAAACTGCCTATCACATTCTGGGTAGAGGCTGTTAACACAGCCTGCTATGTGCAGAATAGAGTTTTAGTAGTTAAGACTCATGGTAAGACTCCTTATGAACTATGGCACAAAAGGAGACCATTCATTGGTTTTCTCAGAACATTTGGATGTCCTTGCACCATCTTGAATACCAAAGATCAAATAGCCAAGTTTGCTAAGAAATCAGATGATGGACACTTTATTGGATACTCTTCTCAAGCTAAGGCTTATAGAGTATACAATCTCAGAACTAGGATCATTGAAGAGTCAGCCAATGTGACTTTCAATGAACACACACCCTGTGTGAAAGGTTCTGGTCCAGATTAGCTGTTTGATCTTGATTTAGTTACCAACTATTTTAACAAGTCTTGTGTGAATGTTTTAGGATCTACAGATAACAGATCAGCAGAAGATCCTGATCCAAGATTTGAGTTGAGAAGACCAACCAAGAAGACTACTTCAGCTCCAATGGTAACTAACCCAGCAAGTAAAGCTCCTATCAGTACAAGCATGACAAATACTGCTGATTCATCTGAGGTGCCTTCAAATTCCAGCTCAGAGGCTCCAAATCCAGGTGAAGGAACTTCAAATGCAGGAGGAACTGGAGGTGGTGACCGTGATCAAGAATTTCTTGATGCTGATAACCACTCCATTGAAGACAACATGAATGATGTCACACACTCATTGGATCAAGTTTCTCTTGATAAGTGTGCTGATGTGGTGGGAGACACCTCATTACCAGATCAGAATTTCTCAAATTTAGATCTGTCTAACCAACTTGCTGTGATCCATCAACTTTGGATCCACAAGTCACATCCCACCACAAACATCATTGGAAATGTTGACTCAGGGGTAAGAACAAGAGGAGAAACTCATGACAGCCATGTTTGTTTACATTCTTGTTTCTTATCCCAGATAGAGCCGAAGAAGGTTGATGAGGCTTTGAAGGATGGAAGCTGGATTGAAGCTATGCAAGATGAGCTGCTTCAAATCAGAAGACAGAAGGTGTGGAACTTATGCCCTCTTCCTTAAGGGAAAAGTGTCATAGGAACCAAATGGGTATTCAGGAACAAAAAGGATGATAGAGGGATTATCATCAAGAACAAGGCTAGGCTGGTTGTCCAAGGATACACTCAAGAAGAAGGGATTGATTACACTGATGTCTTTGCTCCAGTTGCAAGACTTGAAGCTGTAAGAATATTTCTGGCTTATGCTGCATCCAAGGATTTCAAGGTCTACCAGCTTGATGTGAAGTGTGCCTTTCTCTATGGGGTGATTGATGAAGAAGTGGTATGAGACACTATCAACATACCTTTGTCAACATGAATTCAAAAGAGGTACTATTGATGGAACTCTCTTCATCAAAGAGACAGGGAATGACACATTGCTAGTTCAGATATATGTAGATGACATCATCTTTGGTTCAACTAATCCAAAGCTCTACAAAGACTTTGAGATGCTGATGAATAATAGATTTGAAATGAGTGCCATGGGGGAACTCAATTTATTTCTAGGAATTCAGGTGAATCAGGTTGAAGATGGCATCTTCATCAGTCAGTCAAAGTATGTACAGGACATACTTACAAGATTCAAGATGACTAACTATAAGGTTGCAAAGACACCCATAGCCAGAAACCATTCCCTTGGTCCTGATCTTGAGGGGGAGTGTGTTGATGAACATCTCTACAGGGCTATGATTGGGTCACTTATGTCTCTTACTGCTAGCAGGCCTGATATCATGTTTGCCACATGCATATGTGCAAGATATCAAGCCAACCCCAAGATGTCACACCTAATCACTGTCAAAAGGATTCTTAGATATCTCAAAGGTGCTCTAAATCTAGACCTTTGGTATCCAAAGAATTCAGAATTTAATCTGTATGCTTATACAGATAGTGATTATGGTGGCTGCAACATGACTGCAAAGTCCACATCTAGGGGGTGTCAGTTCCTAGGTGGAAGGATAGTCTCTTGGCAATGCAAGAAGCAATCATGTGTGTCTGCATCAACTGCTGAAGCTGAATACATTGCTGCTGTCAGCTGCTGTGCTCAAGTGCTTTGGATTCAGAATCAGATGCTAGACTATGGGTTCAATTTCAAAGAGACTCCCATCCACATAGACAACAACAATGCTATCTCTATTACAGAGAATCCTGTGCAGCACTCAAGGACCAAACACATCAATATCAGGTATCATCTGATTAGAGATAATCTTGAAAAGGGTTTGATGAAACTAATCAAAGTTAACACAAATGAACAATATGCTAATCTGTTCACAAAAGCTTTTGATGAACAGAGAATTAAATATCTTGTATCAGCTATTGGGATGATTAACTTTGAATAAATTTTTCTTAATAACTTAATCAATATTATTTCTTAAAACTGTGTGCCCTAGGTTGTCTATTAGATCACTTCATAAGCCCAGTTCTCTTTGGAAGAAAACAAAATTTTTAACTGATATTTCTTAGAATGATGGAAATTTACCTTCGGAAGAAGTAAAAATTGCCTTCGGAAGAAACTTATGTCTCTAAATCATTTAATAGTCTATCTGAGATTTACCTTCAGAAGAAATTCTTGGAGTATCTTCTGAAGCTTAAGTTTATTATAAACTATTTAATGAAATTTTAAGAACAAATCTCTTCTGAAAGCAATTTAGTCTCGAAAGACTTAATCATTTCTTCCGAAGCCAAATTTTCAAAATTCTTGGGGATATCTTCCGAAGCATAATTTACCTTCGGAAGCTTTGTTGCAAAGCTTCCAAAGCCAAAATTGCCTTCGGTAGTTTTACAACTTCCAAGATGGGCGCCTTTTCAGAAGTAGGACCCACTTACAGATTTCAAAGTTTATCTTTTGCATTAACTTTGTCTCAAATCCAGACTATATCTTTCCAAACAGTTCTATTTCATCTCACTTCTCTCACTGTTCCTTACCCTAAAATTACCCCCAAATTTCATCTTCTTCTTCTTTTCTTCACCACAAAGCTTCCTCAAATGGATAATCTTGATCGTCGTAATGACCCAGATTTCACCATGCACCTACACAGGCAACACAATCAAGTTGCCCTGTTAAACTCTGAGAAGAATCCAAGCTTCTCAGACATGTGTAGGTATCTTTCTTTGTCTCACTACTTCACCTCCCTTACAATCAATCCTCCTCTCTATGAGGATCAGTTTCTTGAGTTCTGGCGGACCTATCAAGAGGTCACCATGGACGGGGAGAAGGCACTGTCTGCCACAGTGCAGGGGAGGACGGTTTCATCACTCCAACCATTATAAACACCCATTTGCAGCTGGTGATGAAGCAGGTGAGTTGTCCTTTCCAAAAGCTGCTGTCTACCAATGCGTCTACGAAGGTGACTTTTCGGTCAAGACCTTTAGGAAGGGGAAGGTCTCATTCCAATGGATACATAGCTTATCCAATAAGCATGGGGGATGGGATCTGATTCCAGAAGATCTTTCCTTCATTATCCATGGGATGGTACAAGGGGTCAAATTCAGGTACTCTCAATTTGTATTTACAAACTTACTTGCAAATTTGGACTCCTTAGAGTATTACATGTTCCCCCGGTATGTTCAACACATTCTCAACTATGAAATGGGACCACAGTTAAGGGGAACAGGTAATATTATTAAACTTGCACACATGAGGCCCGACATTTTCAAGATTTTGGAAAAGCGCTCTGTCGGCTTCTCAGGGGTAGAAACAGCCCTTGTCCTAAAAATGTTTGAGCTCATTGCTCAGGGTGACATCCTAGCAGCACCAGCTAGTGATGAACCAACACCCTCTACCTCTCACCCACCTCAAACATAGCCTATCATCACCATCACCTACAAAAGAAAACACAAACGAACCCTTGCACTTGCTACTAAGCATGTGCAGGCCCCCATATCACAACCCATATAGGAGGAAGTGGAATCTTGATCTCCCACTTCCCCTGAGGAGCAGACCACTCCCATCTTTCAAACAATCAGTGCTGAGGTTCCTCATGCTCAGCCTGATGAGCTCATAACTCCACAAACAGCCTTAAGCCATCACTCTGAGTCTCAACACTCTAGTAATCAACCATTAAGGGAAAGCTACCATCCCCAGCCTCTTGATCTCAACCACCCCATACCCAGCCTTGACTTCTACTCTGATGAAGATTTGGGCTTCAGTGAGTACCATGAATCTCTCTTTTCTTCCTACACTCAAGAAGAGATGAGTACTCCTGCTTCACCCGTCTCTAGCCCACATCAGCAAGCCCCTACTAAGGTGGATCCTCTTGAACTTATTCAGGAAATCCATATGGCAGAGGCTATCACTTTTGCAAGTGATAACATCACTAGGACCTCTACCATGGCAACCCAGTCTCTTGACACTTCTCTGGAAGATGTCATTGGGCAGGGGAAATCCAGCAGCCAAGAAACCCATGCTGGTGGTGAAGAAGAAGACTTAGGTCCAATTCTCTCATCCCCCCATGATTCTTCATCTGAAGATGAGGGGAGTCTGCAACAAGAGGTGCACAAACTATCAAATTTGTGCACCTACTTTGTGTCAAAGATAGCTCACCTGGAATCTCAGGTGACTATCTTGCAGAAGAGGGTCAATGACCAGCAACTTAAGATCACCGATCTCAAGGGCAAGCTAGATGAGAGACCCATGAGACCAACTCATCCAGGTCCACAAGAACTTGTGGATGTCATGGATCAATCTCCCAGCTCACCTATGCAAGAGGGTGATGCTACCAAAAAGGGGGAGAAAGTTCTGACAATCACAGAACCTGGGAGTTCTTCTTAGAGTATGGACATAGAGGACTCACCATCCTCTCTTGCAGTTGTCCATACTCAGTAACATCCTCTAGACAGTGATCTGGAACTGCTCATTCAATAACTGTTTGAGGAGGGAGTACCAAGAGCAATGTCTGTCCCATCTGAGAATCCAATCTGGGGTTGGGGGTATGAGAGTGATAAGAAAGCTCTTGTGATCTCTAGAGATCAGGGTCAACAATAAATTCTCAACATCTCCACCCTGAGTTTCTATGAGAGTATAAACTCTGCCCTTGTCAACCCAAGCACAATAGACAAGCAGCAAGATTAGCAGAAAGGATCCAAGACAGGGTGTTAGAGGAGTTCAGACTGAGATCAAAATTATATAGACAGAGGCTAGCAAGTGAGATCTTTGGTCAACAGGATGTTGAGGTGGACCCGAAGATTAGCTTAGAAGGGAAAACCTTGACTGAAGGCCTAGAGGTTGAACTTGTGACCCTTGAGACAGGATCTCCCTTTACACCCATTACCCTCAGTGAAACACCAGCTGGTGATGGTGCTTCACAGCCTCTCTCTGGCCAGAGCTTGACAGCTGAACCAAGCAATGAAGGCCAAAGCTCTCTTCAGCCTGAGTCACCAAGGCCTGTGGTTGACAAAGGTAAAAGGAAATTAACTGCTGAGGAGATTGAAGAAGAGAAGAGAGAGAGGAAGAGGAAGCCGAGGGGAGAGAGTTCAAGTGATTCCCCAGGATTTATGGAAGCTGCAATAAGGGCTGCCCCCAGGCTGAACACTCAAAAAGATGAGTTAAGGGCAGCCAGGCTAAACTACCTGGGAACCAAAAATTACAATATAGATGAACTCATCTCTCTCCCCTTAGATGAGCTGAATGAACTGGCTGACACTAAGTTGTCAAAGGAGAGGAAGGAAGCAGAGGATGCTGCTTCGACCCTCAAGCACAAGGAAGAAATGAGACTGAAAAGACTCTACAAGAAACTTCATGTCCTCTCTCCAGTTCAAGAAAGTCCTGAGTCAGAGACTGTGGCCTCTAAACAACCTCAGGTAGTTGATGAAGAAGAAAGATTAAAGATGATCAATTATCTGAGTGCCACAGGTCTTTATC
Organism: Flaveria sonorensis; assembly: GCA_025506505.1. Taxonomy (NCBI): domain Eukaryota; kingdom Viridiplantae; phylum Streptophyta; class Magnoliopsida; order Asterales; family Asteraceae; genus Flaveria; species Flaveria sonorensis. Next base: position 10,163,110 of record CM046439.1, read on the forward strand.
AGGCATCTGCACTTCTTTCCCTGCCTCATGAGTATATATTGTTTGAATACAACAAGCAGCTAGACGAGCAAGCCAAAAAGGATAGGCAAGCTGCTAGGAAAAGGCAGATGGGAAGAAGCTGCAAAAGCAAGAGCCATCATCCAAAAAAATCAGAAAAAGTCTACTGATAGGAAGAGGATGATTAGCTTCTTAAAATTGTATGGGTTCTCCAGAAGGAGGCTTGGTCCCATGTCTCTATCCATAATGGATGAGCACGTAAGGGTGATCAAGCAGAATATAAAGAAGGGAGAGCTGGTGGACTTGTATTCTCCAAGTCAAGCTCAACTTGAAGTTGAGGTGAAGGTTGAACCTACAGAGACAACACAACCTGCACCTGGAGCTGCATGTCAGCCAACTTCATTTTCTGACCCACAGTAGGGTTCTCCTCCCTCTCCTTCTGAAACTGGGGGAGAGGAGATCCCAACTGAGAGGGATTCCACTGAACAACCTAGCACTGAAGACCAACCCTCTCAGTTAAAATCATCAGGGAGGAAAAAGAGGATGGCCAAAAAAAGAACCTCTTTAAAGAAGAAACAAAGAAAGGCATCCTCCTCCCAACCTCAGGATGAGTCAGAACATCCTGAGGAAGTGCATGAAGAGGCCTCTCAACCAACTCCAATCATAGTAGAGCCTCTTGCCATTGGAAGACAAATTCTTTCCTAGACATTTGCTGAAGATCCAGACAGATGGTATGTCACTAGAGATCAAGGAGAACAACATGTCTACTTCACAAATGACATGCTTGAACTCCCTCTACATGATCTCTATGACATGAGAAGGTACTTCATGAGTCTGAAAATCCAGATCAGCTGATGAAGAAAGGAATTCTGAAGATCCTCATGTGGACTATCCAAGTCTGAAGAACCTCTCTGTTTTGGTAGCATCAGCCTAGGGGGAGTTTGTAGGAACCTCTGAAGTTAAAAGGCTGATGCAACCAAAGGATACCAAAACAACCAAGTCTTCCAACATGCACTTTGGAACAAAGGTGAACTAGCTTCGGAAGCTTTTACACACTCAGAAATATGCTAAGTGTAAAATCTTCCAAAGCCAAAGTTCAGAAGAAACTGCTGCGGAAGCTTTACACTTAACTTGGAAAATATTCTAAGTGTAAAGTCTTCCGAAGCCAAAGACTCAACTCTTCCGAAGTTAAAGATGAAGTCTTCTGAAGCTTCAAAGACAAAGTCTTCCTGAAGCTGCCTTCAAGACAAGACTGATTTCTTCTGAAGAGATAGAAAATATTTCTTTTCCATCAACTTTATCATAAAGCAACCTACTTTTCGCTGCATGCTTTGGTAGTTCACCTGCTATCACTAGTTGGTGAAACTTCTATACTTTATGATAAAGTAGATAAGGTCTTCGCCTGCAAGTTTCTCCTTTTGTTCCTTTTGGCTTTTTGTAATACGAAAAGTCAGTGAGCTATGGCTTTAGATTGATCTTGTTGTCTAGATTAGTCACTTCCAACTGTCTTTTTGCATATTGACGGTTGTAGGATGTAGTATAAATAGTCTCCGGTTCTTGCACTTAAAATATACTTGTACAACACTTGTAATAGAACTAGAGAGCAATATACAACTTCCTTGAAAACTTAATCTTGTGTTTTTGTTCTTGTTCTTAAATAGTTTTACTTGTGTTTGTCTTGTATCTTCAGTAAAAGTTTACAGTTCCCTATTTGAATTGTTAAGTGATCTTAAGATCCTCCTAAGTGCGTTAACTAAGTGCAAGCTTAAGTACCCTTTAACGGTCCTGCAGACTCCAATTTTATAAGTTTGATGCATTAACTTTATTAAGATTATGTGAGTTTTATCCATGTAAAGTTGATATGAACCACACATAGGGTTTTTTGAACCCTAAGGTCTTCACCAGATGTAAAACAAGGATTTAAATTTCAAACCCCAAACTATCAACATAGAATCAGGTATTTGAATCAATCCTAGAACAAAGAACTTAGGTTTCGATAAAACCTAGAGAATCAACCTTCACCAACAACGAATAATCAATCAAAGCAATGTTAAGAATGGTAAATTTGCAAACACGGAAATTAATATATGAAAGAATCGGAGATAACACATAACCATAAAACGAACTCTATTTAGCAGATCATCAACAAAAATAGATCCACAGGAAAAAAATAACATAAATTTTAAAATACTTGGGAAAGAAACTGGACAAAAATAAACACTCAGAGAATAAAGAGCACGAAAATTGAAGAAAGTGAGACTGAATTTCTTATAATATCGAATTTTTACTCTCTCTGCAACATATAGAGCCCATGAGCCAAACCGATGATCCAGTGCACTAAAAGATCCATGTGTTCTGCAGAGAAGAAACGAGTAACCTCTACCTACATGAGAACTCGCACCATCATCCACAACAATATCCAAGCCCAGGCACTCTAGCCCAATAAGATTTAACTCAGCAAATCCAAACCAACGTTTAATCAACCCACATACAAAAAATAAAGAGTAGAGTTATAAAAATATATAACAAACATATAAAAAGTTATTTGATAATTTGGAGTATAAAGTAAATATTATGTGTATTTAAACAATTAAAACAATCATATTTATACTTGGTTATCCATCCATAAGAAAGATATTGATAAAGTCTATGAAAGATGTGATGTAAGCAGACATTACCTTTATATTTAAGGATATAGAGACTGCTTTAAGAGTCCATGGCTACAGACAAAAAATAGCAAACCAAACAGTAGGCAAACACAAATTCAATCATATAGAACTTAGAGAGTTGTTAATAACATAGAGATGATGATAGATAGAATAAGTGTGGCATATATGATATCTAAAACTATACATAGACACGAGGACCCTAACACAATAACAAGAATAAAATATCACTAAAAGAAGTAAAAGGTTTGAAATATTAATCGTCTAAGACACATCTATGATACATCTGCACCTTACTCTAAAAGTTCTTAACTTTAATACTACGTTTCAATGAACTTCTATCCTAAACTATGGCATCAAAGTTATGCAAATCTAGCATATCTTGTCTAATCACATCTCAATTAGTTTGGACATGTCTCTACTCCTCTTCCCCTCCGCAGTAAGGATTTCCACCGCTTTATCCGGTGTCGTCGTCGACCCATTATTCACATGCCCAAGCATATTAGTCTTCCCTCTCTTATCTTATCCTCTATGCTAGTTACTTTTAACATATTTCTAAAAAACCTTAGTTTTATCATGTCTAATTGTATGTCCTCACATATCCACCTCAACATTATCATCTCTGCACCACCATCTTGCGCTCAAGTGTGTTCTTGATGGCACAACAATTTGTTTTATATAACATACATCCCTAAACAACAACCTTATAAAATTTCCCTTAACATACTTGGGAAGTTCTGATCACATAGTACCCCTGAGGCCGCCCTTCACATACACCAGTTTGCTTTGATTTCAATAAGCCATGTCACCATCTTTGTTTCTTTCACTCTGTACAAAGACCTTAAGTATGTCATTTATCTAAATTCAACTTGTTAATTATTTTTAAATATAAAATAGACGGATAAAAGAAGTTTTTACTAGTCAACCTAAACCGATTTGAACACATGGACAATTACTAACAAACTGTCCATCTTACTTGAAGTCTAAACCCGATGATGACCGCTTACTGTGCTTGATTTTTGCCACCACGAGCTAAAAGCTTCTTATTTGAAAACAGGCTTACATGGTATGTTAACTCCGGTACAAAAGCTCAATAATATTCCTTCTTTTCTTTCATAGTTTCTCTTTTATAGTTGCTTATGTTAGACTTGCGCGTTAAAAAATACAAATGGGCTAAAGTAACTGTTCCAATAAACCTTATGAACATAGCCAACAATCTTAGAAAAAGTTGTGATGAGAAATAGAAACCTTTAATTTTCATTTAAATTAGTTTATTAATACAAAGAAGTGCATTTTCTAGCATTTTCTTTACCATAACAAATTAATTCGTGTCAGTTTGCGATCCTAACTTATCGGAGAAAAGTGATTAGTAATTTTGATATGACATAGAATAGTAGTTAATATAATTTAAAAGCAGATATAGATAAGCTTATGAGTGGGTTTTCATATAACAAATCATTGTTTTTTCAAGTCCATATGTCACATTTTTCATTTAAATGGTTTCTAGGCAAATATTCATGATTTGTGGTCACAAGTCACTGGTTTTTTTGTTAGATATTTTAGTGTATCGATTTTTGTTAAATATTTTAGTGTAATTGGATGGACTAATAACCAATGTGATCATGAAATCCATCAAACAAGTCAAGAGGTGCGTAGTGTACGTTTGTATGAGTTTATTGTGATCTCTGATATAGAAATCTCTTTACGGGCGAACCCCTAAGCAATGGGGTTCCATCCCTTTGGCGGGATTGGGAGGTAGTGTCCTTGGTAGCGGAGTTCAAGGGGTGGAGCCCTGGTTGGGGTCGAGCTGTCAGGTTACGTTAATGATTTTTTAATTTAATAACTATTTCTTTACTAAAAATACATGAGAATTTTATTCCCCCGAAATTTCACATGTGAATCGTGACGAGTAAAGTAGTCAAAATTTAAGTTGCAAACCGCCTCCAATCCCTACAAAATTCGATTTTGAGTGAATTTGGTTATCTTCATCGTTTGTTCTCTGGTTCACGAATTCTCACATTAATATCATTCTTAGTTTTAAAATTGAGTTTTATCCGATTAGAAACTCTCTGGTTCAAATTATACTGATGCTATAATGATGCCATCAACTTATAAGATTCAGGCAAATCCCGTAACCGATGTTTCATACAAATCACTAATCTTTCCGGTGATACATTCAACACCCAGAAGACGATCATGGAACCGCTAAATACAATTATGTACATTTGAAATCACTCACGATGAACACCTTCAACAAACCACCACCATTGCCAAAACCTCAAGCTTTAACACCACCACCACCTGCTGATTTCACCCGAAAAACATGCTCTTCACCTGTGCATTTATCCACTTTAACCACCCAATGGGTCCGCCGTCCACCACCACCACCGCCGCCGTGACCGCCGTTCTTCCGACCACCGTCGTCAGATTCTCCGGCGACTCGCATCAACAACAACCCTTCACCAATGGGCAACAAATGGCTGTTTGATCTGCTCCACACCCATGAATCTTTCCAATACGCGTTATACCCCAACACAATCGTACTCTTTTCCCTCTTGTCTTGAATCGCTCGAAGAACCCCTTCATGATTCTCTAAGTTACAGTCGATCACCACGAAATCGGCTGATTTGTATTCGTTTGACAGTAAAGATTGAGCGTTTCCGACTACAAATTCGATCTGATTGAAGTTTGATTTGAGGGTTTGTTTGGAGGATTGAAGTTCTTCGATCCCTTTGACGATGCATACAAGCCTACCACCTGTTTGATGAGATGCCGCTATGAGACCTAATGTGGTTAGCCCTACTGTGGCTGCACAGGCTACCACCATTAGTTGGGCGTTGTTTCCTGCTGCTATCGCTGAGATGAACTCTGCTACATCTGGTTCGTTTGCCTCTTTCCCTGAATAATAATCATATTCATTGATGAATGTTAGTTTTCATTGCAATTTGCAGTATCAAGTATCAAGTTATCAACCATTGATGTAAATGGTTTAATAGGTTAAATGAACTTACCATTTTCATGGTTTTTTGTATGCTTCAGTGGCATTTTCAGCAGACCAATAACCCATGTTTCTTTTGTGAATTTCTTGACAAAAGCTGAGAGCTTTTTGAAGTTAGAGATGAATGGTTATATGGTTGGGGATGTGGGTAGTGGCTATATAAATAGGACAATAGAAGCCATAAATCTGTTGATGGATTAAGCCCCAGCCCCAAGTGGGGTCGGTGGTTTGACCCCCTGCCCCTTCATTTTAGCAGATTTATATGCCCTTAAGAGTGAATCTTGTGGACTACCATTATAATATTTATTATTAATATTATTATCAACAAAAAGTTAACAGAGGGGTGAGTCTTGGAGCAATGGTAAGGTTGTTGTTGTGTGACCTGGAGGTTAAGTAGTCGGGTATTGGATTCAGTCTCTTGCTGAATTGCAGGGTAAGATTACTTATATGATATATTGGACTAAAAGTGACCCTACACCCTTGGACTGTGCATGCGGGGGATTTGTGCATTGCATTTGACCTACAAAAAGTTAATAGTTTTGTAGTATATGCATAAACATACTGACACCCCTTCTAGATTGGCCTCTGTTCATCAATCTTTGCCTCCAAGACACTTTGGGCATGTATACCCATGTCCAATAAATGTATCCCAACTTTGTTTGATGATAAGGGGTGGGTTCCTGTGTTTGTGTAAATTGGTTTCTTGCACAGTCCTACATGACTCCTTTGGTCATGGGCACACCATCTAATCTTGGGACCGCCATAAATGCGAAAAAAGAAATTGTGCTTATTCGGTCTTTAGTAACATGTTGGATGTTTAGGATGCCTTTTTAAGTCGATTACTCGTCATTGAAGTCCAATAACCCTCCTGAGACGAGTAACATCATCAATTACTAATTTGGTACTCGTACATACCAAAAACACTTCTAAATATCAAAGATATTGCTGAAACTTAATGACCCTTTTAAAGATGCTTTTTTAGTACATTTTGATCTTTATTAATTTGCAGAGTTCAAGACACTAATTAAATGACCGTACGCTTCCATAATTTAGTAATTTACAATCATCAATAGATTTCAAGGACACTAACTTCATAGTTAATTACAAGAATTGCTTAACAATGAATGCAGCAGCTTCCTTGGTGTTTCTTGTCCAATTGAACATACTGCCAATCCTCAAATTATAATCTATTAGCTGTCATGTTCTTTAGCAGAGGGACAGTTGAAAATTTCCATGAAGATTCTGACTTTGATTTAATTTGTTTAAGATCTGCCATAACATTTAGAAACAAAACCCATGTTAGTTCTGACACAAATCCAGCAAATCTTTATATTTATATCTCTTAAGCGTGTCATATTTCGATTTCAGACTATGTGGAACCATAAACTGATCATAAACCACCACTAATACTTTAATACTTGGGTGTAAGTGATTAAGAAAGCTCTAATCTTATCTTAAAGATATATTATAATAAGACCGTGTTGTGTTTTGCAGGAAATGAAATGGGTGCTGCAGTTTTGCCTCCCAGAATCTCAACAGAGATCTGCATCATGTTTCCTTCACCAAACTGTTTGATAGATTCATCTAGGTGCATAATGTCCGTTTTGTTTATCAAGTGATACATGCTATTATAAGCAAATTGGTTTCACGTCGTTACTATGGAACGTGTATATAAGAAATTTAGTGTTTAACAAAAAGTAATATGATATTATTAAATTTAAAGGGTTAAGTACATTTATCTAAAAATATATACAAATGAAATTGCCCAACAGAAAGTGTGGTGTAATCCGTTTATCTACACAACTCAAACGGTTGATGGATTGGCAGGTTGTAAATGGGTTATAATAAAGTTGTCAGCGGGTCATAAAACGGTTAACGGTTGTAATAAGTGAGTTAAATAGGTTGATTCGTTGACCTTATAAAAATATACGTCTATCTAATATTAAACAAGTACACCTTCTTCATTAAACATGTTAAGCTGGTCAACCCGATGAAAATCCATTTATTGAATGGGTTAGAAACCATAGCCCGGAAGCTAATTATTTTCCTCGGATCATGTCACAAATTCAACTCTAGTTTAAATCACATCTTATATTAAATGTTCAAGTATGTATTGAGATCACTAAGATGTAAAAGTATATAATATGAGAAACAAAATGACTTGTTACAAATATATTGATGCGGATAATGTACAAACATAGACGGCAATGCCAAAGAGAATAGTGAGAGAGGAGATAATAATGATTGGTGCATCATTAGGCCCGCACGTAGAAAGGCCAAGATGTAGTTAATTTGTAGCTTAATTAACATCAAAACTTGTCGTTATCATCAATTGATGTCCAATGATAACTTAAGATAAATCAATACGGAGTATCATTTTTGACCTTTGATGTGTGTTTGAGGAAGTCTAATATCAAGACGTTTTAGCCTCTTAGTTGTGGTAAATCTATTTTGGAGGAGGGCTTGCGACTCGTCGATCGTCTTCAGAGAGACTAAGCCTCCCATCTATAGGTTAACTAAAGCTATCATTCTAGGCAAATATCTTAGTCTTGTTAGCATTCAGCTTTAATAGTTTTATGATACTAAAAGTTATCGAGGTAAATATAAATAACATGTTTATGCAAACAACTCCGCCGTTCTTGTTTAGACTGTATGAATTATATGGTTCGTTTTTAATCGGATATATTTATCTTGTGACATGCTCATTAATATGAGTTACACATGGCTTGTCTTGTCTCTCATATGGCACAAACTAAAACAAAGTGTCTTGTTCCATATTCATACTTCCTTAAGTGTGCCCGTTGCACAATATCCACAATGAAATATACAAAACTTTAAGATTTCTTTTATATGTGTTTTCAAATCCTTGTATTTCAGTTTGTCATTAGAAGCTAGTA
>CM046439.1:10174167-10230747 GCA_025506505.1 Flaveria sonorensis
ATGCATTCAAAAGCAAACAACAATGAGTGCTCTAAGGTTCGATTGCTATTTGCGATGATTTTCTGCTGCATAATGGGTAATGATTTCTAATCAAACTTAACCTGCTTAACTTTTCTCAAGAAACAGACAACTCATGCTAATAAACTTATTTTGTGACTTTCTAATTTTACGCAAAGTGGTAAGGCAGTTCATTCTAATCATGTGATTCATCCACAAGTAGTGATTTATCTTAATTAATTCATTTAATGATATTATTGGCCGATAGGGAAGGTGAACTCGAATCGAGTTCAATGTGAGTTCATGGAATGGACTGGTGGTGGTTGGTGGTGGTGGTGGTGGTAGTAGTGGTGGTGTTGATGGTGGTAGTAGTGGTGGTGGTTGTTGTTAGTGGTGGTGGCAGTGGCAACAACGATGTTGATGGTGGTGGTGGTGGCGGTGGCGGCGGCGATGTTAATGGTGGTGGTGGGGCGGGGTGATGTTAATGGTGGCGGTGGAAGTGGCAATGGTGGTGGTGGTTGGTGGCGGTGGTGATGGTGGTCGTAATGGTGGTGGTGATGGCGGTGGTGGTGGTAGTGGTGGTGATGGTTATGGTGGTGATGGTTGTGGTAGCGATGATGGTTGGTGGTGGTGGTGGTTGTGGTTGGTGGTGGTCGGTTTGGTCATGGTGGGAACATATGTAAGGTCATTATTGAATACATTGTTTGAGTCATGAGTTAATAAAAATACATCCATTCCATGGAGGAATGAAAAAAAACTACCCCCAAGAAATTGTAACACCCCGAAAACTAAACCTAGTTTAGTTTTAAGTAAAGAAAAGAAATCTGGTTCCACGTTTAAATAAATATTGGGGCTAAAGTTGGGCAATTTGAAAAATCATCATTTTAAACCCCTATATAAGGCGATGTGACCGCTCCATGCAAGAAGGTTCTCCGAAGAAGGGGCTGCTAGAGAGAGAATTTAGTGTTGTAGAGAGAGAAAGTCCAAGAACTCATAAAAGTACCAACTTTCACATATAGAAGGATAGATCTAGGCTAGATTTATGTTATTCTAGTGTTTAATCAACATTTTAATGGTTAAAGATGACACTTTTGCATGTGCATGAATGTAGATCTCGGGTTTAAGCTTCTCAGTTATAGGGTTTGCGTTATAGCTTGAAAGGTGAGTTTTAGATCCCCACTTTTTATGCTTTCTATTAACTTTGGGGTTGATAAGCGTGATTAAATGTGTTTTATGTATTGATCTTATGAGTTAAGATTTAAACTTACCAACTTTATATCTCGGGTTCAAGTTTTCATCAACTTCATAATATGTTCAAAGCCTATGCAAGAACCCTAGATTATATGCTAAAATATAATCATTTTAGAAGAAAGAAAAGGTATAACTTGGTTTGAATCCTATTCCGGTCGAAAGTGAATACCCTATAGTACTCATATTAACTTGCTCATCCGCATTGGCTGATACAGTCTAAGTAAAGGCCAATGTAGATGCGTAAAGTGCTACCAGCATTTGTTTATGCGGGTGAGTGACCCAAATTTGCTTTCCTCAACCGTATTGGTTCCTTAGTTAGTCTAAGGGTAACCAATGCGAATAGGACAACTATTGCCCGTATTTGTTTTCCTTCATCCGCATTAGTTCCTTAGTTAGTCTAAGAGTAACCAATACGAAAGCACAACTGTTACCGTACTTGTTCACTCAGCCATATAAACATTTGCCCGTATTGCCTACTCAGTTGTATACACTATTACCTACAATTACTTGACACTTGACCAAAACTCAAAGAATCAACCGTATTGACTCAAGTACCTGCACTCGTGCAATTTATCCATATTTTTACAAACCATCCGCATTAACCCATACTTAGCCAAAAAAAAGTCTACTATTATCTACATTAACTAATAAACATCCATATTATATAACTATTACCTGCACTCATTACACTTATAAGTTTTAAGAAGGATATTAATGTGTTCGCCCTGGCTTGTTTTGTACTAGCATCTCACAAGCTTGCTTTGTGCTAGCACCTCAGTGGGCTTGCTTTATGCTTGCATCTCACTAGGCTTGCTTTGTGCTAGCAACTCACTGTGTTTTCTTGTGCTTGCATCATACTAGGCTTGCTTTGTGCTAGCATCTCACTGGCTTGTTCTATGCTAGCAACCATAGTAGCTTGCTTCGTGCTTGCATTCACAGTAACTAGCTTTTTGCTATTAGTTCATAGCCTCACTTAATTACAGGTCGTGATCACTATATATTACCCATGTTATGTTATCTATGTTATAAATGATCTATGATACCTATGTTAATTGGAAAAGTTTTCCACTGTGATCATCCTTCAAAGTTTTTATGAGTTTTTGACTTAAAGTTCTAGAATTAAAACTAAAACTCGCTCAACAACTTTGACTTTTATTATTGCAGGACCGGTGAAGGGGGTCAATGTAACAGTTTCACAATGAGGAGAAAGTTAGAACGCTTAACAGATCAAATAGGGAACTGGGTTTGTATGGATGATACCAAGAACACAGGTAAATATAAGGCAGAACAAGTGCAATAACAAGATGATATTATTTTTCAAGAATGATGTATATTGCACTTAGTTCTTTTATAAGTGTTACCAAGCATAAAGAAAGATACAAGTACTTGAGACACTTGATACTACATACTACAGCCGGCCATACTTTGAAAGCCAGCTAGAAACACTAATCTAGACAACAAGATCAATGTAGAGTCAAAAGACAGATTTTCTTTTGACTTGTGACTATGACATACCATAGCTCACATCTTAATGTATTATAAATGGTTAAAGATACAAAAGTAGAAAGTTACAGACCAATGACCATAATCTATAGTTGAAAAAAGCATGGACCTTTTCACCAACTCATATAAGTTGGTGAGTCTTTAGAGTGGTAGCGGAAAGTTGTTCAGCTTTGTCAAAAGGTGATCAGAGAAAGCATGTATTCTCTGTCTTCGGAAGAAATCAATCTTTGGCTTCGAAAGATTTTGGTCATTTGGCTTTGGAAGATTTTACACTTATCTTATTTCCTTTGAGTTGTGTAAAACTTCTGAAGTAACTTTACTCTGTACATCATGCCTGCATGCTGAGAGCTCTTTGGTTGCTTTCGTTGCATCAGCCTTTAAGTATAAACCTTACAAACTCCCCCTAGGCTAATGCTACCAAAATAGAAGAGATTACTTTATCTATTAACAGTCCTCATCAGGATCAAGACCTTTCCTTTCTTCATCATTTGATCAGGATCCCTCAAAATTTCATAGTATCTCCTCATGTCATAGAGATCATGCAAGGAAGATCAAGTATGTCTTGCCAGAAGTAGACATCTTGACCTCCTTGATCTCTGATGACATACCATCTGTCCGGATTAGCAGCAAAGGTCCAGGACAAGATGGGTCTTCCAGTAGCAAGAAGCTCTTCTTGAATAGGAGTTGGATGAGCAGCCTCTTCTTGATCGCCCTCATGATGTTCTGAGCCATCCTGAGGTGTAGAAGTAGATGTCCTGGACATCTTATTCATCTTCATCTTGTCCTTTCTGATGGCCATCCTTTTCTTCCTCTTCTCTAGATTTCAATTGAGATACTTGCCTTCAGCACCAGGTTGTTCTCGTGTGTCTTTCTTAGTTGGGTCCTCTTCTTTCACAAGTTTAGAAGGAGAGGGAGCAGGACCCTATTGTGGATCAAAAGATGAAGTTGATTGTGGTCTAGCACTAGGTCCAGGTTGTGTTGTCTCTTGTGGTTCAACCTTGATCTCAACTTCAGGTGCGGTCTGACTTGGTGGAGAATGCAAGTCAATGAGCTCACCCTTTTTAATCTTCTGCTTGATCACTCTAATGTGGTCATCGACCAAGCCTCCTTCTGGAGAATCCATACAGCTTTAAGAAACTCATCATCCTCTGCCTATCAGCAGACTTCTTTTGACTTTTTTGGATGATGACTCTTAACATTGCAGCTTCTTCCCTCATCTTCCTCTTAGCAGCTTTTTGTTCTTTCATTACTTGTTGCTCGAGCTGCTTGAGGTACCCAAACTCTACGTATTCATATGAAAAGGGAAGAAGTACAGATGCCTGATAGAGGTCTGTGGGACTCAGGTAGTAAATCATATTTTGTCTGTCTGCTTCTTTGTCAACCTGATGTTGTTGCTCAGTTGCCATAGCCTTTGTCTCAGGGCTTTCTTGAACTGGGGAGAGGTAGGAGCATGCTTGTAGAGTCTTTTTTTCCTCCTTTCTTCCTTGATCTTGAGGAGAAGTTCTACATCCTCTGCTTGCTTCCTCTTCTTTGACAACTCAGTGTCGGCCAGTTCATTTAACTCTTCTAAGGGAAGAGAGATGAGTTCATTAATGTTGTAGTTTCTGGTCCCCAAGTAGTTTAATCAAGCTGCCCTTAACTCATCATCTTGAGTGTTTAGCTTGGGGCAGCCCTGATTATAGCTTCCATGAAACTTGGGGACCTATTTGAACTCTCCCCTCTTAGCTTCCTCTTCCTCTCTCTTTCCTCCTCCTCAATCTCCTCAAGAGTCAACTTCCTTTTACCTTTATCACTTACAGGCCTTTGTGACTCAGGTTGGAGAGAGCTTTGGCCTTCATTGCTTAGTTCTTCACTTGAGGTTTGGCCAGAGAGAGGCTGTGAGACACCTTCACTAGCTGGTTATCCACTGAGGGTAATGGGTGTTGAAGCAGTTCCTGTAATCTTAAGGTTCACAGGTTCAACTGCTGGGCTTCCAGTCAAGGTTTCCCTTTTGAAGCTAATCTTGGGTTCCACCTTAACATTTAGTTGACCAACAGTCTTGTCTGCTAACCTCTGTCTATATAGTATTGTCTTCAGCTTGAACTCTTCAAGCACCCTCTGTTGAATCCTATCAGCTAACCTTGCAGCTTGCCTATTTTGACTTGGGTTGGCAAGTGAAAGGTCAACTAGGTAGGTGCTCTAATAGAATCTTAGGGTGTAGAAGTTAAAGATCTCTTGTTGCCCCTGAGATCTAGAGATTACCAGGGCTCTCCTTTGATAATCATATCTCCATCCCATTATTGGGTTCTCAGCAGGGTGAGATGGAGCAGGCATAGCCCTTGGTATACCCTCCTCAAACAAACTTTGTATGAGTGAGTCCACATCAATGTGAACTTGAGGAGATTGTTGAGTCTGGATAACGGCAAGAGAGGGTGGTAAGTCCTCTATGTCCATACTCTGAGAAGAACTCCTAAGTTCTGTGATTACAAGTAAGACTTTCTCCCCCTTTTTGGTAGCATCATCTTCTTGCATAAGTGAGCTAGAGGTTAGGTCCAACACAATCACATGTTCTTGTGACCCTGGTTGAGTCCTCCTTAGTGGTCTCTCAGCTAACTTCCCCTTGAGATCGGTGATCTCAAGTTGCTGGTCATTGACCCTCTTTTGTAAGGTAATACCTGAGATTCCAGGTGACTGACCTTTAAGACTAAATAGATGCAGGTTTTAGTTAGTTGTTGCACCTTTAGTTTCAAACTCCCCTCATCTTTATTTGAAGTATCACTAGGGATAAGAGAATAGGACCTAAGTCTTCTTCCTTATCACCAACACTAATGTCAATGGGTTGGGTTGTCATGGTTGAGGTCTTAAAGATGTAATCACTTGCAGAAGTGAGAGCCTCTTCCATATGGACCTCCTAAACTGGTTCAGGGAGATCCACCTCAGTTGTGGGTGGATAATGTGGGCTAGACATGGGTTAGTTAGGAGAACTCATCTCTCTTTCAGCAGGGTGGAGTAGAGAGACTCATGGTACTCTTTTAATCTCATGTCTTCATCATCATAGAATTCAAGATTAGGTATGGGTTGATTGAGATCTAAAGGCTGAGGGTGGTAGCTTTCCTCAGAAGGTTGTTCACTAGAGTTTTAAGACTCTGAGTGAAGGCTTAAGGTTGGTGTTGGTGTAGTGAGCTTATCAGGCTGAGCATGAGGAACCTCAGCATTGATCCTTAAAGTGATGGGAGTGGTTTGCTCCTCAGGAGAAGTGGGAGTTCTAGTGTCCACTTCCTCCTGTAAGGTTATAATATGAGGGCATGTACAACCTGAGTAGCTTGTGCAGGGTTCATTTGGATTTTCTTTGGTAGGTGATGGTGATTTATGGCTGTGTGGGTGGTGCAGATGTGGAAGGTGTGGGTTCAAAATTAGCTTGTGTTGCTAAGTTGTCACCATGAGCAATGAGCTCTAACATTTTTAGGACTAGGGCTGTTTCTACCCCTGAGAAGCTAAGAGTTGGCTTTCTCATTGTTTTGAAGATGACAGGCTTCATCTGTCCCAATTTAAGAACATTACATGTTCCCCTTAACTGTGAGCCTGGTTCACAGCTAAGAATGTACTAGACATATCTGGAGAACATATAATATTCTAAGAAGTCCAAGTTTGCAAGTAAATTAGTATATACAAATTTTGAGTACCTGAACTTGACCCCTTGTTCCAATCCATGGACTATGTAGGAAAGGTCTTCTGGAATTTGATCCCACCCTCCATGTTTGTTTGATAGACATTGGATGATAACATGGAGAGGTACTTCTATTGGGAGGAGACCTTCCCCTTCTTGAAGGTTCTTACTAAGTAATCACCCTCATAGCCTATCTGCTTTAAGGACTGGTTCACAATATATTTGGAAAGGATAATTCGCCTTCTTTATCATCCAGCCTTAGATGAGTACGGATGGTAGCTGGAGTGATGAAAATTGTCCTGCCCTGTACTGTGGCAGACAGTGCCTTCTCCCCAACCATAATGACCTCTTGACAGGTCCTCCAAACTCCAAAGCTGGTCTTCATACAGTGGAGGTTTTATGGCAAGGAAGGTGAAGTAGTTGGATAGAGCCAAGATATGGTAAACGTCTGAGAAGCCAGGATCCTTCTCAGACACTAACAGAGCAACCTGATTATGTTGCCTGTGTAGTTGCATGGAGAAATCAGGTTGGTTTCGTGAATCAGGGTTGGCCATTTTGAGTAGCTTTGGGATGAAGGAAGATAGAACAAGATCGGTTTGTGGGTGAATTTAGGGTTTGAATGCAACAGTTTCATAATGAGAAGGGAGGTGAATGCAACTATATAATTCTTATAGAATATGCCTCAAAAACTATATAATATTTCATAAATATGTAATGTTAAAATCGTTATTACTAAAAGTATAGCCCTATGTTTAAGCAACCCGTGTAATACATGATATTTCTAACCTAGTAAATAATTAAAAAATAAATTTTCACATTTTGTCATCATCACATGATAGCAATTTTTTGAGAAAATTATCAAAATAGCCAATTGACCAAATAGTTTACAATAATAACTGTTGATTAGTGGATTTTGTAATCTAGCCACCATATCGCCACATGGCGATATCAATTTATGCAGTATCGCCCACGTGGCTTTTGTATTTTTTTATGTTAGGCGATACACCAGAGATACACCGACCATGGTGTATCACCTCGTAAACAAGTGTGTACGTCTGACGTAGATCTCTCCTTTATGTTAAATCGAATATATATATTTTTATTGAAAATAGTGAAACTAGTAATATTTAGGCACATTAGCAATACATGAGGGTCAACTCGTATCGCTAACATATGTCCTCGAAAATAGCGTATTGTTGACCTATCTTTATACTCTAATTTTCTAATTATGTTTTTATTACATTTTTATATATAAAAGTTATTAACAATTTTCACTTCACTATAAATATGTCATCAATCTTTCTCAAAATATAGTCACATACTCTTCGACTCCATTAATAAACTATCATATTCCACCACTACATATCACAACGTTAAACAAAACACTTTGACACTAAGATGGTTGAAAGTTTGTGGGATGAAATTTTGAAAGAACTTTAGATCATTTATAGACAATATGATATTCATTAATTATTGTAGATATCAGTCATACCTAATAGAAAAGTATTTATTAGAATTTTATATGATTTTTTTAATTTATTATGAAAAAATTTGTTATTAATTAATTAAAATATTAACTTTGAGATGTTTTTTATTTTTTATTTAGGGCAATACATAGGGGTATGTGTATCATTGATTGGAGATACAAGAATATTTTTTAATATTTTTTCTGAGTGATACATATGCATGTTGTATCGTTGACTAGCGATACATGTATTTTTTTTATTTTTCAGCGATACCTTGCGATATGACATGCATTGGTATCGCTAGTCAGTAAAAGTTGACGATACCACATGCATTTGTATCGCTACAGAAAGATATTTGACATAGTATGATTTGTGAAATATTGTGAATATTTCTCAAGTCAAAGATTATTCTTGTAAACTTATTTGGTCAATTGATTATTTTGGTAATTTTCCATAGTTTTTTTACTTTTGTACACTTGTCTTAATTATCCACCAAACCTCCGTTATGAGTTACCCATAAAGTTAAAGTTCAAGAGAGTACATTTTTTCAAACATTGGGTGTTTCTAAGCACCACTACGCTCAATCAAACTCATCGTTGTTGGACTTCCAAGCCCAAATCGGCGTTATTCTTTCTATATCTATCGTTGCAGGAGTTCAAGGTCTTAATCTGTTGGCAATATTTGGTTCCTTTGAGATCCAACCAACAGTTTCTATACCGTTGCCGCCACCACACCATCCCCGCCGCCAATACCACCACACCATTGGAGTACGAGTTGGAACACCAAGGACCTTACCAGATCTGAAAACCGAATGCCTCACTAGAACTAGTAATCAAGAAAATGAGTCATCTGACACGCTATCTGCGAGATTCGGACCTCATTTTCAGACCTTCTTCTTCATTTGAGGATTTGGGGTTTTTATATTTGATTTGGAGGTTTTAAATGGTGATGCATGTTTGTTAGCAAGAGAGGGTAGAGAGATGTGTCTGTGATAAGGCCGGAGATAACATTCTTTTAGGAATCGTGCATATCAATTCGTATAGTAATATGCTTTTATTACTGTATAGATGATGTGGCGATGGCGGTGGCGTGTAAGGCCCGGTTCCTAGGACGCCTACAACTGGTCATTCATAGCGTATAACATTTAAAACATAACAATTTGTAGCAGAAAATACATCTTTTCATTAAATCTAAACTTGTATCAAAACATCATCCAATTTCATTTACATTTCGAAAATTGTGTCAATACGATAACATTGCTAAAAATAGGATGCCAGACTTGAACTATCCCAGTAGCTTCCATGTCCATGCCTGCATCTCCTCAGCATCATCGATTACCCGCCAACAATTATGCATACAAAAGTCAGCGACGCTGAGTGAGTTCTAGTTCTTTTTTTAATAAAATACTTTATTTTAGTTTAAAACATCCCTTTTACTTTCGTACGTGAGCATACATCATACATACATCTTGATAATAATCATTTATTATCTTTCATCTCGTTTATAATCGTTCGTTTTCGTGCATTATCAATCATTTTCATACTTTCACTCATTAGCATCTTTCACTTTCATCTAGAACATGCCATATGCTATACCCCATCATTGTGCACGAAGCAACTACCGTCTTGGGGTCAAGCGACAAGGATCCCGTTTTCGTACGTCTTAGCCAATCACCAAGATGGGCCCCCCCTGTGTGCATCCTCATGGGTTAGTTAAACTGCACATAGTTAAGCTAACAACCCCTCAATGAGTTGTGAACCTCCATTCATTACTTGCAAGACTTGCATTCATTCATTAGGTTTCACTTTTCATTATCGTTATCTTTCACTTTTATTACATAATTCTTTACTTATATTTACATAACATACCAAGTAAAGTCATATCTCAAAACATCTAGTTTTGAAAACCATTTAAACGTGAAATGATATCACAACACATGTAACAGCAAGTCATGCGAAAACATCATGTCGCACGAGAACTTCCTTTTCGTGCGAGAACCTACAAGTCACGCAAGAACATACATATCGTGCGAGAACATACCCATCACACCACCTATTCGCGCAAAAACTACGGCTTTCCCGCCTAAACACAACTTATCACGCCTAAGGCTGTTCTAACATGCTTAACACCATAATCAACATCATTATAGGCATAACAATCATTAACAAGCGTTTGAGTATGCATAATAGCCCCAAAACATAAAAACTTGCATAAAAATGGGCTAGAAACTCACCTCTTGAAGTTCTAACGTTAACACGACCTTCCCGAGAGCTCTTGCCGAACAAAAACTACATATCCAAGAGTTACATTCATCAATAATCCATTCTTAGTACATAACACGAGTTACTACACGAGTTACATACCTTAAACACTTCGATTCTTTACTTTCTCTCTCAACACAGCCGCTTTCTCTCTACCAGCAGCACTTTTCGCACAAATATGGGGTCAAATGGGTGTTCTCAGCTATTTATACCTAGTTCAACCCTTTTCGCTCAGAGTTCTCACTCGAGAAGTCCCCTTCGCGCGGGAACTTTTTCTGCGTTTCTTGCTCTTGAAATTTTTGGGACGTTACAAGTCTACCCCCTTTTTTAGGTTTCGTCCTCAAAACCAGTCAGCCCTCGCACAGCTGCAAGTAATACCGCCTCATATCCTCCTCAGTCTCCCATATAGACTCGAATCATTTTTTGTGTCTCCACTGTACTCGCACAAGTGGGACCACTTTATTCCTTAAACGCTTCTTTTTTCTATCAATGATGGCCACTGGTTGTTCCACATAATTGAGTCGTTCATCCACCTCGATGTCCTCAAGTGGCACGATCATATCCTCGTCTTCTAAGCACTTTCTCAGATGGGATACATGGAACGTCGAATGAATTCCACTTAACTCACAGGGTAGCTCCAATTGATAGGCCACCTCTCCTACTCGAGCAATGATTCGAAAAGGCCCAATATACCTCTGTCTTAACTTCCCTTGCTTTCTAAACCGGATGATCCCCTTCCAAGGCGAGACCTTCAACATGACTATATCATCCACCTTGAATTTGATCGGTCTACGTCTTTTGTTGGCGTATGACTTCTGTCTATCCTTTGCTTCCTTCATAAAGACTTTGATCTTATCCAACTTTTCGATCGTAGCCTCGATCACCTCAATGCTCCCCAACTCCTTCTGCCCGATATCGTCCCAACACCAGGCATCCTACACCTCCTACCGTATAGCATCTCATAACAGGCATACCAATCCTGGCATGATAACTGTTGTTATATGAGAACTCGGCTAACGGTAAGTATTCGTCCCAACTTCCTCCAAAATCGATAACACATGCCCTGAGCATATCCTCCAATGTTTGTATCGTCCTTTCTGACTAACCATCCATCTGAGAATGATAAGTAGTACTGATGTGTAACCTCGTTCCCATCACATCATGAAATTTCTTCCAAAACTTTGATGTAAACCGAGTGTCACGGTCAAAATCGATAGAGATCGTACACCATGATGGGTTACAATCTCCTTGATAAACAAATCAACAAATCTCTCAGATTAATACGTTTCACGGATCGGCAAAAAATGAGCACTCTTCATCAAACGATCAACTATCACCTATATGGCATCGTATCCCCTTGCCGTACGCGGTAACTTCTTGATGAAATCCATGGTGATGTGCTCCCACTTCTACTCCGGTATATCCAAGGGTTGGATTTTCCCGTATGGTTTCTGATGCTCCACCTTCACTTGCAGGCAAGTGAGGCACTTACTCATATACTCCACTACGTAGCGCTTTATTCCAGGCCACCAGTAATCCTTCTTCATAACCTGATACATTTTTGTAGCACCAAGATGAATTGAGTATTGAGCCTTGTGAGCCTCTTCCATGATCTTCCCCTTAGATCTCCATAATGAAGAATCCATATCCGCCCCGATCGGTCCTACACCAAGAGTGTTCTCCCCCAACTCTACCACTAGACCCTTCATCCGCTCGGAGTTAATCCGGTCTTCTTTCAATGCTTCATCCTGAAATTCCTTGACCTGCTTCATCACATCAGATGTCATGATCAACTGATAAGCCTTCACTCGGATCGGCTCGGGGCTCTCTTTTTTGCTAAGGGCATCCGCCACCACGTTGGCCCTGCCCGGATGGTAATGGATCTCACAATCATAATCCTTGATAAGCTCTAACCATCTCCTTTGCCTCATATTAAAATCCTTCTACTCAAAGAAGCACTTTAAGCTCTTGTGATCAGTGTAGATGGGCATTTCGTCCCATATAGATAATGTCTCCAAATCTTCAATGCAAACCCATAGCAGCCACTCCAAGTCATGAGTAGGATAGTTGACTTCGTGGACCTTCAGCTGCCTGGAAGCATAGGCTATAACCTTCCCTCATTGCATCAACAACCACCTAAGCCAGAATGAAAAGCATTCGAATATACACCAGGTCATCATTCCCTTCAAGCAACGTCAAGACAGGGGCTTGAGTCAACCTCCCCTTTAACTCTTGAAAGGCATCCTCCTACTCAAACTCCATTCGAACTTTATATCCATATGGGTCAACTTAGTCAACAGAGCCGCCAATTTAGAGAAGTCTTAGATAAATCTCCTGTAGTACCTGCCAAGCCCAAGAAGCTAAGAATCTTGGATGTCGTCCTTGGAGACTTCAATTGCATCACCGCCAGAACCTTCGCCGGTCTACCGTAATCCCTTCAAGATTAACCACATGACCCACAAAACTGAACCTCGCATAACCAGAATGCACACTTGGAGAACTTAGCGTACAAATTTTCCCTTCTATGTGTCTCCAGCAACTCACGGATGTGACCAGCATGTCTTCTTCGCTCTTCGAATAAATCAGGATGTCATCATAAACACGATCACTGATTTATCCAGCATAGCCGACACACCTGACTCACCAAATCCATAAAAGCAGCTGGCGCTTGGTTAAACCAAAAGACATCACGAGGAATTCATAGTGCCTATAACGCGTGTGGAAAGCTGTTTTAGGAACATCCTGCTCCTTCACCTAAGTTGATAGTAACCAGATCGAGGTCTATCCTCGAACCAACTGCACCCTGGAGCTGATCGAACAAGTTATCAATCCTTGGTAACGGATACCGGTTCTTCATAGTCTACTTGTTCAACTCACGGTAGCCAATGCACATCCTCATACTATCGTCTTTCTTCTTCACAAATAAGACCGGAGCACCCCATGGAGAGATACTTGGTCGATTGAACCCCTTATCCAGCAACTTTACAACTGAGTCATCAGTTCCTTCATCTCAGAGGGAGCTAGATGATACGACGCCTTAGCAACAGGTTGGTCACCAGGTAGCAGATCAATCTGGAACTCGATCTCGCAGTCAGGCTGTCACACCCTCAAAATCCACGTGCGGGGTTTTACCGCGAGGCGAGTAAACAAACCAGGATCTCAGTCATTAGTTACTCAGAACGACTCTACATGCAACATTTAAACAAATCAGAGTTTAAAACTTTAAAATATTTGTGGAAGAATTTTGTAAATAACCCAAACACAAGGTACTAAAAGTAAACTGCGCAAAACACGCGCCTAAACCAAAATACGTAAGTAAATGCTAAATTCAAAGTAAACAATGTTTGATCAAAGCATGCTTGACATGTGCGTGCTCCTATGGCAGCTGCTAGAAACAACTGAGAAAAGCATACTAAAAGTGTCAACACGATGGTTGATGAGTTCAAGAGTTTATATCAACCATAAGTAATTGCGTTAGTAAAACATAACAAGTGCATTGAAATAGATAGCTAGTCTAATTTTATTAGTAAATAACAATAGTGATTTTGACTATGTTTGTCTGTTTGCCTCCGCCATGACATACCAGGTCGTGACGCTGTTAGTAGTTTAGGACAATATTGCACCCGTTGACTTCCGGTCACCCGGGTGGGGCTTGTCAGACCCAGTAGTACTACCCAAGATTTCCCGCTAGATTTCTTAATTAACGATCCAAAAGTGTGAGGACTTCTATGGTATAACCTACTGTGTCTTACCAAACACATGTTATAGAAGTAAAGAGTTTTAAAAACAAGTATGCTTTCTCCCTAAAAAGAGAAGTAGTAAAAGTGGGGCATTGAACTCACCTGGTGCGCAAACGAACGATAACAAAAGCTAACAGTGAGCGGAAAAGACAACCTTCAGAGGTTACCTAGAACACGCAAGTACATAAGTAAGTGTACACAAAAACTTAACAACCCTAAGTGCTCAACAAACACATTGACCCAAGGTTTGGAAAACAAGACTCATTTGACCAAGTTGACCCGTTTGACCGTTGGTGACATGTCAAGTTAAATCTTGTTGATCAAACATAACAACCAATAATCCATCATACATGGTTATCACACAAGTTATTCACGTATGCCACATTACAAACCCTTAAGTGCTATAAAGCTTATCATACATCATCCATTATCATGTATATTCCATAAGAGCCAAAATTTCCAAAGTTGTGCATCAAGCATTCATACAACCCAAATAACACAATCTACCACATAGACATTATCAACAATCATTCTAACATGATCCTAACATCATAAACATGCTCAATTAACAATATCCAATGATCTTCAAAATTAAAGTTTCCCTTTTGGGAAAGTAATATCCCAAATCTAGCCTTCCACCAAATTTCCACACAAATTCATCAATGGCATACCCTATCTAGTTCATAGCAATCATAAGAATCCATCAAACACTTGCAATTCATCCAAACACAATCCTTCATGAAGAAAAGTTTCCACTTTTGGCAATGTATGAACAAGACTACATCAATCATGGATTTCATGCATCATCTACATAGATTAACATTCATACAACATCATAACATCATCAATCCATCATCAATTCATCAATTCCATTCACAAAAGTTACTATTATTAGTAGGTATGAACAACGCATCAAAACCATGAATTTCTTGTATAATCCACGTAAACTAACATCAATACAATACAACTAACATCATACAATCATCAAACAACACAAAAATTCAACATTCATCACCAATTAGAACTAGGGTTCGGCCATAATCAAAAGCTCATGAAAAACCAATAAAATCTAACCTTTAGGTGTGCAAAGATGATGATTAACACTTGTTAATCACTTGTAATGCTTGATTGCCACTAGAATTCGATGATTCTAGATGTTCTGACTCAAAATCGTGAAAATGGTGTGTGTGTATGGTTTCGGCCGCAAGGGGGGGGGGTTAGGGGATTAGGGTTGGGTTTTTACCAGATATAAGTTTTGCAGTTTTACAAATTAATCCCTCCTTGATCACTTTTTATAAAAACTTAATCTTTTAACATTTTAAAAGGTTTTAACTACTAAACACAAATATTATTAATCATCAGCAATAATTATATATATGTTCCACCTTTCACAAAACGCGTAAGATAAATTAATCACTTTGTCACGTTACAAGATAAAATTCACAAATAATATTTAAAATCTATAAACCACATAAGTACAACTTAATAATCAACATTATTAATCAAGTGATTATAAGATAATCATTGTTAATTATTATTAAGTCACCAACGTTCAACGACATCTAGTGTGTGCTTACGACACGTGTATGCAAGACCTAACGGAACTAACGGAGTTTGGTAACGGAAAATTACCGGATGTCGTATTATCCCCATGTTGAAAGAATTTTCGTCCCAAAAATTGCATTACATGGTTGAGTTACATCACTAGTCTACTGCATTGGCACAAGAAATCGAGTGAGTTTGGGTGGGTTGTCACATCATCCCCATGTTAAAAGAAATTTCGTCTGAAATTTAATCAATACCTTCGCCGGCTGGCATCGTCGTTTCGAACAAATGAGGATACTTGAGCTTCATATGATCCTCATGTTCTCACGTGAACTCCAGTTCACGTTTTGAGTTCCAACGAACTTTGACTATGGGTATCTTGCTTTGCTTAAGAGTTTTGACCTCTCGGTCCATCACCTCCACTGGTTCTTTAATGAATCGTAGTTGTTCATCTACTTGCACTTCTCCAGTGGTACAACCATCGTCTCATCCGATAAACACTTTTTCAAATTTGAGACATGAAATACATTGTGAATTCCACTCAACGAATCAGGTAGGTCTAATCGATACGCAACTGGACCTATTCTTTCCAGAATCTCAAATGGTCCAATGTATCTCGGATTAAGCTTGCCTCTTTTACCGAATTGAATCACACCTTTCCACGGTGAGACTTTCAGTAAAACCTTGTCGCCGACCTGAAACTCCAAAGGTTTCTGTCATTTGTCTGCATAGCTTTTCTGTCGGTCATGTGTTGCAGCCATACGGTTCCTTATTTTTACGATCTTCTCAGTAGTCTCGTGCATCAACTCGGGGCCTGTTAGTTGACTATCACCAATTTCCGTCCAGCAAACAGGTGATCTATACTTTCACCCATACAAAGCCTCAAATGGTGTCGCCTTAATGCTGGTGTGATAACTATTGTTGTAAGAAAATTCCACCAATGGTAGGTGAACTTCCCAGTTATTCCCGAAATCAATCACACAAGCACGTAACATGTCCTTCAATGTTTGAATAGTACATTCACTTTGCCCATCCGTCTGTGGATGATAAGCAGTACTCATATCCAGATGCGTACCCAAAGATTTCTATAACGACTGCCAGAAATGTGATGTGAAATGAGCATCATGATCAGAAATAATTGAGACCGGTACACCATGTCTGGAAACTATCTGCTTCAGATAAATTCGAGTTAACTTGTCCATTTTATCTGTTTCCTTGATTGCCAAGAAGTGAGCAGACTTAGTTAACCGATCTATAATAACCCATATCATGTCACAACCAGTAGGAGTCCGGGGTAATTTGGTAATGAAATCCATAGAAATCTGTTCCCATTTCCATATAGGAATCTCATGTTGTTATAGTAATCCAAATGGCTTTTGGTATTCTACTTTAACCTTTGAACAGGCTGCTAGCCAATACATCCCTAGGACCACATCAAATCCGCCTAAGGTCATCACGAACAACCTAGCGGAGAACCTATGGCCTTCCAATTCCATGTAACAATCCTTTATTATATCAGATATCCTAGTAGACTTACCAATGGCATTTTCTACATCGAAGGGCTCATCAATCATTCTACTCCTAATGGGAAACTTATCACAGAAGGCAGCAGAAATAAAACTCCTACTAGCACCAGAATCAAAAAGTACGGAGGCACACGTTTGGTTTACTGGGAATGTACCTGACACAACGTCGGAGTCCACCTTAGCCTTCTTTCGGGTCATAGTGAATGCCATAGCTTTAGCCCTCTGCCTCTCCTTCTCCTTCTCAATCCCTTCTTTGCCCCAGAGTTCTCATCCCTTGGCTTCTTACAGTCCCTGCTCAAATGTCCATCTTCACCATAGTTAAAACACCTCATAAGCCCGCAATCTCTCGCCATATGATCAGGCCTCCCGCACTTGAAGCAGATGTTCCATCCCCACTTGCATTCTCCCACATGGTCTCTCCCACACTTACCGCACACCTTCACCCCTATATCAGTTACCGCCGTCTTACGACCCTCAATCTTCACCTTTTTGCCCTTAGGAGTGAAACCACCACTACCAAACGTTTCTCACTCTGGTTCCTCTCCCACTACCCTTCTTTTTCACCTCCACCATAGTCACCTCCTCCCTCTCATCATACAATCTCCCTGCCAGAGACCACCGACCTAAACATACCTGGCCGAGCGGCGATCAGGTGTCTGCGGATATCCGCTGGCAGACCGTGGATATATCTCTTGATCTTTCGTGACACGGGTGTCACCTGTTCTAGTACCAACCTCGCTATCTCGTTAAACATCTCGTCGTATACTGCTAGTGGGTTATGGTTCCTGCCTCTAACTGTAGGAACTCCCTCTCAATCTTATCCAACTCCATGTGAGGACAAAACTCCTCAATCACCAACTTTTTCAGTTTTGACCACCTCATTCTGTTAATGACCCTGCTACCCTCAGCCTGGACTATGTTATCCCTCCAACATAAGGTTGTATCCTCAAACGAGTGAGCAACAAACTTTACCTTAGGATCATCCCTACACTCGCTGATATCCCACACAGCCTCCATCTCTCTCACCCATCGATGGGCAGCAACAGCACTCCCATTCCCATCAAAAATCAGGGGCTTGCATCTTTGAAAGGCCCTATAGTTGCACCCCTTGCAGTTTCCTGCACAACTCCCTTATCCTCATCATCACTAGAAACAACCATCTCAGTCTCTAATCGCTCTTGTTCCCCTGAACCTCCCTCTTTGCACCCTCTCCTAGTAGTATTCTTCTTCTCCTTTCTCTCTTTCCTTTCATCCTCCCTAACGGCTCTAATGACCTCAGTCACCACAGACGGCAGAATCATCTGCATGACTTGATGAACCTCCTCGACTACAGTCTCCTTCACTAAGGCCTTCAAATTAGCACTCTCATCCCCACCTTCATGGTGATGAAGCTCGGGCTCTTCAGGTGCCGTTTCAGCAGTCTTAGCCCTATTCCTCATGACACGCGGCCCAGCACCACGTCCACCACGACCTCCGCCTCGAGAAGCCTTCGAAGACCTTCCACCAGCCATCTCCTAAGTACTATAAAATACAAACACCAACACGATCATTCAAGGTAATAGCTCAGATTATGTCAAGTATAGTAAGTCCCTAATTATAGTGGCCAGTTGTAACTAGCCATTTACTTTACACTTCATCCCCCAAGCATTTCCTATCCTGACTAGATCAGCGTCCAAATTTACTAAGAGCACATAATTAACATAGCACGTGCATATAATTCCTTTTCCCATTAATTTGCATAAAACTTTTACATAAAACATTTACCTACAGGCATATAGCTACTAGGACTGGCATCCTGTTTCCTTTCGTCCCATTCTCAGTTTAAGTTTTGGTTTAAAAAATTTTTATCCGATTCTCTTAACCTTTTCGCTCTGATACTAACTTGTAAGGCCCCGTTCCCGGGGCGCCTACAGCTGGTCATTCATAGTGTAAAACATTTAAAACATAACATTTTGTAGCAGAAAATATATCTTTTCATTAAATCTAAACTTGTATCAAAACATCATCCAATTTCATTTACATTTCGAAAATTGTGTCCATACGATAACATTCCCAAAAATATGGATGACAGACTTGAACTATCTCAGTAGCTTCCACGTCTATGCCTGAATCTCCTCAGCATCATCGATTATCTGCCAACTATTATGTATACAAAAGTCAGTGACGCTCAGTAAGTTCTAGTTTTTTTAATAAAATACTTTATTTTCGTTTAAAACATCCCCTTTACTTTCATACGTGAAATCATACATGCATCTTGATAATATCATTTATTATCTTTCATATTCGTTCATAATCGTTCGTTTTCGTACATTATCAATTGTTTTCGTACTTTCTTTCATTAATATCTTTCATTTTCATCTAGATCCTGCCATATGCTATGCCCCATCTGTCACACCCTCAAAATCCGCGTGCGTGGTTTTAGCGCGAGGCGTGTGACATACCAGGATCTCAGTCATTAGTTACTCAGAACGACTCTATATGAACAAACAAACCAAAATCAGAGTTTAACTTTAAAACTATACGGAAGCATTTAGTAAACATGAAAAACCAAAAATAATGTAACACAGTATAATAATGCGCAAACGCGCGCCCACTGTTGTACAAAACAAGTACATAATTGTTTTAATAACCAAAACCCAACAAAGGGTTCCAACAATGCTGACATCTAAAATGCTGACCCGTGAATATGCTTCTAGGCAATGGTAACTTCAACCTGAGAATAGCATACTAAAAGAGTCAACACAATGGTTGGTGAATTCAAGAGTTTGCGTAAAAAATAACAGTAATAGTATAAAATATAAGGGTGCATTGAATTAGATAGCTAGTCTAAATTCACAAGTAATAACCACAGTGATTTCACGATCGAAGCTGACTTTGTTTCGTTTGTTGCCTCCTGTCATGACTTACCAGGTCGTGACAATGTTTATGTTAGGATAAAATTGCACCCGTTTGACCTCGAGTCGCACAGGTGGGGCTAGTCAGACCCAGTAGTACTACCCAAGATTTCCCGCTAGTTACCATTATTAACGATCCGAAAGTGTGATGACTTTCATGGTATATCACACTATGTTACACTATACACAACTTATAATCAATAAAGCGTTTGTAACGAGTATGGTATCTCCCCCAAAAGAGAGTGTATAAAAGAGTGGGGCATGAACTCACCTGGTGCACACGAACGATATAAAAGCTTAACTTGAAAGAGAGACGAAAGACAACCTTCAGAGGTTACCTAGAACATGCAAGTACATGAGTACGTGTACAGAGAATCATCATTAACCCTAAGTGCTCTATAAACACATGGACTTAAAGTTGTGGAAAAACAAGACACATTGACCCAGTTGACCCATTTGACCTGTTGGTGACATTATTGTTGAAATCTCTTTTAATCAAGCATAGCAACTAATCATACACAGTTATCATACAAGTTGTTCACATGTATCACTTTATCAATCACTTGTTCTACCAAGATCATTACACAACTTAGATTATCATACAACTCATGCGAATCTCAAGCAGTCAACATATTTAACACCATTATAGTTACATCACAACTAGTACATCATACATAAAGCCTAATCATGCATAACATGCCATGTGAAGCCACTCACGACTTCACACCCTAAACCCTGCCAATCCTACTAAGTAGGGGCCTCAGATTCGCACGCGTGTATGACGATCATCATCACATTATTCAACGAGATTCATGCCAATCATCATACCCAACAATGATCTATAACAATTCCAACATTATCCTATAATCTCCCTACGTGAACCATCAATATATATATTTCACCACTAAGAGTCCAAATTCCCACATGACCAACCAAGCATCCATATATCTAATTTAACACATTCCACCACATAAAACATCATCTATAATCATTCTACTACAACCCTAACATCACAATCATGCTCAAATCACCATATCTAGATTTCTTCTTGAATAAAGTTTCCCTTTTGGGAAACTAACATCCCAAAATCAATCTACCACTCAATCCAATCATGAATTCACCAACACAATACCTATTCAAGCTCATTACTATCATTTAAACATGTTCAACATCATCAAATCATCCTAAATCATCAATCTCATATCCAAAAGTTTCTACTTTTAGCAAGGTATGAACTACACGATCAATTCATGGATTTTATTGCATAACAATCACTATCCAACATTCATACAACATCATTAACATCATAACATCATCAATTCATCATCAAATCATCAAGTTCATGCACAAAAGTTACATTTATTAGTAAGGTAAGAACTACGCATCAAAACCACGAATTTCTTGTACAATCCACGTAAACTATCATCAATACTATCCAACTAACATCATACAATCAAAAAACCATCAAAAATTCGATATCTAGCACCCAAATCGACTAGGGTTTCGGCCCACATCAAAAATCCATGAAAAAGCGCAAAAACTAACCTTTAATCGCGTAATGGAAAAGAATTGAAGTTGTTAACGTGTTGTAATCTTGGAACTAACCAGAATCGGCTACCAATTGCCTGTTCTAGTCCAAAATCACAAGTGTGTGTGTTTGTTTAAAGGGTGTTCGCGGCCGATGGGGTGAGTGGGGGCTAGGGTTGGGTTTTTTTTTTTATCTAATTAATCATAATTACCATTTAAACCCCTATAGTTTTATATTTTATAAAACTAATCTCTTAAATACTTTTTAAAAGGTTTTAACTTAATAATACAAACATTATTAATCAACAATAATAGTCATATGCATTATTTTCACTAGTCACAAAATACACGAAATAAATACACACGTTGGCACGTTACAAGACAAAATTCCCAAATAATATTTAAATTGCGTAAGCACATAAGCACAACTTAATAATCACATTATTAGTTAAGTTATTATCTGTTTATCGTTGTTAATTATTATTAAGTCACCAACGTTCAACGACAACTAGTGTGTGCTCATGACACGTGTATGCAAGACCTAATGGAACTAAAGGAGTTTGGTAACGGAAAAATACCGGATGTCACATTATCCCCATGTCAAAAGAATTTTCGTCCCAAAAATTACGTTACATGGTGTGTTCCATCACTGGTCTACTGCATTGGCACAAAGTAATCGAGTGAGTTTTGGGTGAGTTGTCACATCATCCCCATGTTGAAAGAAATTTCATCCCGAAATTTAATCAATACCTTCGTCGGCGGGCATCGTCTTTTCGAATAGTTGAGGATACTTAAGCTTCATCTGGTCCTCACATTCCCACATGAATTCTGGTCCACGTCTCGAGTTCCAATGAACTTTGACTATGAGTATCTTCCTTTGCTTAAGCATCTTTATCTCACGATCCATAACTTCGACTGGTTGCTCAATGAAGCGTAATTGTTCATCTACTTGCACTTCCTCAAGTGGTACTACCATTGTTTTGTTGGTTAAGCACTTCTTCAAGTTTGATACATGAAATACATCATGGATTCCACTCAGCGAATCAGGTAGGGCTAATCGATAGGCCGCTGGACCTATTCTTTCCAATACCTCAAATGGTCCAATGTACCTCGGATTTAGCTTTCCTCTTTTAACAAACCGAATCACGCCTTTCCACGGTGAGTCTTTCAATAAGACTTTGTCACCAACCTGAAATTCTAGAGGTTTCCATCGCTTATCTGCATAGCTTTTCTGAATGTCGCGCGCTGCAGCCATACGGTTCCTTATTTGTACAATCTGATCAGTGGTCTCGTGCACTAAATCGGGACCCGTTAGCTGACTATCACCAATTTCAGCCCAGCAAACTAGTGATCTACATTTTCGCCCATACAAAGCTTCGAAAGGTGCTGCCTTTATGCTGGTGTGATAACTATTGTTGTAAGAAAATTCCACCGATGGTAGGTGAACCTCCCTATTATTCCCGAAGTCAATCACACAAGCACGTAGCATGTCCTCCAATGTCTGTATAGCACGCTCACTTTGACCATCGGTTTGCGGATGATAAGCAGTACTCATGTCCAATCGCGTACCCAAGGATTTCTGCAATGAATGCTAGAAGTGCGATGTAAAACGAGCATCTCGGTCAGAAATAATTGAGACTGGTACACCATGTCTCGAAACTATTTCCTTCAGATAGAGTCGGGTTAACTTCACCATTTTTTCCGTTTTCTTTATCGCCAAGAAATAAGCGGACTTCGTTAATCGGTCTACGATAACCCATATCGTGTCACAACCAGTAGGAGTCCATGGTAGTTTGGTAATGAAATCCATTGAGATTTGCTCCCACTTCCACATAAGGATCTCAGGTTGTTGTAATAGTCCAGATGATTTCTGATATTCCACTTTTACCTTCGAGCAGGTCAGGCACTTACTCACATATGTAGCTACATCTGCTTTCATATTAGGCCACCAGTAGTACGCCTTCAGGTCATGATACATCTTGTCGGATCCAGGATGTATAGAGTATTTAGACTTGTGTGCCTCACTCATAACCAAGTCTCTCAGATTTCCATGCAGAGGTATCCAAAGTCTGTCCATGAAATAACAAACTCCATCCGCCTTTACTTCCAACTGTTTATCCATTCCTCATAACGATTCAGAACCAATATTTTCTACCTTCAGAGCTTTGGCCTGAGCCTCTCGGATTTGTTCAGGTAACTGTGTGCTAATCGTAAGTTGCAAAGCTCGCATGTGTAGAGGCTTAGCAGTTTCTTTTCTACTCAGCGCGTCAGTAACTACATTAGCTTTTCCCGGATGGTATTTGATAGCATAATCATAGTCGTTCAATAACTCTACCCTGCGTCTTTGCCTCATATTCAATTCCTTTTGCTCAAGGATGTGCTGAAGACTCTTGTAATCGGTGTAAATAGTGCACTAGTACCGTACAAGTAATGTCTCCAGATCTTTAAGGCAAAAACTACCGCACCCAGCTCCAAGTCATGGGTGGTATAGTTCTTCTTATGAACCTTCAGTTGTCTCGAGGTGTAAGCTATCACCTTATCTCGCTGCATCAAGACACAACCAAGTCCTTGAGCAGAAGCATCGCAGTAGACTACGAAGTCATCACTTACCTCCGGTAACGCCAATAGTGGCTACACAGTTTCTGCTTTAGTAACTGGAAAGTAAACTCTTGACTATCACCCCATTTGTATGGTGTTCCCTTGTGAGTCAAGGCTGTGAGAGGTTGAGCGAGCTTAGAAAACCCTTCAATGAACCGTCTATAATATCCTGCCAGTCCAAGAAATTATCGTATCTCACTAGGCATCTTGGGAACTGACCAATTCTTTATCGCCTCAATCTTTGCTGGATCGACATGTATCCCTTTCTCATTAACAATATGACCCAAAAATTGCACTTCACGTATCCAGAAATCACACTTAGAAAACTTGGCATACAGTTGTTCTTTCCTGAGTAATTCCAAGATTAAACGTAGGTGCTCTTCATGTTCTTCC
This sequence comes from Flaveria sonorensis, assembly GCA_025506505.1. Taxonomy (NCBI): domain Eukaryota; kingdom Viridiplantae; phylum Streptophyta; class Magnoliopsida; order Asterales; family Asteraceae; genus Flaveria; species Flaveria sonorensis. The sequence continues at coordinate 10,198,515 of CM046439.1, forward strand.
TTGGTCCTTGAGTAGATCAATATGTCATCAATAAACACAATAACAAACTGATCGAGATAGGGTTTGCACACACGATTCATGATATCCATGAATACTGCTGGTGCATTTGTCAACCCAAATGGCATGACCAAGAACTCGTAATGACCATAACGTGTTCGGAAAACTGTATTTGAGACGTCTTCCTCTCGAACTCTCAGTTGATGGTACCCAGACCTTAAGTCAATCTTAGAGTAATAGCTTGATCCTTGAAGTTGATCGAACAAATCATCTATACGAGGTAGTGGGTATTTATTCTTGATCGTAACCTTGTTCAGTTCTCTATAGTCAATGCACATTCGAAATGTACCATCCTTCTTCTTAACAAACAGAACTGGTGCTCCCCAAGGCGATGAGCTCGGTCGGATAAACCCTTTAACCAACAGCTCTTGTAGTTGAGCAGATAATTATTGTAGTTTGTTCGAAGCTAACCGATATGGTGCTCTCGTAATCAGAGCGGCTCCTGGAGTCAAATCAATCTAGAATTCAACTTAACGATAAGGTGGTAATCTAGGCAGATCCTTTGGAAACACCTCAGGAAAGTCATGAACGACAGGGATATCCTCTATCCTCTTTTCTTCTGGTTGTTTGTCAGTGACGAGTGCTAATATGGCTATGCGACCTTTCCGCAACAACTTTTGTGCTTTCATGAACGAGATTATGCCCATCACTGTTCCACTTCTATCACCTCTGACCATAAGAATTTCCTCACCAATAGGGATTCGTATGATCTTCTCGTGACATATGACTTCCGCCTGCTGTCGGAAAGCCAATCCATGCCTAATACTACATCAAAACTCCCTAGTGTAACAGGCATGAGATCTATGGCAAAAGTATGACCAGCAAGTTCTATCTTGAAATCTCTAAGGATATGCATTACGTGAATCTGCTTACCGTCAGCTAACTCTACGGTGTAATTAGATTCCAATGCTGAGGACATATCACTTAAAAGAATACTAAACTTAGTGGAGATGAAACTTCTATCGGCTCCAGCATCAAATAGTATGGTAGAAAAACGACCGTTAACTGAAAATTTACCAGTTACAGTTGTAGGGTCGTTTAGAGCCTCACCTGAGCCAATGACGAAAGCTCTCCCTTTTGCTCCACTGTTGTTGCCACCATTATTGTTGCCATTGTTATTGTTGTTGTTGCTATTGTTGTTGCCGTTGTTGTTGTTGTTCCCACCATTTCCGTTCTTCTTCAGCTGTGGACAATTTCTCCTGTAATGGCCCTCTTTCCTGCATTCAAAACAACCTTTTGGCGTTTCTTGAGTTTGTTGAGGCTTCCTCATCAATTCACCATGGCAATCTTTTGCTGCGTGTCCAACTTTACCACAACGCTGGCATCAAAAACTGTCACACCTACCGATGTGGTGGTGATTGCATCGGTTGCATTTGGTATTTTTCCCCACATAGCCTCCTTGTCCCTGTGGTGCCGAAGATGACTGATTAAAGTTACGATTGTTATCGAACTTTCTTTATTTTTGGTGAGGTTGGTGCTGTTGAACGTACTGCTGCTGTTGTTGTTACTAGAGGATGAGCCTTTATTACCGGTATTCTCCCACTTATGTTTATTATCAGGTACGCTAGCCACTACGCCCCGTTTGGGTAATCTTCCCTGCTCTACTGCCTGATCAGTCAGCCTGTGGGCTAACCGGATAGCCTGTTGTATGGTCGCAGGGTTTGAGGCTGTCACCATACTCTGGATCTCTGGCACCAGTCCACGTATGTAATGCTCAATCCTTTTATGCATCTCATTAACCATTCCCGGGCATAGTGTGGCCAACTCATGAGACCGGGTCGTGTAGGCTTCAATCTCGGAGCCTTGCAGTTTGAGTTGCCAAAATTCCATTTCTAGCTTCTGCACCTCGTTTCGGGAGCAATACTCCTCTGTCATAATCTCCTTGAATTCATCCCAGGGTAGGTCATTAGCCATTGCCTGACCTAGAATTTGCACCTGGGCATTCCACCAGGAGAGAGTTGCGCCTTCAAGGGTTCCAGTCGCGTACTTCACTTGTTCAGCTGGCGGACAGTTACATTTTGCGAAGACGGATTCAGTCTTCTTGAACCATCGTACTAGTCCCACAGCTCCTTCAGTCCCGTTGTAGGTATGGGGCTTGCAATCCATAAAAGGATTTGTAGGTACAGGGTGGGGGTCCTGTTTCGACAAACCAAACATTAGTTGAGTAGCCTAGACGAGCAGCTAGGATAATCGATTAAACCACTTTTATCATTTACCTGTTGGCTGTCCAGTTTGGGCAGCAGCCACTGCCGCCTGTACATGTTCATTTATCAAAGCAGCCAGCTCAGCAGGAGTCATGTTCACCGTAGCCACGCCGCGTCCACGTCTTCTTCCGCGTCTGTCCATATTTCACTTTACATTCACAAATACAATAATGAGTAACATCCAACACATTAATCTCATTAAGGTACAGTAAATAATAAGAAATAATAAATTTGTCACAACCACATCCTTTATAACCTAATAATAACCAAGGATAGATAAATTGTAAATGATTCACAAAATATTCCATCAATGTCAAAATTTTAGTTTTTCAGTTGGGTGGGAAACAACCCTTCCCACATAGGTTTCAAAAGAGAAGAAACACTATATAGTCCAAGTCAAGTAAAAGTAGAATCAGTCCAACACGTCGGATCCGTCACTCTCTTCTTCCATTTCTTCCGGTTCTTCTTCCTCCGGGTCTTCCTCAGGTACTTCTTCAGGTTCCTCTCCCGGATCTTCTTCCTCAAGGTCTGCCACAGGTGCAGGGGCTTCAGCAATCTGAAGCGCTGCTAGCTGTGCCTCTAGGTCAACAAATCTATCATCTACCACTATGTTCTGATGATCCTGCTCGTTCATGCGCTCGGTAAGCGTTAGCACATTGCCTGCCAGAGTATGATGCCCACCAATGGCCATCGATAGTCGCTCCTGGAGCGTCTCTACTTGTAACCGTAACTGTCGCATCTCGTATCGTAAAGCGGAGTTCTCATTAGTGAGTCCTCTAATACGCTGTCGCTTAGTGTCAAGTGTAGCCACCAATGCAGTAAACGCTTGCTCTTGTGGAATGTCTAAGGTAGGAAGTGTGTGTGCTGATGAAGATGTCGACGATCTCGTCCGGGGTCGGGTAGGGGCTACAGGTGGTACTCGTTCCCGGTAAGTCATTCAACGTATGTAGGTGGGGTAGAAATCCCAGTTTCGGGGAGGGTCGAGTTCAGGTATCGCGAATGGTTGATCCCAGTCAATTTCTTCAGATGGGTAAGGGTGTCGGGGCCAGTCCGATCCCCTATCAGGTACAGGTGAGAAAGGAGGTGATTCAGACCATGCAGGTCTCTTGCCCAAATCACGGGATGACGATGCCATGCTGCGAAGTACGTGAGGCGCATGCCAATGAGTATACAGTAAGGAAGTAAGTGATGAGTAACTAACAAACTGTGCGGTTATAGTCTAGTGTGTGTATGAAACCTAGTTCCCTATAACCAATGGCTCTGATACCAATCTGTGACACCCTCAAAATTAGCGTGCGAGGTTTTACCGCGAGACGTGTGACATACCAGGATTTCAATCATTAGTTACTCAGAACGTCTCTATATGAACAAACAAACCAAAATCAGAGTTTAACTTTAAAACGATGCGGAATCGTTTACTAAACATGAAAAACCAAAAATAATGTAACACAGTATAATAATGCACAAACACACGCCCACTGTTGTGCAAAACAAGTACATAATTGTTTTAATAACCAAAAACCAACAAAGGGTTCCAACAATGCTGACATCTACAATGCTGACCCGTGAATGTGCTCCTAGGCAATGGTAACTTCAACCTGAGAATAGCATACTAAAAGAGTCAACACAATGGTTGGCGAGTTCAAGAGTTTGCTTAAAACATAACAGTAATAGTATAAAATATAAGGGTGCATTGAATTAGATAGCTAGTCTAAATTCACAAGTAATAACCATAGTGATTTCGCGATCGAAGCTGACTGTGTTTCGTTTGTTGCCTCCCGTCACGACTTACCAGGTCGTGACAATGTTTATCTTAGGACAAAATTGCACCCGTTTGACCTCGAGTCTCACAGGTGGGGCTCGTCAGACCCAGTAGTACTACCCAAGATTTCCCGCTAGTTACCATTATTAACGATCCGAAAGTGTGAGGACTTTCATGGTATATCACACTATGTTACACTATACACAACTTATAATCAATAAAGCGTTTGTAACGAGTATGCTATCTCCCCCAAAAGAGAGTGTATAAAAGAGTGGGGCATGAACTCACCTGGTGCACACGAACGATATAAAAGCTTAACTTAAAAAAGAGAGGAAAGACAACCTTCAGAGGTTACCTAGAACACACAAGTACATGAGTACGTGTACATAGAATCATCATTAACCCTAAGTGCTCTATAAACACATGGGCTTAAAGTTGTGGAAAAACAAGACACATTGACCCAGTTGACCCGTTTGACCCGTTGGTGACATTATTGTTGAAATCTCATTTAATCAAGCATAGCAACTCATCATACACAGTTATCATACAAGTTGTTCACATGTATCACTTTATCAATCACTTGATCTACCAAGATCATCATACAACTTAGATTATCATACAACTCATGCGAATCTCAAGCAGTCAACATATTTAACACCATTATAGTTACATCACAACTAGTACATCAAACATAAAGCCTAATCATGCACAACATGTCATGTGAAGCCACTCACAACTTCACACCCTAAAGCCTGCCAATCCTACTAAGTAGGGGCCTCAGATACGCACGCGTGTATGACGATCATCATCATATTATTCAACAAGATTCATGCCAATCAACATACCCAACAATGATCTATAACAATTCCAACATTATCCTATAATCTCCCTACATGAACCATCAATATATATATTTCACCACTAAGAGTCCAAATTCCCACATGACCAACCAAGCATCCATATATCTAATTTAACACATTCCACCATATAAAACATCATCAATAATCATTCTACTACAACCCTAACATCACAATCATGCTCAAATCACCATATCTAGATTTCTTCTTGAATAAAGTTTCCCTTTTGGGAAAGTAACATCCCAAAATCAATCTACTACTCAATCCAATCATGAATTCACCAACACAATACCTATTCAAGCTCATGACTATCATTTAAACATGTTCAACATCATCAAATCATCCTAAATCATAAATCTCATATCCAAAAGTTTTTACTTTTAGCAATGTATGAACTACACGATCAGTTCATGGATTTTCTTGCATAACAATCACTATCCAACATTCATACAACATCATTAACATCATAATATCATCAATTCATCAAGTTCATGCACAAAAGTTACTATTATTAGTAAGGTATGAACTACGCATCAAAACCACGAATTTCTTGTACAATCCACGTAAACTATCATTAGTACTATCCAACTAACATCATACAATCATCAAACCATCAAATATTCAATATCTAGCACCCAAATTGACTAGGGTTTCGGCCCACATCAAAAATCCATGAAAAACCACAAAAATCTAACTTTTAATCGCGTAATGGACAAGAATTGAAGTTGTTAACGTGTTGTAATCCTTGGAACTAACAAAAATCGGTCACCAATTGCTTGTTCTAGTCCAAAATCGCAAGTGTGTGTGTGTTTGAAGGGTGTTCGCGGCCGATGGGGTGTGTGGGGGCTAGGTTGGGTTTATTTATCTAATTAATCCATTTAAACCCCTATAGTTTTATATTTTATAAAACTAATCTCTTAAACACTTTTTAAAAGGTTTAACTTAATAATACAAACATTATTAATCAAAAATAATAATCATATGCATTATTTTCACTAGTCACAAAATACACGAATTAAATACACACGTTGGCACGTTACAAGACAAAATTCACAAATAATATTTAAATCGCGTAAGCACATAAGCACAACTAAATAATCGCATTATTATTTAAGTTATTACCTGTTTATCATTGTTAATTATTATTAAGTCACCAACATTCAACGACAACTAGTGTGTGCTCATGCACGTGTATGCAAGACCTAACGAAACTAACGGAGTTTGGTAACGGAAAAATACCGGATGTCACACCATCATTGTGCACGAAGCAACTACCGTCTTATGGTCAAGCGACCAGGATCCCATTTTTGTACGTCTTAGCCAATCACCAAGATGGGCCCCCCTGTGTGCATCCTCATAGGTTAGCTAAACCGCACACAGTTGAGCTAACAACCCCTCAATGAGTTGTGAACCTCTATTCATTGCTTGCAAGACTTTCATTCATTTATTAGGTTTCATTTTTTATTATCATTATCTTTCACTTTTGTTACATAATACTTTACTTATATTTACATAACATACCAAGTAAAGTCATATCGCAAAACATATCGTTTTGAAAACCATTAAAACGTGAAAAGATATCACAACACATGCAACAACAAGTCATGTGAAAGCATCATCTTGCATGAGAACTTCTTTTTCACGCCAGAACCTACAAGTCACACAAGAACATTCACATCGCGCGAGAACATACCTATCACGCGAGAACTTACCAGATTCAAATTTCGTACCGTACCAGTCCAACTATTCATGCGAAAACTAAGGGTTTCCCGTCTAAACACAACTTATCGCGCCTAAGGCTGTTCTAACATGCTTAGCACCATAATCAACATCATCACAAGAATAAACAATCATTAACAAGCGTTTGAGTATGAATAATAGCCCCAAAACATAAAAACTTGTATAAAAAAAAGCTAGAAACTCACCTCTTGAAGTTCTAACACCAACATGACCTTCCCGAGAGCTCTTGCCAAACAAAAACTACATATTCACGCATTTCATTCATCAATAATCCATTCTTAGTACATAACACGAGTTACTACACAAGTTAGATACCTTAAACACTTCGATTCTTTACTTTCTCTCTCTACACAACCGCTTTCTCTCTCTACCAGCAGCATTTTTTGCGTGAATATGGTGTCAAACAAGTGTTCTTAGCTATTTATACCCAGTTCAACCCTTTTCACTCAGAGTTCTCTCATGAGAAGTCTCCTTCGCCCAGGAACTTTTTTTGCCTTTCTTGCTCTTGAAATTTTCGGGGTGTTACATGGCGTCAAAGTCAAAACGGGAGAACGGAGGTGGATTGCACGTGCGTGCTGATGCTACTTAACATGTGTAGATGAACATGCTTAAAAAGTTGTACACCCTTCTTTAGGAAGTTGTACTAACAACTACAGTAACTTCCGCTTACAGAGAAAAGTTTGAAAAGTTACTGTTTAATGTAATTATAAGATTTGTGTGAACGTCTGTGTAAGACGTGTGTGTTTTTATGTACTTTGTGTGTTCAAATCCTACTTTTTCTCATATATCTTGGTTCTATAGCAGTATATATGTGAGTATTTTTATATTTTGTATATACATATATTTGTGTTTTATATAGCTGTGTGTACATGGAAATGTTTATGGTAAGAAAATAATGGAGTTTTGAAGTAAAATAGATCACTTGTATCATATGCTTAATAAATTGTGTCAAGCGTCTTAAAATTAAAGTAAAATAACATTTTGGTCCCTCATTAATCATTGTATATATATCAAATAAGTTATATTTATATCAATAGGGGAGGGATCCTAAAAAACCACAGTATTATATGAAAACTAGAAAAAACAAATGAAACATATCACATAATTTATAATTTTTTTTGTATACGTCACACATATGTTACATATACGTAACCATTTTTCATTCGAAATAATGCTACGTATATGTAAAACTCTTTATTTTCGTATTTATGTTCAACATATATGTAACAAATACTTAAGTAACCTTTTAACAATTAAAAGACCAAAAAACTTATGATGTTATTGATTTCCATGGTTTTCTTTGGTTTTCGTATAACTACTGGTTTTCTCGGTAATCTTTCCTATATCAATAAGATGGTTATATTTGTTTTTCTTCTTTTTCTTGATATTCTTTGTAATTTTATAACCACGTTTGATACAATTATTAAGTTTGCTTTAGATTCTTCATAAGCATCTTTTTACATAAAAAGTATGATTTCTAATAATTCGTTTCACTCTAATAAAAAAGTAACTATACAGGACATGCTAGTATCACATTTATTCTTATCAAAGTGTTACGTTTCTCTCTTCTATTTAATAATTACATAAATTACTAATAATCTTATTTATTTTTTTAAATTACAAATAGGTTTTTGAATAAATTTAGAAAAAATATTTTATCAATGTTATTTTGAAGGATACAAATTTTAATAAAACAAGAAATATTTCTAATACATCAAACTTTTTTAAAAATATAAATATTTTAAAAGTGATGTTTTTAAAAAAGAAATCTTTTTATTAAAAAAATATTAAAATTGAGAGTTATAATGAGGAAAGTTTTAAAGATAAACTCTTTGCTTTGAAACAAAATATTTAATTTTCTTTTTGAAAAAACAAAAAATATTTAAAAATAAATTTTTAAAAAGTTGTTATCATTTTCTATTATTTATAGTCTTTGATCATACATAATTATTTATATATGTTATCTTAAAATATTTTTTTAATTAATAAAATTTTATTTTTTAATATTATATTTATTTAATTCGTGTAATACACAGGTTACCAAATCTATTATAAAATAAACATATCAACTTCAGATATGTTGACATTAAAAAAAAGAAAATAGTTAAATCATCCTTTTGTAATAGCGATTTGCACCTCATAACTCATACTCAGATACTAACTTCAATTTACTTCATGCAAAAATTTAAACATTAATTTTTCTAGATAGTATTTGACATTTACTAATACACTGCCGGTCTAAATAACAATAATTAAATCATAAGATAGAATGCAAAACAAAATGATTAAATAATATCTAAATGCATTTGGAGGTCATGGGTTCAATCCCTGGCATGGCCGTATTTACTAACTTGGTGTTACTAACTTACTAACGACTAATTCGTCGTTAAAAAATACATTTGGATTAGATCTATGTATTTTATAAAAAAAATTATACGCTACTAAGAACTGAAAAAATATATATATATTTTGGACGGTGGAGTATGTGTTTTGCGTAATTGAGGGAGATTTGGGTGGGCCACGAGTGAATGATCAACGGCACATGTGTGGGCAAATCACACGTGTTAGCACACGCCCATATTGATAGATTTATAACCATGTTGGCCACTTGGCCTAACCTAAATTTAATTAACAAATAAGATCATAATTACAAGCATTGGCCAGATACAAATATTTTCTTAGGTTTCAGAAGAACCGTTTAATCACATCAAAAGTCTTACACCTTAAGTTCATAACAGTAAGAATAGTAATGTTGATATAATTTTGAAAATAAAATATTAGTCACTAATTAAGTGAAGCATACTCTTACAGTTAAATAATTATTTACAACAAAGGTAACAGTTTAAAGTTTAAGAATCACTGTAACATTTTGAATTATTTTTATTCATTCACCATAGGAAAATTTGCTTCTATTTTGCCAGTCTTGCTATTGTAACATTTAGATTTATTGTTACATTTAAAAGTTTCCAGATAACAAGATGAACAACGTGACATTTGGGTTACAATTATACATTGTCAAAGTTGTTTTTTTTTTTACAAATGAAAAGCAAAGGTCAAGGGGGAATACCCTTAAGACCGTCTTGGTAGTTTGTTTGCCACCAGGTCAAGAGGTAATGCCTTTAAACCGTAACAGTTTGTTATTTTTCTTTGTATACATAATATACATGGGTTAGTTCAATATAATCACTAAAAATGTGAGTAATTTAGATACTATAAACAATTTTACAACCATTTGATTTGTGAGTAATTTAGATACTATAAACAATTTTACAACCATTTGATTAAATACTGAACAATTATTTCATATTAGGTGTCAGTTAGCTTGATAGGATGAGCTCAAGATTATGATTTTATTTTTAAAAGAATGTTTCATATATCTCTTTCAAAACTTATAAATCATATATTTTACAAATCATGTTTAAAGATGATTGTATATTATATGTTAAAAATTTGTGTTTTGAAATAATACGTGATTTTATAAGTTTAGAACATGATATATATAAATCATGACTTCATCTAGGATAGGATTGTGAGTTCGAGTCCTACCGGCAGCAAAATGTTGTTGGTAGGCCGAGTTTTATCGTAATGAGCCTTCGGGTGGTTGATTTTCCTGGAATTGGTGGTTAGTGGGCTTGGGCTACCCAATGTTGTCTGTGCTCACGGATATATGGGGTGTCTTTCGCCATTCCCGGGTAGCTGTACTATATTAGTCGGCTGTTCAAAAAGAAAAAAAATCATGATATATATAATTACCTTATTTTTAAAATAAAATACAAATGTTCAATTCATATAGTATAATTTTGTTAATTTGATATTATCTTTTGATTAATTTTTTATTTGGGTCTTTAGATCCATCTATTTTTCATAGTCACACCTGATGACGTGAGTTAGATATTTGTTAATCTCGTATAAAGGTTTATATACACATGCTTATAATATATGAAAGAGGTTTAAATACAAAGTGTATTTTTGTTACAAAGTGTAAGAAGACACAATGAGTAAAAAAAAGTCACAAAAAAAATTATATCTCACAATCTAAATTGAATTTCAAAAAGTAATTCCGAGCTTTTATTACCCTAGCCGTCCTCACTAAGAAAAAAAATAAACGAAAAATAAAAAAAAATAAAAAATTAACTTTTTTTATTGTGTTATTTATGAAAAACACAATGATATCATTGTGTCATTATGAAAGACACAATGACGTCATTGTGTTATTATGAAAGACACAATGACGTCATTGTGTCATAAAAGACATAATGAAATTTTTTTTATTTTTATTTTCTGAAAGAGGACGACGAGAGGAACAGAGACTCCGAAGTACTTTTTTGAAATTCGATTTAGATTGTGAGATATAATTTTTTATGATTTTTTAGCCTCATCGTGTCTTCTTACACTTTATAGTAAAAATACATTTTGTACAATAACCTCACCTTATATATATATATATTAAGTTCTAAAATCCATACATGACTATATTCATATATGAATATGAATTTACTTAAGTCTATATTTTAAAGAAAGTATAAATACCGACGTGTTGATGACTACTTGCATGAATACACCAATTTATAAAAATTATATACGACTACATATTAACATGTGAAAAATATATCTAATAAATCAATTTAATTTATCAAACAAATTTTAGTTTTTAGAATCTTTTATTCCTATTTTTTAATTAAATTTTCGACTCTACTATTTACATGCTTCATGGACCACGTTTGTCTTCATTTTGAGAGATACATTAGAAGTAGAAGGGATGTATGTGAGTTTTATCCATTCTCATGTAGTGGTCCGGTTAAATGGATCAAATGTGTCATGTAACATGGGTGTAAGTGTGCAACCCATACTCTCTTCATCATCCTATTGGTTAACATGATATTATAAGTGTTTGGTGCATATCCTTACTTATCCAAGTGTATGATACTATCTAAACGTGCGATAGCATTCGTTGGTGGGTCAATCACTTCTTTTATCGGGTTACTTTTCAAATATATATGGTAATTTGTGGTTACTCTGTGTATAACACATAAAAACAAGTATGATACAACATCCGCGCCATTTAACCTTGATGACCAACACTTCAGTCCGCCCTGTCTTATTCATTATTTAATAAAACAAAATAACAATTCCTGACACGATAAAAAATGAAAGGAATAGTAATTTGCGTTGGTTTTAAACGTAGTCGCATTCAAGTTGGGTTGCAAATAAATGGTCGACCAACAAGATGTATAAAACTAGATTTAAATTAATAAAATATATAATTTATAAGTTGAACTATTTATGGTTTATTTAACATGATTACAACTTTATTGAAACATATCAGCCTATTTATGACATTAATTGCACCCTGATAAGACAACCTGTTTACAAACACATCCCGCTTTGGTCTAACGACCCATTCAGATAAACATGTTACATGGTCGTGACAGTGTTAAGTATGTTCGGGTTAGAGTTTGTTATCTTTGTCATGAATAAATATATGGGTCGTATTCTTACTCGTTAATTTCAACCTGAAAACCATACCATGCACTATTTTGGTTGACAGTTTGCGGCCCCTAAGTCGTTGCCTCTTTCCCGTGGCATCAGATCCTCCAATCAAGGCAAGGATGATAATTTCAATTGTAAAGTGATTTGGGATATATATTTTTTTAAAATGACCAACTTAAAAACGCACCAAACCTACTCCTAAATCTACACTTTCTTACCATCGACATAAATACGCTTTAAATGATTTTGTATATTTAATTGATTAACCAAATTAATATAAGTTTTGTATAAATTACTGGACTCCAGGAGTCCAGGCCTCAAGGGTCATCCTAACTTAGTGCTTCATGGGCTTATTTTAAACTAATATGGGTCTAATGAAACGCTTCCAAAATTAGTATTTCATGGGCTTGTTTAAACTATAAGGACTTAATGAAACATTTTTAAATTCAGTAGTTTGTAAAGGGACACAAGGCGGGTTAGACCAATATATGGTTCACAACCGGGCCAATTCCAGGTCAACAAAGTCAAAACTGGTTTCACGGAGAAACCAGTTTGATTAGGAACTGGTTTGAGGATGAACAACAGTATTATGATTGACATTGGATCAGACGAGTTTGATAGAAATCGGAAAAGACAACGAAAAGTAAAGCTACAACAACATCACCATGCTATCCGTTGGGCATCAGTTCATCATTGTGGATATAGATACACCACCATAATATCAAACCAGAATCCTTGATTATTGCTCAGTTGGCACTCGAGTTTAGCTAGGATCAAGCCGGTCCTGAGGAGGGGCGAGATGGACTCCCGTCCAATGTCCACTAACTCAGAGGACACAAATTTTTAAAATTACTTTTTATATTATATATATATATATATATATCTTTTATATAGAAATACTTATAAAATATAACACAATAAAAGACTTAACCCAATTGCGTTTTAAACAAGATATAAGTTTTTGGGCCCATATGCCTAACCTAATTACTCAATAAGAAGCCCTTTATTAAAAAACAAAATACCTAAATCTCATGGGCTATACTCTGTTATTACTTGTTTTATTACTTAGATAATCATTTGAGCAGTCCAAAAATGAAGAAATAAATAAAATTAAATATCGATTACAAAGAAACAAAACATATATTTTTATACAAAGCTACTGTGACATGCTTTGTGCGAGGACGATTGCCGATTTATTTTTTATATGTGCCTTTGTGGAATTGTGAAACCAATCACTCAAGCAATCAAGGGTTCAAGGTAACTGAATAATTGTCCATTCTTAGTTGTTTTTAATTTTAAGTTTGTTTTGTATACTAGGGTCTCTAGGGTTTTTATAATCACAAAAGCAATCACGCATTATTTCTCAAATGCAACCATTGCATAAGAATATTGTTGACTATTCTAGTGATGGTGACATCTGCAGAAAGGAGTTTGTCACAGTTGAAGTTATTGAAATCTTATTTATGAACCATGATGTCCCTAGAAACACTTAACGGATTGGCGATTATAGCTATCGAAAATGAAATATTAGAGACTATAAACTATGAAGATGTGATAAACTAATTTGTTATCAAGAATACTAGGAGAGCTTCACGAGTTATCGATTAACTATTACGGTATATCTTTGTAATACTATGATTTTGCTATGTTTATTGCTAAATGTTTGTTTTCCTTTAAAAAAGTTAGTTTATATAATTTAAGTCATTACGGCACAAGGCCTTTCTTTCGACTCGTGCAGGGCACTAAAATTCTTAGAACTGGCCTAGCCTAAAATAACAATACTCACAAGTTGAGATTAATAATAGATTGCATACTAATTCTCCATGTTCTCGTTCATTCCTTCATGCTTTTAGGAGGAGGATGAAGAATTTATTTCCATAAGTTACTCTTTTAATATGCTCCACTTTATAAAAGCAAACACAAAATTTTCCAGGTCGGACCATTTTGGTAACATAATAATAATAATACGACACAAAATGTTTTGAAATACATTTGCCGTCGCAACCGGTAAAACTAGTGATAATCTTAGTAAACAATCGACCAATGGACAGTCAATACATTTTCGAGTTTCCACCATCATTTTGGCAACATCACTTACCCTAGTCGTGTTGGTAAACCTCGTATTTTTTAACAATAACAATGTAGTTAATGACAGACCTAGAAACTTTTAACTGCAGGGTCATAGTTATATAAAATTATAAAAATAAAGATAATAAATTAACTAAAATTTTAAGTTAAATTAAATAAAGAAAAAAATTTAAGCTATATAAAATTAAAAACAAAAAACAAGAAACTTTTAAGCTAAATTAAATAATAAAGTAATGTTAATAAAGATAAACTCACCTAAAAAAATTTACTTAAGTATTTCACATATTAAAAGAAAAATAAGTTTAAGTAAAGTACTGTAATATTCTATATGCAGTGATTAGATTAGTGGTAGACAATATTATATACATAGACAAAAGTTAAATTAACATAACAGTAATACCAAATATAATCAAATCTTTTTCAAGTAACTATCTGTTATCCATACTCCAATATGTGTTATACGTTTTGAGGTTTTCTTAAATAGACAATCTTGGCAAACATTTTCTTTCATTCTAATTCATGTACTTCAACTTTTGTGTTTTTTTATTAAATTCAAAATCATACAAAGACACCGTCCAATAATAATAATGATATAACTCGGAAAACCAATATGCACTCTATATTCTCAGTGAAAATTTAATGTACCCCACTGGTTCTGAAGTCATCTCTATAGATTCGGCCACTGGCTTTTAGTACAGAGAATTCATTACAAGAATCAACTAACCATCACTTCCAGTAATACTAAACATGGCTTAACTTAAAAACTATAAACGAAAGTTGGGAAAAAAACAAGAGACAATATATGAACTATAAAAGATAGAAAATGTAGGAGTCTGCACATTCTACACATGCACTCACGTAGGCTCTTCCATAAGTATCATCCTCTATAGGCCGGTTTGGCAAACTTTGCCGTCAAACTTAGAATACTATCTTTATCATCATAATATGGTCGTAAATATGAAATGTTTAAAGTAGCCGAGGTGCCATATTCTTCCGGTAAATCGACTTTTTAAGGATTATCATTAAGCTTCTCAAGTATTTCCAATGGTTAATTAGAACGGAAACTCGGCTTTGACCGAAAGGGGCTGCGTTCGGAAGTTTAAGGTGTGTGCCCACACTAAATAACTTGGTTCGAACTTGACAAACCAACGTCACCTATCCACCAACTTCTTGTCGTTATTGTTCATCGTTTCTATACGGTCCCGTACGGCGTCATGTAATTATTTGATGGCATGTGCTTTGTCGACTGCTTCTTGACTGAAACGGTTTGACGTATCGATTACAACAAGATCAATAAAAGCTGTAGGATTGTGGCCGTAAATAACTTCATAGGGGCTGAGTTTGGTTATGGATTGGGGATTCTGATTATAAGGAAATTCAACTTGAGGTAGCACATCTTCCTATTTATAGAAAATTTGATGTTAATCATCGAGCTGAATTGAGAGTCACGAATCGTTATCATATTGAAATTATTTGGAGTTCACATCAAATTTTCAATCGGATAAAACTTAATTACAAAAACTTAGTATGATATCGATGTGAGAATTCGTGAACCAGAGAACAAACGATGAACATGACCAAATTCACTCAAAATCGAATTTTGCAGGGATTCGGCTCTGCCCCTTAGACCCTGCTACCAGAGGCGTTTCCCCTGGACCCCGCCAAGGGTTATTGCCCCTTTGGAACCTCCATTAGTTAGGGGCTTCGCCCCTAAGCAGGTTTCAATATCAAAAATCATAATAAATTCAAACAAGCGTGCACTCCGCACCTCACGACTTGTTTGATGGATATTATGATCATATTGATCATTAGTCAATCCAATTACAGTAAATTATCTAACATTCCTTCCCTATTTAAGTGTAATCCTTGATTAACTGAAACAAACTCACACAAATTATAAACTTATCCATAAATTAATTATCGTGACTATTGAATTTCATCTTAGTATATTATATATTTAAATATCGAATATCAGGGTGTCACTATGGATTGAACCCTTGCTATTCATAGTAAATACATGAAGATAATATACACAGTTTACATACTTATATGTTCTTACTTGACACTATACTTTACTAGTCTTGTGTCCTTATCCATCACAAGCATATCAAAGTCAAGTCCAAGCTTCTTGAAGCAGCTAAACTTCATGCTTATATAGGTAGCTCTTTTCTCTTACACCTGCATATGCAATTTTCCAAAAGAAATATTAAGAAGTTAGATTTCAACCTCCTCAACTTATAAGTCTAAACACATACCTTGGGATGAAGCTACTAATGTGTTTTGATCTCTAGATGTTCAACTTTCCATATTTAATTCAGCATCTAGTTCTATACTAGATGCGAATTGGGTATCTTAACATAAGAGATTTTAGATGGACTTCAATCCTATCCCCAAAGCTGACTTATGCATAACATCTCTATTTAACCCTTTGGTTAGATGATCAACTAAATTACATAGAGTTCTTACAAAGTCCACTAATATGACACCATGCACGATGAGCTTACAAATCATGCTATGTCTAACATCTAAGTGTCTAGACATGCCATTATACACTTGAATATAAGCCTTATTCAATGTTGCTTCACTATCACATCTGATAGATATAGGCGATATCAATTTAAGACACAATGGAATTTCATAAATCAAATTCTTAGCCACTCAGCTTCTTTACCGGCTGTTGTTAATGCCAAAAGCTCAGATTCCATTGTTATGTTATTAATTTAAGTTTGTTTTTGATGCGCAGGAGATGGAACCTCCCCCAAGTAATCTAACTTGCATATGAATAACCTTCAATAATAGAAGAAAATCTAGAATATGTTAAACTATAATTTATGGTTCCTTTCAAGTACTTAAATACTCAATTAATAGCTTGTAAGTAATGTGAACTAGGATTACTAGTAAATCTACTAAGTTTTCTAATAGCATAGGGTATATCAGGCCTAGTGCTAATCATAGCATACATGAAACTTTCAATAGTTTTTAAGTATTCAAGTTGAGATATTGTAATACCTTTATTAGCTAGAAGCTTAATATTAGGATCTATAGGAGTACTCACCAGAGAACAATCTTTCAAGTTTAATTTCTTCAAGATCTTCTCAAAATATTAAGATTGAGATATTGAAGTATCATTGTTCCATGTTTGATCTTTATACCAAGGATCACTTCAGCCTCCCCCATATCTTTCATAGCAAACTTAGATTACAAAAATTTCTTAGTTTTATCAACTTGACTTTGGTCAGTACCAAAGATTAATATGTCATCTACATGTAAGCAAATTATAAGTCTTCTACCAGAAGTATCAAACTTGTTATATACACACTTGTCTGGTTGGTTTAGAACAAAACCATTATACAACAAAAACATCATCAAATTTTTGATGCCAATATTTTGGTGCTTGCTTCAGACCATATAAAGATTTTATCAACTTACAAAACTATTCTCACTACCAGGCACAACAAAGCCTTCAGGTTGTATCCTATAAATCTCCTCATCCAATTCATCAATTAAAAATACAGTTTTCACATCCATTTGGTGAATCACAAGATTGTGTATAATTACAAGTTCTAGTAACAATCTAATAGTAGAAGTTCTAGCAACAACAACATAAGTATCAAATTAATCAATACCTTCTTTCTGTCTAAAATCTTGGATAACTATATAGCTTTAAAATTATCTATGCTACCATCCACCTTCATTTTCATTTTAAAAGTTCATTTACACCCCAATGGTTTTCATCCAGGAGATAAATCAGCCAACTTCCAAGTATTATTTTGCATAATGGAATCCATCTAATCTTGGATTGCTACTTTCCAAATGTAACATCCCTAGAAGCCATAACTTCAATATAAGTCTTTGGATCATCCTTAATATTAAAACAATATTGATATTGAGATCCAATCTAATACCTTGATCCTTTAACTAAATAATGTTGAAAATCATCACCAACAGGTTTAGCTTGTCTTTGCTTTTGTACTTTTTCTGGGTTCAATACAAGTGTAAGGTACATCTTCAGTATTAACCGAATTACTAACAAATGTGTTATTAGTTTGATAAACCTTCAAACTAAGAGTCACGTCCTTTGGTATATGCATAAAAGTAAATCTTTCTTCATCAAAGATTACATCTCTTGACTCTATAACTTAGTTTACAGATACATACTCATTGGATTCTAAAACAAAGAACCTATAAGCCTTGTAATGCTGAGCATATCCAGTAAATATGCAATCTATACCTCTTTCATCCAAAGTTTTCCTTTTGGGTCCGGTAAGCCTCATAACAGTTCTACATCCTCAAACTTTAAGATAACTTAAGTTTGGCGGCTTTTTGTATCAAAGTTCGTATGGGGTAGTTTTATTCTTTTATTAGAAATTCTATTCAGCAGATAACAGGCTGTTAACATCACCTCACCCTAAAATCCTTCACTCAAACCTAAACAGGATAACATAGAATTAACCATTTCTTTTAAAGTCCTATTCTTTTTTTTCTGCTACATCATTTGTTATGGTGTATAAGGAGTTATAGTTTGATGTATTATACCAGGAGATTGGAAATACACCGGATCATAATACTCACTCCTCTGTCTGTACCAAGAGTTTTAATCAACCTATTTTGATGAAGCTCTTCTCTTGTTTATAAATTTTAAATTTATCAAGAGCTTCATCCTTTTGCATCATTACATAAACATAACAATATCTGGAAGCATCATCAATAATGTAATAACATATGTTTATTACCTAGTGATGGTAGCATGTAAGTCACATAAATCATTATGTATGATATCTAAAACTTTATTTTTCCTATTAACATCTTTAAAAGTTTGTCTAGTTATCTTAGCCAACATACATGTCGTGCATTTTCCATTGTTCATGTCAAAAGCAGGGATTAACCTCATTTTAGACATATCTTTTAACATTTTATAATAAACATGTCCTAGTGTAGCATGTCATAATTTGATTTGTTCATATTATTGCTAGAACTAGTTGAAGCCATACAAACAGATTCAATACCAAAATAAATATCCAAATTTAACTTAAACATATCATTACATAGATAACCAAATCAAACAAAAGTACCATGTCTTGACAAGATATACTTGTCACTTTCCACACTGTTTATAACCACAATTATTTAAGAATACTAGATAACAGATTCTCTTGAATCACGGGTACATAGTACACTTTATTTAATAATAAATATTTTCCAGAAGTAAACACAAGCTTCATATTTCTAGTCATTTGATTGATTCAGTTGTAAAATTGCACATCTATAGTATTGATCTATCTTTAATTGGTTGAAATTTTTTGAACCAACTAAGATCTTTAAATACATGACTTGTTGCTCCAAATTAACCCACCAAAACACATCATCATCTTGCTCATAAAATACATTAGAAATTAGTGATACATAGTTCTCTCCCGAATTATAATTTGGAACTAAAATATGACCTTCTTGCTTTCCCGGATCCTTAGATCCACTTGGACCAACATCATTTTTGCTTTTACCAAACCCAAAAATCCTTCTTCTAATGTCCAGGTTTGCCACACTTTCAACATGCTAACTTTGGATTCTTTTTGATACCTTTGTTGTTGTTGTTACCTTTGAACTTTTATTTTCCTTTAAACTTGTTGCATTCTTGATGATCACCTTGTTCCTCCACCATGTTCACTTGTGAAGGTCCAATCATGTTTTTATCCTTAACTTTGTCACTCTCTTAAGCCCTTAGAGACTCTTCAATGCTGAAGTGACTACAAAGGTAGACCAAACTCAATCCTCCTTCTTATGATTCAAAATATGTTTGAAATCTTTCCAAGAAGGAGTTAGTTTTTCAATGATACTAGAAACTGAGATGGATTCATCCATCTTCATATCATGTTGACAAACTGTTCTAGATTCCTTAATAGTTCATTGCACTATTCCATGATAGGCATTGAATCCTCCATCTTGTAATTTATAAATTACTCACCAGAAATTTCTTACTAGAAGAATCTTCTATCATATTTGGATTCAAAGGAATCCCACAGTTCTTTACAGATTCAACATTTTGATAGACAACAAATAAGGAATCAGACATACCATTTAAGATACAACCATGAAAGATGTACGTGACACCCTACATAAATCCCACATCGGCCGTGGACAAGAGAGATTCCTGATCATAAGGAATGTCTGGTCTCTAATATCACCAAGGCGTTTTGGGTATATGGGCTGTGGATGAGAGGAGAACCCCACAGTTAAACGTGCTCAGGTGGCAGCAATCCAGGGATGGGAGACCTCCCTGGAAGTTTTCACCTGGGCAACCAAAAGCAAATCTGTGAGCTTCGCTTGGGCAAAGCACACAATATTGGTAGTGTGAGAGACCGGGTGTTACAGAATGGTATCAAAGCCACTCCTATGCCGTTCGGGATGTGGGACATACCTCACCAAGGATGGTGACTTCTCGGTCTCATCGAGGATGATGAGTCCAAAGGGGAGGTGATTGTGAATATAAATCTCACATCAGCCGTGGACAGGAGAGATTCCTGCTCATAAGGAATGTCTGGTCTCTAATATCACCAACGCGTTATGGGCGTATTGGCTGTGGATGATAGAAGAACTCCACAGTTAAGCGTGCTCAGGTGGCAGCAATCCAAGGATGGGTGACCTCCCTAGGAAGTTTTCACCTAGGAAACCAAAATCAAATCCGTGAGCTTCGCGTGGGCAAAGCGGACAATATTGGTGATGTGAGAGACCAGGTGTTACAATGTAGTCATCGTTCTCCCACTTGCATCACCTACTGTCTGTTCCAGATTCTCGTTTTACATCAATTTTGGCTGGGGGGGGGGGAATCAGAATGCATACAACCTTTAGAGTGGTCAATAGAAAATACATCTTCTTCTTCCATCTTCTAAATTCCTTTATGATGTGATCCAAATTATACATATAAAACATATCAATTGCACATCAAATATTTCCAAAACTTTTAGTGAAAATGATGAATTGATATCTAGATCGTTTAAATTGTGTATTCAGGTTTGGAAAAAGACCAAGATGAATAAAATGAGCTTAAAGAAGAAAAAATCAAGGAAAACAAGCTCCATAATGCAAAGGGCAAGAGAATTAAAGAGTTTGACCACTGTTTAAATCACTCAAAATGACAAGATCATATGACTTGAAGCCAATCATAGATAAGTCATATTATTTTTGCATAATTTGCAACAAAAAATGAATGGTGGAGGTGGAATCGACAACAACGGAGATGATGACGATGACGACGATGATGATGATGATAATGGTCGTAATGAATACAATATTGGATGAAATGATAAAAGGAAGGATGATAAGGTAGATAAAGATGATGATGATGATGATATTATAGACAAAATAATGATCGAGTTCTTACTTTATTTCAAATAATCTTCATGTCGATCGTGAAGCAGGTCCATCTACAAGTTAGATAGACTTCGATTTCGAAGAAGATATAGGAGGAAACATTGATAATATTCTCGAAATTGAACATACTAATCATTAATGCCCAAGAATAGGAGGAGATTCTAAATAAGAAGATGTTTGCAGGTAGTGGTGACTTCCAATCTGAGATGAACTTTAAATACTCTTGATAGCATCATCCTAGAGGAAGATTGTAGAGACTTATTTGATGAGACTGACTTATCAAACAAGTTTGGTTGTTTTGATGGTTGAGAGTGCTATAAGTACTCAGATTGAATCATGGCTGAATACTTATGTGGGCCGAGTACTAGCCAAATACTTTGCTCGGTTGAATGATCTCGACTAGGCTGAATGATCTCGGTTGAGCTTTTAGTCTTAGTTAGGATTTCTTTTGTGTATGTATATATACTTGATGTATAGGTACGTATACAAGTTAATTATTTAGTCATATAGTGGAAGCTTTGCTAGTTTCACAATGAGATCATCTATGTAACTAAAGCATAAGCTTGATAGTAATACAAAGCGTATATTTAAAGTGATATCTTGTTTATCTTTGTATCTTTATTCTCGAATCATCACGTAAACTAGATTCCAAGTACTCTATTTGTTCGTGTTAATATTGATCATGTTAGCAGATCCATTCAAGTACAGGCCTTTACAACAAGTATTCATAGTTGCTTCAAATGTACTTCTTGTACGCATTCTAATCTCCAAAAGATCAATAATATTTTCAATTAGATGAGACTTGTGGATCTAATTAAGGGATTACATCTATTTCTAGATTATTAATCAAGATGGTAATATTAGAATGTCAGGTTCGTCCACTGGTTTAGGAACTTTCTTGAAAGTGATTGTTACATGTGTAATGCTAGCATGACAATGTGTAATAATGATGCACTACACAGTCTCCTCAGGATCGTCCAGCCACGTTTCCTAGTATGTATACATTATTAGGACATTATTTACAACAAAAATTTCCCTTTCATCGACTGAAGCATCTGTTGGAAATCCGTTAGTGATGGGTTTCCGATGGTGTCTTTCGGATACATGTCGATAAACTTGTGATGGGTTTCCCTTTTGTTGGTGTCCCTTTCATTGGTGAAGCTCTGAAAATGCCCATGGTAATTCATTTCTTATGGATACATGTCGATAAACTTGTGATGGATTAGCGATGATAACTTTTCAGATGCACCTCCATTGCTGATTGTACTATATTAATAAAAAATAAAATTTTATATGATATCATTTCTTGTAGAGGTGTGCCTTAATTGCGAAGGTGTTACTCTGGTGTAAAGTAATATTTGAGAAAAATATTCTAAGGGTCATGAGTTGTGGAGACTTTGTTTAGTTACTAAGGCCTTAGGTCACTTGTAGAGGCATTAGTAACTAGGGAAAGCTTAAGGCCCTTGTGAAGGCTTAAGGCACTTGCAAAGGTAACTATTATGAAATTTGATCAAGGGTGTACAAAGTAGTTGAGATGCCAATGTCATATCTTGCTTGGGAAGGTATAAGGCAGTTGCTTAGGTTCTATGAACATGAGCATTCATATCACGTTCCTTAAATTTGTGAGTGTATTACCTAATACTGTATGAAATGATTTTGAGTGGTTATGAATAAATGAGAGGGAAAATGTGATTGTTCATATGTATATATAGTAATTGGTAATACGTTATTCAAACCCTAAAATATTTTAATATATTTAAAGTGGTTATGAATGGATGAGATGGAGAAAAAGTAATGATAAAAATATAAAAAGGTATTATTTTGAAAAAGAGAGAGAAATAGATTTTTTTAACATAATTATAAGAATGAGAATAATAAATGAGATTGTAAGAGCATCTGAAGATTATGAGACTGATGCAACCAATAAGCCAGAACAACCAAGTCTTTCATGCATGCACTAAGGAACATAGATGAACTAGCTTTGGAAGTCTTACACTCTCAAATATGTCTAAGTGTAAGATCTTCCAAAGCTAACAGTTTAGAAGGAGTTACTTCAAAGTTTCACACTCAAACAGAAAAATATTCTAGTGTGTGAAATCTTCTGAAGCCAAAGACCAGCATCTTCCGAAGTCAAAGATGAAATCTTTCGAAGCTTCAGAGACAAAGTCTTCCGAAGCTATGAAGACTGATTTCTTTAGAGGACAGAGAAAATATGCTTTCTCTGAATCAACTTTTGATAAAGCTGACACACTTTCCGCTGCCTGCTCTGGTGGTTCACCTACTTTACACAAGTTGGTGAAACTTCCATGCTTTATCAAAAAGTAGGAATGGTCTTTGTCTGTAACTTACCTTACTTGTTCCTGTAGACTTTTGTATTAGGAAAAGTTAGTGAGCTATGGCATGTCATAGTCACTAGTCAAAAGGTAATCTGCCTTTGACTTTAGATTGATCTTGTTGTCTAGATTAGTCAAATCCCAACTGTCTACATGTAAGTGACTATTGTAGGTTGTAGTATAAAAGTGTCTTAGGTCCTTGTAATTTCTTTATGCTTTGTAACACTTGTAAAAGAACATGAAATCAATATATAACATCTTTGAAAACCAATCTTGTGTTCTTGTGTTGTTCTTAGTTCTGTCTCTTTAATTACTTGTGTTCTTAGTATCATCTGTTTTATTTTACCAGTTCCTTATTTGAATTGTTAAGTGATCTAAGACCTCTCCTCAGTGTGAAACTAAGTGTTAAGTACCCTTACCTGATCCTGCATTTGGTATCAGAGCATTCCAGGCTCTGATTGTAAGATCTCACCATCTTTAATCCTCTTAGCTTCACACATCACTTAACTCTTCAAATGGCAGCTATCTCTAAGGCTGATATGGAAACTGAAACTATGACAAAGTCCCCACTGATCACTCCTGAGGATTTTGACACTTGGTGCCAAAGAATGGAAGGCTTCATCAAGTCTCAAGATTCCAGGATGTGGGAGTCTGTTGTCAATGGACCTGATGTACCATGCACCTCTTCAGCTACTGCTGGTGGTGGCATGATACCAAAGGAGAGGGCTGACTTTTATGATGAAGACTAGAAAAGGATTGATATTGATCAGAAAGTCATCACAGCCCTCCAAACTGCTCTTCCAACTCCATCTATAGAGGTTTCAAGAAGTGCAAGACGCTAAACAGCTATGGGATGCACTGAAAATGTTGTATGAGGGGTCCAATGAAGCCAAGGAAAACAAGAAGGACCTCCTAAAGCAGCTATTTGAAAACTTCACCTTCAAGACAGATGAAACCATGACTCAATAATACTTCAGGTATGTTGAGATTGTGGATACTCTGGCTGATGTTGGAGTAACTATTGAGAACAGGGATATTGTTAGGACGTTCATATCCTCTCTTCCCAGACAATGGACACACTACTGTGTGGTCATTAAGAGAACTGAAAACCTCAAGACCCTTACTCTCACTGAGTTGTATGGGATACTCAGTGGATACCAGATGGAGATGAACATGCAAAATTCATCTGGTAACTCCAATACTCACCAAAGTTCAGCCCTTCATGTGGGTGAAAGGGATAGCAGAGAACCACAACATCATCTTATCTGCTACCCTGAAACTTCACAAAAGGGTCCTTTCATCACCTTCCTAGAGACACCTAGAGAGACCTACATCCATGGAAGTCCCTTCCAAGAGACAAGTTCCTCTCATGCTTTGTCTCTACTGATGAAAGTTCAGGAAAATTTCTCTTCCCTCTTGAAGGACTGGACGGTATCCATCTAGATGATCTGGAATATATGGAGATAGTCCAGCAGATGGCTCTTCTCACTCACAGAGCCAGAAGTTCTATAAGAGAACTGGGAGAAGGTTTCCTAGCGATGCAGCTAGTGGCAAGTTTGGGCTGGACAAAAGCAAAGTAAAGTGTTATAACTGTAACCAGATAGGACACTTTCCAGAGAATGCAAGGCACCTAAGTCAAATGGTGGCCAAACATCATCCAGGCCAAACTACACTGAAGGAGAGCACTAGAATGAGAAGCCAAGACAGCAAGCTGCAGTGCTATTGAAGAATGAGGCTTTGACTGGAGCTTCCAAGCTGAAGATGCTTCTCCAAATCAAGCACTCATGGCTGACCATGATGAAGCCAAGGTATTAGAATATCTTTGCTCTCCTGAATTTATTGCTAAAGTAAACAGATACAGGTCCTACAACTTAGAAATGAGATCTGATATTAAGTCTTTAAACATTTAAGAGCTGATTTTAAGAGAGCTGAAAATGATTATAAGCTTAAAATAGAAGATCTAGAGAAAACAATTTCAACACTTAAACATGAGCAAACAAACTACAAGACTCAAATAAAAGATATTGTTACTAAGTTGACAGAATGCCAGGCTGAGCTTGTGATCAGCAAAGCTAGGGCAGAAAAAATGTGTTCTTGAAGAAGAGACCTTAAGAACATAATATCCTCATCTCTGCATGCAAAAGTTTGTTATCAGAATAAGAAGGGACTGGGATCTTGTGAGATAGCTCCTCCACACACCTTACTATCAGTAACATCTCCAAGGTGTGGAACTGGTCAAGATGAGCTGCCCTATCCTAGTGTTGAAGATGATGAAGAGGAGATAGTGAGGATGACTCTGAAATGAGTGAAGAGAGTCAATCCAAAAAGGGTTACCATGCTCCTGAGGAGAGTAAGAAGGCTAGTATGACCAAGACAAGAGGAAGAATTTGATCAGAAGAGCAAAGAGAAGATCAAAGAAGGCTCAAGAGATCAAGCCACTTTTGACTCCAAGCAGAAACAAGTGTTCATATCTGCAGGGTTTGAAGTGGTAAAGGCTGAGGAATCAACTACAAACTCTAGTACCAGGAGTTTTAGTACAGTTCCAACTCATTCCAGCAAGAGAAGGCTGAATTGCTGTGTACCACTGCTACACAGTCTGAACCATCCTCCTCCAAGAGCAATTCTCTCCCTAAGAAAATTGCTGCATCATCTGTGAAGAAGAAGCTGGAGAAAGAAAGTGTTCAAGTTAGTCTTGCTCTCAAAAGAAGACTCCCAGAAAGAAGCAAATGGACTGCATCATGTGTGGTAGTACTTCTCATCTGGCTAAGGATTGCATCTACAATCCTAAAAGTATTATCCACATGGTCAAAAAGATGACTTCTGGGAAGAAGAAGGAAAAGAAAGCTTTGAAAGGAAAATCTGTTTCCTTCGGAAGCTCCAAAATGAATAAGAAGGCAAGTGAAAAATTACCTTCGGAAGAAAATTTGGTCTCGGAAGAAAGGAATGCTTCCGAAGTACTGAAGCTTGCTGCAGTGAAAGCAAGATCTTATAAAGGTCCAGTCTCCAAATCTTCCGAAGCTGCAAAAGCTTCCGAAGCTTGAAGGTCAAGCCAATTTTTCAAAGGTGGTGTGTAAGATGAAGGAAGAAGACCGTGTGACTGAATATTCTTCATCAGCAACAGCAAATGATCCTCAGAGCCTGAACATAGGATCACTTACTGTTTCATTGCCTTCAACTCATTTTAACAAGCCCAAGACTAATAAGGCTTGGGTTTCCAAATGTAACTAAATCATCTCTTTTGTGCAGGTGGATCATTGATAGTGGCTGCCCCAGGCACATGACAGGCAATGAGTCCTTACTTCAAAACTTTGAAAGATTTGATGGAGGACCAGTTGCTTTTGGAGGAGATGCAGGATGTTAAATTACTAGCAGGGGCAAGGTTACAAATGGTAAGCTCAGCATTAAGAAGGCAAACTTTGTCAAGGAGCTTGGATACAATCTTCTGAGGTGGTCCCAATTTTGTGAACAAAAACATCACATGCTCTTTACTAAGCATGAGTGCATTGTTCTCAAGCCGGGGTTGATATTCTCAAGTGCATATTCTGCTCAGAGCCCCCAGGAAGGGAACATGCACAAGATGGATCTACAGGAAACATCTCCCTCTGGAGAAGTTTCTTGCTTTCTGTCTAAAGCAAATAGTGACTAGTCTTCCTTTGGCATAAAAGAATGTGCAATGTAAACATTAAAAACATGAATAAATTAATTGAGAATGAGTTGGTAACTGGAATACCAAAGAAAGAGTTTACAAGTGATGACCACTGTGTTGCATGCCTGAAAGGGAAGTAACACAAAGTGTCTCACAAGCCAAAGGAAATAAACTCTATCACTACTCCCCTACACTTGTTACATATGGATCTGTTTGGGCCCACCAGTGTAATGAGTCTAGGAAGGACCTCTTACTTTTAGTGATCACAGATGACTTCACAAGATTTACTTGGGTGTTTTTCCTTAGAACTAACGATGAAACCCCTGAAATCTTAAAGAACTTCATTTTGAAAATTAAGAATCAATCTGATCACAAGGTAAGATCATAAGATGTGATCAAGGAACTGAATTTAAAAACCAAATCCTTGATTCATTTTGTGATGAAAAAGGTATTTCAAGACAATATAGTGCTCCCAAGACTCCTCAGCAAAATGGTGTTGCTGAGAGGAGAAACAGGACACTTATTGAAGCTGCTAGAACCATGTTGTTTGACTCTAAACTGCCTATCACCTTCTGGGCAGAGGCTGTCAACACAGCCTGCTATGTGCAGAATAGAGTTTTAGTGGTTAAGACACATGGTAAGACTCCTTATGAACTGTGGCACAAAAGGAGACCATTCATTGGTTTTCTCAGAACATTTGGATGTCCTTGCACCATCTTGAATACCAAAGATCAAATAGCCAAGTTTGCTGAGAAATCAGATGATGGACACTTTGTTGGATACTCCTCTCAAACTAAGGCTTATAGAGTATACAATCTCAGAACTAGAATCATTGAGGAGTCAACCAATGTGACTTTCAATGAACACACACACTGTGTGAAAGGTTCTGGTCCGGATTGGCTGTTTGATCTTGATTTAGTTACCAATTGTTTAACAAGTCTTTAAGAATGTTTCAGGATTACGGATAACAAATCAACAGAAGATCCTGATCCAAGATTTGAGTTGAGAAGACCAACCAAGAAGACTACTTCCGCTCCAGTGGTGATAACCCTGTAATTGAGGCTCCTATCTGTTGGTTTTCACAAGTTAAATTAACTATATTTATCCTTATAAAATAGAAGAACGCAGCGGAATATATAATTTAAACTTGTTACATGAGCTAATATATATATATAACAACATTTTATATAAAATCAGTCAAAACCATATGGACCGATATATGAAATCATGCTTACAAACAAATCATAGAAGGTACAAAGAACTACCTTCAATAATGAGGTCGGCAGGAGGTGAACGAGAATGGCAAGGCAGCTCCTAAAGCAATAAGCCTCAAGCTGGTCTACCCACGAGCCACCAATAAGAATACCGGTTGCTAGGATTTTCACTTATACAACTCCCTTCCTTTCTCTAGACTGATCGAGAGAAAAGGGGTGCTTACACTTTCGTGTTCTCCAGTTATCTCACTTGAGAGAGATCTGCAAGCAATCTTATATTGCATGTCCTTGGAAACATAAAGTTCAGGAGGAGAGAAAAGTGGGTGGGGCCCAGCCCCTTAACCCATCCGCATTTCTCAGAACAACATCCGCATTAGTTAATGCGGAGATGAAGTTGTTTCATGCATTTGTAAATGCGGTGAAGTAATTCGTCCGCATTTGCAAATGGTCATCTGCATTAGTAAATACGGATGTATGTTTCCATCAGCATTTCCAGAAATGCTCATCCGCATTTGTTCCAAAACAAATGCGGATAGGGATTGTTCATCCGCATTTGTAAATGCGGATGAGTAAACATCATCAGCATTTGTTCAACCACATAAATGCGGCTGTGTAAAAGGGAATGCGGATGAATTAATATTCCTCTCTCTCTTTGAAATAAATTATCCATATAATTTATATACTACACAAAGTGTGAATTTATTTAAAAACCCAATTTCCAAAATTCTAAGTGTTAATATTTTTATATGATCACATCATAAAACAAATATCTTTGGTGTTTGTCTAGCTCGTTATTGGGTATGACCCGACTTGGATCATGACATACTAGCCACATCAATTCAATATGATTTTGGGCAGATCATTCCATCAATCTCCCACTTGCACAAGATAAATAGAGGATTTTGCAAGTAGCAAATACCGCCTAACAACGGTTTACTACCCCTAATATGCATGACTAAGTGCCATTCAATAACATTATTCTTTACTTGAACTGATTTAGGTGAATCCAATCATATATCCTTTTGTTTTAGATGTCATGTTAAATCTAGGGACATAGAACGATCATTCCCTATTGATTTAACTTTATCAGGCCTTAGACATCATACTCTCAACGAATAAGAGGAACAAATCCCATCTTGACTACATACGTTATCACAATCACCTTGTATCACACTGAACATAGCCTGGGTATTGTCCATTATTTCAAAACAATGAAGAACTAGATCAAGGTATAATATTGGGGTGAATATCAAAACCCAATATGTATCTCAGGTCAGAGGACACATGATATTCGCCCTTTACTCAAATTTACTCATGATCAATTATAAATTCCATGCAGGAACATTTGAGAGCGGGGTCAGTCCAATATTTGTATCCCACAAATATCTATGAACCTTGGTAGCAACCTTTTGCTCTATATTCATACCTTATGAATATCTACCAATCCATGTTCATAATAGTCTTATATTCATATTTGTTCCCACAAATATAACGACTACGGACATTAGAATAATAACACATTCATGGATGTAAACATGCTAAAATGGAACATAACTCAATTGTATAATTTATACAAAGAGTTAGTATTACATTCGTTCCAAAGTTAAAATACAAAATAGATCAAATCCAATCACTAGAATATCGAAGTCCTAAGGCACAAGTATGACTCTCATGCTTTGCCCTTTCAAGGAGCTTCGTGAGTGGATCCGCAATTATTTGATCTGTTGTGAACTTTGCGAATACATATCTTTCCCTTTTCAACTTAATCCTTATGTAGTTGAAACCTCTGCTAATGTGCCTTGTCTTTTGATGTGCACCGGGTTTCTTGATTTGAGCAATCGCACCCTCGTATCACAAAAGATCTCGGGGGTCTTGATGGTAAAGACTACCCCTAGACGGCAATGAATTTCTTTAACCATGCAGCCTCTTGAGCTGCCAATGAAGCGGCGATGTATTCGGATTCTGTAGTGGACAATGCTACCACATCCTGCTTCAAGCTCTTCCAGGACACTACCCCTCCAATCATAATGAAGACATACCCCGATTGTGATCTAGAATAATCTCGATCAGTCTGAAGCTCGCATCCGTGTAACCTTTACAACTGGCTCCTCCTCACCAGATCCATATATTAGAAACATATCCTTAGTCCTCCTAAGGATTTCAATATACTTTTAACAGCCATCCAGTGGCTATTACCTGGATTCTGTTGATATCTACTTGTCATGCTTAATGCACATGACACGTCCGGTCTAGTGCAATCATTGCATACATGAATGGATCCTATAGAGATGCATATGGGATTTCCTGCATCTTTCTTGCTCATTCTTTGAGTTCGGACATTGAGATGTACTCAATATTGTCCATCTTTGAATAGGTACAATACCTTTCTTAGAGTTTTCCATCTTGAACCTTTTCAAGATTTTTATCAATATAGCACTTTGGTTTAACCTATCAACTGTCGATCTATCCCTATAGATCTTTATTCCCAAAATATAGGCGGCTCACCAAGATCTTTTATGGGAAAAGCAACTTCCAAGCCAGGCTTAAACACTTCCATGGTTGGAACATCATTTCCAAATAGTAGTATGTCATCAACATACAATACTAAGAATGTGATAATGCTCCCACTAGCCTTTTATACACAAAGTTCATCAGCGTTCTTGATAAATCCAAATTTCTTGATCTCTTCATCAAAACATTGATTCCAACTTCTCGATGCTTGTTCAATCCGTAGATTGATTTCTTTAACTTGCATACTTATTAGGATGTTTTGGATCGACAAAACCATTAGGTTGAACCATATAGATAGTCTTCGAGATGTCCATTAAGGAAAGTGGTTTGACATCCATTGCCAAATCTTATAGTCATAATATGCAGCTATGGCAAATAATATCCTAATTGACTTTAGCATTGCTACAGGCGAGAATGTTTCATCATAATCAACCCCTTGAGTTTGAGTGAAACCCTTTGCTACAAGTCTTGCTTTATAAGTATCCAAGTTTCGATGCATATCGATTTTCTTCTTGAAAACCCACTTACATCCAACCAGTTTGGAGTTAATGGTGGTTCACCCAATTCCCATACTTGGTTGTCATGCATGATTGCATCTCAACGTTCATGGCTTCTATCCATTTGTCACAATCCAAATTGGACATTGCATCATGGTATGTAGTTGGTTCATCCGAGTCAACCCACATAGCATCCATTCATGAAAAATCCCATATCTTTCAGTGGAATGCTAATTCTACCAGATCTGCGAACGTTTTGTGTGTATTGATCAAACCATTGATCATTATCAACAACCTCTTGTTGATCGCTAATTTCAAACACAAACGTGTATTGGCTTGTGGTTCTTGATCCTCATCAATTTCCACTGTCTATAACGTCATTCTTCCATAAGAAACTTAGTTCCAAAGAAACTCAGCCTTTCGAGCAATAAATACCTTTGCTCGGTTGGATCAAAGAAGTAATATC
>CM046439.1:10230847-10349460 GCA_025506505.1 Flaveria sonorensis
TTATACAAGAGATCTATCCCAACGGTAACCATTGGTCAAATTTGATATGCTCTATTAGAAATTGTAGGCTGTCATGCATCTTCCTTGTTTTATCAGAAAAAAAATGATGCTCATTTGGGTCGGTTGTATGAGAAACATGAAAAGAACCAATGAACTAAGATCTAGCCACCCATTTTCTTTTCAACAACCAAATTTAATTAAAATGCTAGCATTTTTTCTCTTTATGGTCCATTTTAACGAGTCAAGTTTAGACCTTTCCCTTTTATTATGTGGCTTGCAGCGAGAAATTTAACTCCTTTTAACCTTGGTTTAGTTTTAAACGGTTTTCAAGCATAGTCAAGTTGATCCGATAGGTCAAATATAACCTGAATTAGTCAATATATTATGGTAAGGACACTTGTATGAGGCAAGTTGGAATTGGAAGGCAACTGCCAGATTTGTAATAGTCTGGACCTACTGCTAGTCAAATGCCACTTCATCACGATACGAGATATAGTCGACGAACGTTTCACTATACATCACGTCATTGTGACAAATCTCGTATCAGCATTACCTTATTCTTATATTATAAAACTAGCGAAACGGAGACAGGCTAGAAAACGTTAGTGAAGAAGAGAGAAAAAGAAGTTGGTGCCAGTAACACCCTTATTTAGAGACATTAATTTTGCTGCTATCGAGGGTTGCTTTGACGCCACTAGCATAAGGAAAACCATCAAAGAGGTGGATGGATTAGATTTGGTCCAAAAGACGGATGATATGTTGAATTTATTTGAGGTGTATTTATGCATTTTACTGGTTGTTAAGATTTTTGGAAATCCGAGAAACGTGGTGTTCTACCTGTTGTTGCTAAGATTATGCAGTTAGCATGTTCTGTGGATGAGTTCAAACATCATAATTTATGAAGTAACCATTGCGCTATGTTACGTTCATTCTACGTTTTATTGTTATAATCTTTTTTTCGTATTTAAGTAGAACTCAAATTAGTTTTGTGAAGCCGTTTACCTAATGGGGCGTATGAGATTATTAGGTTAATTCAACACATTGGTTTTATTGATGAGTATTTGTATCTTATATTATCTTATGTATAGTCAACTAAATTTTGAAATGCTAGAGGCCTCATTTATATGGTGTGTTGCTATGTGCCTGATGTTGCATATACAACGACTACTAAGGTTCAATAAAAAATTTATTAGGTATTTAGTATTTAGTAATGTGCAAATTTTAGGGCAAGGATTATATTATTCTTTAATTAATCCAACTCACAAACGATTTTATTTCAGGATATATAAGACAAAGGGAATTGAACTTGACATTTTCATTATATGTAGAG
This sequence comes from Flaveria sonorensis, assembly GCA_025506505.1. Lineage (NCBI taxonomy): Eukaryota > Viridiplantae > Streptophyta > Magnoliopsida > Asterales > Asteraceae > Flaveria > Flaveria sonorensis. Next base: position 10,232,178 of record CM046439.1, read on the forward strand.
ATGAAAAAACATCAAACTCTGAACTTTTAATTTTCTCTATTTATATTTTCCTTCATACACACTAAATACATATAATTACTAATTTCGTTTATATGATCAAGTTCCAAGAAGGAAGAGGAAGCAAGAAAATTCTGGAAAGGTGGTAGATATAAAATGACAAAGATGAGTACGTCACATTTTAATATTTTTACTTATATATGAGAAAATGTGAAAAGAAAAAATATTCATAATCTTTAAATTATATTTGTATACAACATTTTATATCATATTTATAATTTTACCATCTTTATCTAATTAATAGCTTTAATTTTTTTTATGTATACTGTATTAAATTGTATATTGTGGATTTCAAAGATAATTAGAATCTTATTAAAATCCAAAAGATAGTAATGTGAAAATATTTACTAATTGATGCTTAACTTATGTATAGTAGGTTTTAGTTTTAATTATATCAGGATTGAATTAAGAAACTGAATAAAATAGATGCCATAAATGTGAGATTTTAACTTAATTAATTGTATTTGAAAAAAAGATTTTAAAACCAATCATAGAACATGATTTTGGGAAAAATGAGCTAGAGGTGCTCTAAAAGATGTCATGTGGCACATAGATATCATTTATTTATGTACTAGCTTTAGTAAAACCCGTGTATTACACAGGGAATAAATAAAATATTAATATAATAAAATTTATTAATTATAAAATGATATTCTAAGATACGATATGACTGAAATTACGTATGAGAAAATAGTATACGTAATAAACCGTGATATCAACTTTTTAATTTTTTTCCAAAAATAAAACATTTTGTTTCAAGACAAACAGTATAAAAATCTTATTTTTAAAAAGTTCTTATTATAACTCCCAAATTGATTATTTTGGTTTTTAAAAAATAACTTTTTAAAAATACCAATTTTAAAATATTTCGTATTTTTAAAAGTTTATGCTTTAGATAATTTTTTATTTTATAAAAAAAATTATTTATTTAGAAATAGCATTAATAAATAGATTTCTTTCTTAATTTATTTAATCTAAAAAAGTGTTAAATAATTATGAGTAATTAAAGTAATTATTTAATAGGAGAGAAATGCGAAAAAAATTTTGTGAGGATGATTGTGGTGCTGTCACGTGTTATCACAAGTTACTATTTTATTAGAGTACGAAGAAGATTTGCAATATGTAAAAAACATATGTATCAATAACCTAACCTAACCTGGTGTATATTCATCTCATTCTCATTTGTATTGGTAAAAGGGATGGTCCAGACAAAGTTTTATCCAATGACTCATGCTACCTCAAAAGAAAGGTGTTAATCGTATTTAACTCGCATGCGAATCATGTATACCGATTTAAGCTTCTTTGGGCAAAAGGTACCCGTTTTGACTTTTGACCACAACAAATTAATCCATTTGGCCCACCAACCATCTCTAACTAGAGGTCTTTACAAGCTTTCACAAGATTCATCCAATTGAACACAACAAAAACATAAATAGCAAATTACTCCTTCTCGTTATCACAAAAACAGCTATACTCGTTGATCTTGATAACTGAATATTGAATAACTTTTATATTTATGAATGTGTCTGATGAAGTTGATAGATTGAGAAAGCATCTAAGCAAAAAGTAGCAAGTGGTAAGTCAGTTGACCTATCAATCCATTTTGGTCTACTTTAACTCATTAGCATATCAATTAAATATAGTCTATAGTACAAATGTACTAAGATAATATTCTTGGTTTTTTTGTTTCAACGAATGCTAGATTGTCTCTTGCTACTTTTGGCTAAAGGGCATCATCACACACTGACATATCTTGGATGCATGAATAAAGACCCTGTGTCACTCACCCAACGCTAAAATGGTTACTTTAACTTATGTTATATATGTGTTTGTTTATCTCATTTTCACCTTTCAGCTACATTTATGTTGGAGTAAGTTTAGCGTGTATATATTATTATATGTATTAAGTAATATGTGTGTAATGATGTATTAGTAAACGGTGATGATAACACCATTTAACATTTATTGACAGTTAGTATCCAACCGATATATCCGTTGGCAGTTACCGTTAAGTGAGGGTATAAATACCCTCTCTTGTGTATGTTTAAAAGTGTGTTTGCTATCATTCCCTCCATGTTTTCCCTTCTATATGTGTTTGTATATACAATATATAGTAATTGTGATCAAAGTGGTCATTGATCACGAAACATCGAACATCAACATGGTGTTACCCACGACTTGTGGAAAGTTCGTGTTCGAACCAACGATGGAACTAGAAGATATACCTCCAATTGCTCTGCAGATGGGTGTGAGGATTCACCCATGCTCCTATCACTTTATGATGACCAGGAGGATTGCAGAGAAACAACGATTAATGATAAGAAGGATCATCCGAGGAATAACATGATAATATCAGCGGGGAAGAACGTTTATGTATCAAATTGGATGGTTTCAAACTCTGATCGATTATTACCCGGTGACAGAAAGGAAGAAAACAACGCAGAAAGAGTTTGATATGCAGAAAAAAGGTTACCTGAAAGGCATGGTATGTAGTTACTGTAAAAACAAATCTTTTGTTTCAAAGAGATTGCCTGAAAAAAATCAAGAACATGAATTCCTGGTTAAAGGTGTAGAAACAATAGTGAATCCACACAACGATTAACACTTTCAATGAAAGAAAGTCAACAAGATCAACTCAACTATTACTATGAATTCTCAATTACAAGGAAGAACAAGATGATTTTGACTTGTGATAGTCAAAGGTAACTAACTTTGGAGCGTATTAACCGACTATTAATACTTGACAATGTTCAACACTAACCCAAGAATATAGAAAAACTACATAACTAGTCCCTGTACTATTGATCTCACAATCTCCACCTAGTACAAGACTATAAACTTCATCCAATACCTAAAATCCTCAAACACTTATGAAATTTAGGGCCAGGCACTACTTTAGTCATAATGTCAGCTGCATTCTCCTCAGTGTCAACTCTGTCAAATTTTACCTCATTAGATTGAATCACTTTTCTAATGAAATGCAAACGAACATTAATATGTTTAGTTCTCTCATGATAAACATGATTCTTAGAGAGACAAACTGCTCCTTGATTATCACACAGAACTAAGGCTTCAATCAAGTCAACACCTAATTTTGTGATAAATCCTTTTAACCACAAGGCTTCCTTCACAGCCTCTGTGAGTGCAATATACTCAGCCTCCGTTGTAGACAATGCAACTACATGCTGCAAAGCAGCTTTCCAACTTACCAAACCTCCTAGTACTTTAAAAGCATAACCAGTTGTAGACCTTCCTTTATCTAAGTCTTTAGCAAAGTTAGCATCAACATAGCCTAGAACTCTACAGTCTAAACTTTGATAATGACCAAAAACCTAATCCAATTTTGTGGTTCCATTAAGATAGCACAAAATCCATTTAACAACACTCCAGTGTAGCTTACCAGGTTTGCCAAATACCTGCTAACTATACTCATAGCACAACTGATATCAGGTCTAGTGCACACCATCAACTACATTAAACTTCCTACAGCACTTGAATAAGGAACTATAGTCATCTGCTCTATTCATCATCTTCATGAGGTGAATCTTGGATGATAGCTTGAAATGTTGAGCCAAAGGTGTTTGACAGGCTTGCTGTTAGACATTAAGAACTTGACTAACACTTTAGATAGATATGATTGTTGAGTCAAGAATAGCCTATTGTTTATTCCGTCTCAGAAGATTTCCATTCCTAAAATCTTCCAAGTAGGACTAAGATCTTCATATCAAACTCCTTCTTCAACATAAGCTTGGTAGACTCTATCTCTTTTGAATCATCATAACCTACCAGCATGTCATCCACATACCACAACAAATAAACATATTTGTTATGCTTGTATTCTTTATAGTATACACAACTATCAGTGTTACTTCTTTTGAAAGTTTGACTTAGCATGTGTAACCTCTCGTATTTTTATTTAACGTTTGATTTAACGTTGTTATCTCTTGTAAGGGCTTGTTGTTATTAATGCAATACGAGGTCTTATTTGTAAACTTTTGGAATTATTTATAATTAAATAATTGAATAATTAATAATAAAAATAATAATAAAATAATAATAAAATGATAAATAAAAATACTATGGGTCTGACAAGCCTGCTTGGTGCAAAACCAAGTACACTTAGCTAATCGTTTAATCTTGTAATCTTGTAATCTGTCAAGGTTTGATTGTTACACTTGTTCATCCATCTTTAGTTACTATATTCAATAATCTATGACATGAATTGCCATCTTTTATATATATTTATGTATGAAAACTATAGAAAACTCATCAACATTATGTTGACCTTTTATTTTTAATATGTTTCAGAAATGATACTGTTTAGCATGCCTTGAAGACTTACATACATATAGGATTGGACCTAGGCTAAATAAAAGACATTGATCATTTTGTGACTTTGAATTTCTTATGTATTGTTGGATGTTTGAACTTGCTCTATTTCTTAAATGTATGTCATGAATATTGATTTTAATATATTGTTATTTTAAATTAGCGTTGGTGGCATGAACAATCTTAACCCTCACATCTCGACGTTTCCGCCGTTAAGGTTGGGGTGTGACAGATTGGTATCAGAGCCCATAACTATAGGTATTTAGGTTATTAGAAATGATGGCCTAGACTATGGTTAAACTAAGGACCCTTTACATGACATTTGTTATGATCTTGTAAGTATGCTTATATGCCTATTATGAAGCATGATCAATTCCTTATGTGCTATTTGTTTACATTTAGCAATAGTGCCTTAGGAATATGCCTTGGACCTTGTAAACCCTAACTTTCTAATCCTCTTCCTATGCCTCTACGTTCTACCGCGCCTAATCCTTTCTTAATTTTATTCTCGACTACGTGTGGAAAACTACGCATCTTATCGAGTGGAAAATTCTTTGGACGATACGTCTAAATCTTGAAAAAAAAATCTCTTCGAGGTTTTAATTCTAATAGCCTTAGGAAAGTGTGTTACACATAAACATCTGTATTCTGGATTTCCTGGCAAAAGGCCCTCGGGCTAAGGCAAGCATTTCGTATAAATCTCATTGCGAGACCTGTTATGCTTACCTGGGGATTTCTGGGATGAGTGCTAAATTATGGTCAACATACACATCTTCCTCGAGGTAATGGGGTTAAGTCACCTCGACGTGTCCATGTTCCTATTGGCTATGTGGTACCAAATGGAACCATCCTAGCTGTGTATAAAATATCTAAAATTCCTGTTTTTCTTTGAACTGATTATTTCCGAATACTAATATTTCCTTTAGTTATCTTATAGAATGTCTCGCCATCAAGGAAAGCGTGCTACCTCCGATCGTAAACTCGCTGCAATGATCGCCCGCGAATGGCTGCTGTACTTCCGATAATGGTTGCTGAACTTAGCAGCACCTTAATGGCCAACAACAACAACAACACCAACGGAAACAATGGTGGTGGTGACAACAATGGTCAGGGGAAAATAGTAACAACCAAGGTGGAAATAACCGCACCTGCACATTCAAGCATTTCAACTCGTGCAAACCCACTAACTTTAGTGTAAAAGAAGGAGCCACTGGACTTCTTGAGTGGTTCGAAAGTATGGAAAATACGTTTATCGTCAGTGAGTGTCCCGATGAACTAAGGTCCGCTATGTTGTAAGTGTCCTTCAACAACAGGCACTCACGTGGTGGAATAGTGAGAAAAGGAACCGAGGGACTGAAGTTGCCTTGGCGTTGCCTTGGGAAGAATTTAAGGACATAATGATCCAAAAGTTCTGCCCGAGGAGTGAATTGCAAAAGCTGGAGGAAGAATTCTGGAACCTCAAGCAAGATAGTGGCAACCACTTGGCTTATTCCACCCGGCATCATGAACTGAGCATGCTCCTACCTCACATGGTGGATACCGTGCCCCGCAACATCGAGAAGTTTATTAAGGGGGTACCACCTCAATTCAAGATGTTGTGGTTGGTAGTAGGCCCACAACTTTGGAGGAGGCGATTAATATCACCGCCCAGCTCACTGAAAACCATATTAGGGCTGGTACTTTGACGTTGAAAGGTGCCAAGACTGCTGTGAAGGTGACTCCCGAGGCTACAAAAGAGGTGAAGGCCGAGACCTCTTTCAAAGGTGTAACATCCGGCCCTTTTTCAAAGTAGAAACCCAAACCCGAACCCGTTTGAGTCAATCTTGAAAATCAAATTCATTATTTAGTCATTTTATTTATTTTTGTGTTCCAAAAACAATAAATGTGTCACTTAATTAATTTAACTTAAATTCTATAATTTATAAAATAAATTTTATAAATGTTAAAAGGTTATTAATATCTATAATATTTTAAAATATTCAACTAAAATAAATAATCAAATTACAAGTTCTTGTGAGATTTATAAAGTTTATAAAGATTTAATAAAAAAAAGTTGTAATTAGAGTCTTCATAAATTTAGAGTTTAAATTGTAATTATTCTTTTATTTATTTAATTTATTTAATTTTATATTTATTTCAAATTCTAATCATAACTCTATTTTAAAAGACTTGTAACTCATCATTAACATCATTCATAACCTCCTCCTAACCTCAACTATAAAAGCAAGGTTTAGGCCTCACTTTTTATTTGCTCATTCTCTAAAATTCTCACACACAAACCTTTCATCATTTTTGTTTATGATCAATTTCAAGATTTTCTTTTACAAGTAGTTTCAAGAATTTTCTAATACTAAGGTAATTTTATATTGCTTATATATTATGCATTTTATATTCTTTCAATCATCCTAACATCAAATTGTTTTCATGTTCTTACTTTTATTATTTTTTCTACTAAATCTATTTTAATTTTAATCATTACCATTTGATCATTAACCTTCTAATATTCACTAACCTTATAACAATCACTAACATTCCTAAATCAAGCTAACAACACACTAACGTAAACAAAGAATCCCGTTTGCATATGGACGGCTATGCCGCCGCATTCGGTTATTCCACAAGATTATTTCTCTAAATGATGGCTATGCAAAAGTCTTGAAATATTTTTTTTATAACTCAAACGAAGTCTAATATACCATATATCGACATAATAAATTTGTTCTAACCCGTTTTATGCTTTAGCAATTTTAAAAGTGCACATAAGTGCCTTATTACATATTTGGCAGAATATAGTCTGACTTCAACTAACAATAACTTGGTCATAACAAACTAAATTTGAGTAAACTCCAACTCCAACATTAATTTCATTGAATTACCTTTTTAACGATAGTTTATACGTCTTCAAACTCAATCGGACGACTCAACAATAGCCTTCACAAGATAAGTGCGCATTTCAGCACCTTTTGTCTTGTGCTGCTGTTTTGACCTATTTACGGATATTTTCATAAAAATGTTTTTGAACGAAAGTTGTCCGGAAGACTCTGAACTAGTTAACTGTAAATTTTTATAATTTTATGAAACCGTTTGCTATTTTTAAAACCTGTTCAAACACGTACCAAACATTCTGTCCAGAATCTAAAATTGGTACAATAATCCTTTTTCAATCTACCTTTCGCTTTTTGGCATTCTCTAAATATCCTAACTTCTTGTAATGAATTCCGACCTCAAGTTATTGTTTCTTTTTACCCTTTAGGACATCACCTTTGACTCTTGAACATCCAAGCTTCCTTATGTACTCTACATCCATCATTATACAATGTGAGTTTTCCATGCCCCTTTTTACTTTATTTCACACCTTTTGGGGTGAAACATGTTAACTTTATGAACTTGCACTTGTAAACATCTTGATACTTGTAAATGCACGAGCAATTCATTTATAAACTTTGTCATGGTTATTTGAGATGCTTGTGAGTCTTATATGATAGTCATCTTGTAAAAACAATCATTAACTATTGCTAGCCTAGCGACGTCATAGATCTATGGGCCTGACAAGCCTATTTGGTGCTAAAGCCGAGGTTATTCCGGCTCCTAGTGTCGTATTCTTGAGCACTATGGGAACCAAGTACACTTAGCTAATCGTTATAACTTGTAATGGATATCTTTGTCAAGGTTTGATTGTAACATTATGCTATCTATATTCTTGCAATATTTCTTAACCTATGACATGAATTGCCTCTTAAACGTTGTTTTCATACGTATGTACAAATTCATGGAAACTCACCAACATTATATGTTGACCTTATTTTTAACATGTTTCAGGATTGCTACTTTGAGGATTTCTTCATGCTCATATAGGACTTGGACTTAGTTTAATTAAAGATTTTATGTTGTTGTTTGAATCTTTAGTGTATTGTAATGATTTATTTGGTTAGTATTATTCAACGAAAAATGGCATTTAATATTATTTCAACTTATTAAATTTCATGAGCTATGAACAATCGTTTCACATTCGTCCGCCCCGATGATTCCGCCGTCGGTCGGGGTGTGACAGATTGGTATCAGAGCCATGGTTATAGGGAATTAGGTTATTAAAATGGAATGACCTAGACTATAACTAAGTACCCTTGCACATGAGTCCTCTCATGTATTTTACATGCTTAGATAGGATTTTATATGTCTTATATGCTTATCCATGATTATGTGATTATATGCCTTATGTGCTTATTCTTACACTTTGATTATTATCAATGCACACAGATTTTCAAATCATATGTTAAGGCATTGTGCCTAAATCAAATGGTTCACATTGAATTTTGAATCGTTATTCATGGTTTTCAAATCTTGTCAAAGTTTGTGTCCCATAACTGAAAACATGTAATGCTGGAAGAGTGGGATGCCTGTATCTCGAGGTGTTCTGTCTAGGCAAGGTATTCATATAAATCCAAATCAACCGATGGATCCGTTTACCTTACCTGGGAACCCTTGAGGTGAGTGTCCGCTTATAGGTACGCATGTCATCATTAAAGTTGTGGTTGACCTAATACTTTGATAAGTCAACGTATTTGCTTTGGTTTGTAAACCGAACGTTTACACTTGAAACATCTTGTTGTCATTTTGATTCATCTTATCTTTGATTTTGTTTCTGAAGTTTTAAAACTCATTCTTCAAATTCTAATAAGGTTTCTTAATAATCTTTTCGAATGCTTTCCCCTCAAAACCGCTCTTGTTTTGTAAACCCATTACAATGGTCCTCTTATTTTGAACCGTATCCTTAATCTTAACAAACACGATTCTCGTATCAACCCTACGCTAATGCAACTTTGAAATATCAATGTCATCTAAGAACCATGCCGAAGTTGTCTGCTTTGAGAAGCTCCTCTGGATTTGTATTTCATCCAAAAGTGTCTTAAACATATTTATCGTGTTCGTCAAGCCGAGCCTCGTATTGATCAAATGCTTGGTGCTTCACTCGTGACAAAACCTTTCTAATCGTCTTGCACCATCTGAAATGCAAAAGCTTGAAAGCCAAAATTCTAATTAAATGGATGATTCTATCCACATTGTAAAGAAACCCATGAGATCATAAATTATGGAAACTTAAACGTACCCAAAACTCATTAAGTTTAAACGTCCCCATAGATCACTTTCGAACATGAAACAAAATCCAAGTATTTCTTTAAATCAACCGGTTCGTGATTAAATTTCGGGACGAAATTTCCTAAAGTGGGGGAGACTGTAACATCCGGCCCTTTTTCAAAGTAGAAACCCAAACCCGAACCCGTTTGAGTCAATCTTGTAAATCAAATTCATTATTTAGTCATTTTATTTATTTTTGTGTTTCAAAAACAATAAATGTGTCACTTAATTAATTTAACTTAAATTCTATAATTTATAAAATAAATTTTATAAATGTTAAAAGGTTATTAATATCTATAATATTTTAAAATATTCAACTAAAATAAATAATCAAATTACAAGTTCTTGTGAGATTTATAAAGTTTATAAAGATTTAATAAAAAAAAGTTGTAATTAGAGTCTTCATAAATTTAGAGTTTAAATTGTAATTATTCTTTTATTTATTTAATTTATTTAATTTTATATTTATTTCAAATTCTAATCATAACTCTATTTTAAAAGACTTGTAACTCATCATTAACATCATTCATAACCTCCTCCTAACCTCAACTATAAAAGCAAGGTTTAGGCCTCACTTTTTATTTGCTCATTCTCTAAAATTCTCACACACAAACCTTTCATCATTCTTTGTTTATGATCAATTTCAAGATTTTCTTTTACAAGTAGTTTCAAGAATTTTCTAATACTAAGGTAATTTTATATTGCTTATATATTATGCATTTTATATTTTTTCAATCATCCTAACATCAAATTGTTTTCATGTTCTTACTTTTATTATTTTTTCTACTAAATCTATTTTAATTTTAATCATTACCATTTGATCATTAACCTTCTAATATTCACTAACCTTATAACAATCACTAACATTCCTAAATCAAGCTAACAACACACTAACGTAAACAAAGAATCCCGTTTGCATATGGACGGCTATGCCGCCGCATTCGGTTATTCCACAAGATTATTTCTCTAAATGATGGCTATGCAAAAGTCTTGAAATATTTTTTTATAACTCAAACGAAGTCTAATATACCATATATCGACATAATAAATTTGTTCTAACCCGTTTTATGCTTTAGCAATTTTAAAAGTGCACATAAGTGCCTTATTACATATTTGGCAGAATATAGTCTGACTTCAACTAACAATAACTTGGTCATAACAAACTAAATTTGAGTAAACTCCAACTCCAACATTAAGTTCATTGAATTACCTTTTTAACGATAGTTTATACGTCTTCAAACTCAATCGGACGACTCAACAATAGCCTTCACAAGATAAGTGCGCATTTCAGCACCTTTTGTCTTGTGCTGCTGTTTTGACCTATTTACGGATATTTTCATAAAAATGTTTTGAACGAAAGTTGTCCGGAAGACTCTGAACTAGTTAACTGTAAATTTTTATAATTTTATGAAACCGTTTGCTATTTTTAAAACCTGTTCAAACACGTACCAAACATTCTGTCCAGAATCTAAAATTGGTACAATAATCCTTTTTCAATCTACCTTTCGCTTTTTTGGCATTCTCTAAATATCCTAACTTCTTGTAATGAATTCCAACCTCAAGTTATTGTTTCTTTTTACCCTTTAGGACATCACCTTTGACTCTTGAACATCCAAGCTTTCTTATGTACTCTACATCCATCATTATACAATGTGAGTTTTCCATGCCCCTTTTTACTTTATTTCACACCTTTTGGGGTGAAACATGTTAACTTTATGAACTTGCACTTGTAAACATCTTGATACTTGTAAATGCACGAGCAATTCATTTATAAACTTTGTCATGGTTATTTGAGATGCTTGTGAGTCTTATATGATAGTCATCTTGTAAAAACAATCATTAACTATTGCTAGCCTAGCGACGTCATAGATCTATGGGCCTGACAAGCCTATTTGGTGCTAAAGCCGAGGTTATTGCCGGCTCCTAGTGTCGTATTCTTGAGCACTATGGAACCAAGTACACTTAGCTAATCGTTATAACTTGTAATGGATATCTTTGTCAAGGTTTGATTGTAACATTATGCTATCTATATTCTTGCAATATTTCTTAACCTATGACATGAATTGCCTCTTAAACGTTGTTTTCATACGTATGTACAAATTCATGGAAACTCACCAACATAATATGTTGACCTTATTTTTAACATGTTTCAGGATTGCTACTTTGAGGATTTCTCCATGCTCATATAGGACTTGGACTTAGTTTAATTAAAGATTTTATGTTGTTGTTTGAATCTTTAGTGTATTGTAATGATTTATTTGGTTAGTATTATTCAACGAAAAATGGCATTTAATATTATTTCAACTTATTAAATTTCATGAGCTATGAACAATCGTTTCACATTCGTCCGCCCCGATGATTTCGCCGTCGGTCGGGGTGTGACAAAAGGCAAGAAGCGCAAGTTCACACCGGCTCGTAATTACGCGGTGAGAGCACCAAATGCCCCTCAAAGGCAAGTTGTCGTTACAAATCAAGCCCCCGTGGCTAGGGATTATACTGGGCCGCACCCGATGTGCAATACTTGCAAGTACCATCACGCGAGTAACACTCCCTGCCGAGTTTGAACGTTGTGCAGGAAGTATGGGCATCTGGTGGCTACTTGCCTTCGTGCTCTGAACAATGCTGCGTTGGTGACTAATCGAGCCTGCTATAACTGTAGCGAACCTGGACATTTCCGTCCACAATGTCCTCGCAATGCGGAAACTATGCCACCGGCTCGAGGAAGGGCTTTCAATATCAATGTCAACCAAGCTCAAGCCAACAACGATGTGGTGAATGGTACATCGTTAATTTCCTTTAATCATCATTGTATCTTGTAAAATCCATGTCTGCTTTCCATGTGCCAATGATAGATTATTACTTGAGCAGGTATGTATCTTGTAAATAGTTGATATGCTTCTGTACTTTTTGATTCGGGTGAGGATAAGATTTTCGTGTCTTTAGAGTTCGAGCCTATTATTTCTAAGCCGCGTTCTAATTTAGAAAGATCCTTTACGGTCGAAGTAGCCGATGGCAAGTCTATCGAAGTCGGCGTTGTGATACGCGATTGCATCTTAAGTCTTAACAAGCACGACTTTCTCATCGACCTTATTCCAATGTAACTGGGGAGCTTTGACATTATTATCGGCATGGATTGGTTAGCCAAGCAACACGCGGAAATCATATGCTTCGAGAAGTGTATCCGAATTCCTTTACCATCGGGTGATACCCTAAAGGTCTTTGGGGAGAGATCATCCCAAGGACTCAAACTCATGTCTTGTATCAAGGCCCGAAAGTGCTTAAGTAAAAACTACATAGCTTTTATGGCGTACGTAGTCAACACGAAAGCCAAGGGAAAGGAACTGAAGGATATCCCTGTCGTACGAGATTTTCCTGAGATATTTCCGAAGGATCTTAGTGGATTACCTCCCGTTCGAGAAGTTGAGTTTAAAATCGATCTAATTCCTGGTGCGAATCCCATGGCTAAGTCACCTTATCGTCTTGCACCGTCTGAAATGCAAGAACTAGCTAGTCAACTGCAAGAGCTGACCGATAAGGGCTTCATTCGACCTAGCTCTTCACCATGGGGTGCACCCGTGCTTTTCGTGCATAAGAAAGATGGTTATTTTCGTATGTGCATCGACTACCGGGAACTCAACAAACTCACTATCAAGAACCGATATCCTCTTCCTCGAATTGATGATCTCTTCGATCAACTTCAATGAGCTACACAATTCTCAAAGATCGATCTGCGTTCTGGGTATCATCAACTACGTGTTCACGACAATGATATACCAAAAACCACGTTTCGTACTCGATATGGACATTATGAGTTCATGGTTATGCCATTTGGCTTGACTAATGCACCTGCTATCTTCATAGATCTCATGAATCGAGTATGTAAACCGTATTTGTATAAATTCGTGATCGTGTTTATAGATGACATTCTCATCTATTCCAAGACAAAGGCCGATCATGAGTCACATCTACGTCAAGTCCTCGATCTTTTGAAGAAGGAACAACTATATGCCAAGTTCTCAAAGTGTGATTTCTGGCTAGAATAATTCCAATTCTTAGGACAGGTGTGAATAGCCAAGGAATTCACGTTGATCCTGCAAAAATAAAGGCCGTAAAGAATTGGTGTGTTCCCACGACCCCAACCGAGGTTCGTTCTTTTCTAGGTTTAGCGGGTTATTACCGTAGGTTCATTGTAAACTTTTCGAAGATTGCGAAACCGCTTACGGCGCTAACTCAAAAGAATAGACTTTTTGAGAGGGGACCCGAACAGGAAGATGCGTTCGAGACTTTGAAACACAAACTATGTAATGCTCCTATCTTAACTCTCCCCGATGGAAACGATGACTTCACCGTATATTGCGACGCGTCTAGTCAAGGCCTTGGTTGTGTTCTCATGCAACGAGGTAAAGTCATAGCTTACGCGTCAAGGCAATTGAAGGTTCATGCAGTGAACTACATAACTCATGATCTCAAACTTGGTGCCGTGGTATTTGCTTTGAAGATCTGGCGGCATTATCTCTATGGGACGCAATGTATAGTCTACACCGACCACAAGAGTCTCCAACATGTGTTCAATCAAAAGGATCTCAACATGAGACAAAGGCGTTGGGTTGAACTGATTAGCGACTACGACTGTGACATTCGCTATCATCCTAGAAAGGCGAATGTTGTAGCCGACGCGCTGAGTCGTAAGATCCACAACAAGACTGTCTCGCTTCAAGAAATCCGAGATCGAAGACAATGGTTTGACACGTTGGGGGAGTTTGACACCGAGATACATGTGGATGTTAACGAGGCCACTATCATGCTTCAAAACATAAGGATTGATAGTGATCTCGAGTTTTGCATCCGCGAGGCTCAACAAGCGGCGCTAACCGAGGAAGGGAAAGATGAAGATTTGGCAATTAACATTCGGTCACAACTAGAGACAAAACCGAACGGCATGTGGTATTTCTTAAATCGACTTTGGGTTCCGAATCGCGATAATCTCCGTTACTTCATCATGAACGAAGCTCATCAAACCTGATATTCTATTCATCCCGGGTCCGATAAGATGTACATGGATCTGCGTGGCCAATATTGGTGGCCGGGGATGAAAAAAGATATCGCATCTTATGTTTCTAAGTGCCTCACATGTGCAAGAGTCAAAGCCGAACATCAACGGCCTAGTGGTCTACTTGAACAACCTGAAATCCCTATGTGGAAATGGGAACACATATCCATAGATTTCATAATCAAGTTACCACGTACCTCTCGTGGCCATGATAGTATATGGGTGATTGTTGACCGTTTGACCAAAACGGCACATTTCATACCAATACGAGACACCTACAAGGTTTCAAGATTGGCTCGTATCTACATCGATGAAATTATGAGTCGTCATGGTGTGCCGTTGCATATTATCTCCGATCGTGATGCTCGTTTTACTTCGCATTTCTGGTCTTCTATGCAAGAGCTTTTGGGTACTCAACTAGATTTGAGCACGGCTTACCATCCTCAAACGGACGGTCAAACTGAGCGAACAATCCAAACCCTGGAGGACTTGCTGCGTCTTTGTGTCCTTGATTTTGGTGGTGACTGGGATATGCATCTGCCATTAGAGGAATTTTCGTATAACAATGGTTATCACTCGAGTATCAAGATGGCACCATTCGAGGCTTTATATGGTCGTAAATGTCGTTATCCGATCTGTTGGACTGACATCGGTGAGAATTTCATCACTGGTCCTGAACTTATTCAAGAAACGACCGACAAAGTCTCCAAAATCCGAAGTAACCTTGAGGTGGCTAGAAGTCGTCAAAAGAGTTATGCCGATAAGAGACGCAAACCATTGGAGTTTCAAGTCAACGACATGGTTCTTCTTAAGGTCTCTCCATGGAAGGGTGTTGTTCGCGTTAGGAAGAAGGGTAAGTTAGCCCCACGCTTTGTAGGACCTTTCAAAATTCTGAAAAGAATTGGGAAAGTGGCTTACAAACTAGAACTACCTTCTGAACTTAGCGGGGTTCATCCTGTCTTCCATGTCTCAAACCTGAGGAGATGCCTAGCCGATGAAAGTTTGCATGTTTCTTTGGGGGAAATCCAAATTGACGAGTCGTTGCATTTCGTTGAGAAGCCTGTCGAGATTATGGATCGAACGTTGAAGAAGACCCATACATCTACCACACCGATCGTCAAAGTCCGTTGGGAAAACAAACGTGGAGCTGAGTTCACTTTGGAACGCGAGGATTACATGAAAAAGAAATATCCCTATCTTTTTGTTTAGCCTTGTCTTTAATTTCGGGATGAAATTCCTTAAAGTTGGGGAGACTATAGCCTCTCATATTTTTATTTAACGTTTGATTTAACGTCGTTATCTCTTGTAAGTGCTTGTTTGTTATTAATGCAAGTACGAGGTCTAATTTGTAAACTTTTGGAATTATTTATAATTAAATAATTGAATAATTAATAATAATAATAATAATAATAATAATAATAATAATAATAAAATGATAAAATAAAAATACTAATAATATTAATAATCATTAATAAAACAATTTAAGATAATATATTTTTTTTAAAACTTGTAAATTTTATTTTGTGCATAAAATAACAAAGTTAAGAACCACGAGGACTAAATTGTAAATTATTTTAACCACAACTTAACTTTGGAATTACAATGTTAAAACATAAACTGTAGGGACCAAAGTGAAATTTAATTTAAACTCAAACCCTTCCCCCCCAATCGGCCCCCGATTTCCCGGCCAACTCCGGCCACATCTCCGGTCGGCTCCGGGCACCCCCAAAATCCTCGAAATTCAGCAGTTTCAATCAAATTAAACCATCTCTTAAACCTGAACATCAGTTTCAAACTCGTGAATGATCTTTAATCGAATTTTAAATGGAGTTTTGGAAGTCATCAAACTCGAAACCGAACATCATCGGATTACAGGGCCGTTTCACACCTAAATCATAATAACAATTCAATTAAACGGCTATAAACGTTCCCCTAATCATTTCGAAGTTATTGGTGACATCAATTTCACCTGTAACAGACTTAATCGCACTTAACTTCAACCTGAAACAACCGAGAACAAATTGAACTCGTTGGATGTTCAAACGGTCGAAGTGAACCTATAAATTAGAGGACAAATGCTCTCTACATCTTCTTTTCACTGTCTGTGCCCTTAATTTCACCAAAACACACACAAACAAACGTTTGATTCAAGAACATAGTCGCAGCTCTGTCCGAACATTAATAGACGAATTCAACATCAAAACAGGTAATTAAAAGTGTATCTTGATTCGATTTTACATGAGGAACAAAAGCCCCATGATTAATTTGAGTTTAAACAACAGATTCATGTCCAATTTGATCGAATTGATAATTAGGGTTCTTGAACCCAATTTGAGGATTTTGCTAAAAAGAGGAGTGTTTGATTCGATTTTAAATTAGCGTTGTGTGGCATGAACAATCTTAACCCTCACATCTAGACGTTTCCATCATTAAGGTTGGGGTGTGACAGCATGTAGTCATCAAACCGCTTATACCAACACCTAGGTGACTGCTTCAAACCATACAATGATCTCTTCAACAGACACACCTTATCCTCCTTCCCTAACTCCTTAAAGCCAATTGGTTGTTTCATATATATGTTTTCTTCTAAAACTACCATGTAAGAAAGCAGTTTTAAAATCTAGTTGATCAAGTTCCATATCTTGTTAAACAACCATGGAAAGTACAACTCTAATAGAGGAGTGTTTGACTACTGGAAAAAACATCTCATTATAGTCAACACCTGCTACTTGAGTAAACCCTCTAGCCACTACCCTGGGTTTGAGTCAGGGCGGATCCATTGATGTGATACCTTCTTTTAGTTTATACAACCATTTGCAGTCAACCAATCTTTGATCCTTTGGTCTATCTACTAACACCCATGTATCATTCTTATGTAAAGAGTCTATCTCTTCTATCATAGCCAGCACCCATTTGTCTTTACCAGCTGATTTCATTGCATCCTGATATGACAATAGTTCTAAGATGTTATCCATCTCAGCTACTATAAACACAAAAGCTGAAATGTCAGTTTCAGATCTATATCTAGCAGGCATAACTGTTTGCCTCCGGCCCCTTTCTCTGGCCAGAATATAGTCAGTACTTCTATGAGAACCTTGCACTGCAGGCTGGGAGCTCTCACCACCTTCATGTGTCCCATTAAACACAGGTTGGGGCTCTACCTCAACATGAACTTGTTGCTGATCAGGGCTTGGGTAAACACACTACTTGCCTTTATCAAACACACCCTTATACACCAGATCCTCCCTAAAGGTTACATCTCTACTTACTATGATCTTAGGGCTCACATCATCCACCCTCCATAGTCTCTATCCTTCAACTCCTTTAGGGTACCCTAACATAATACATTTTTGAGCTCTTGGATCAAGTTTGATTTGTTTTACACAAACATAAGCAAGTGACCCAAAACTCTTAAATGATTATAGTCAGGCTTGACACCTTTCCAAATCTCCATAGGAGTTTTCATGTTGATTGCTAATAAGGGAGATCTATTTACAAGATATGCAGTTGTTGTCACTACTTCAGCCCAAAGTGACTTTGGCTTACCTGAATCAGATAATAAACACCTAACCTTGTTAAGTAGTGTTCTATTCATTCTTTCTGCCAATCCATTCTGCTGGGGAGTCCCAGGGATAGTCAAGTGTTTACCAATACATGTTTTTTACAAAAATTACTGAACACCCCACCACAGAATTCCATTCCATTATATGTTCTTAGTCTCTTGACCTTCTTCCCTGTCTGTGTTTCCACCATCCTTTTCCATTCCTTAAACTTTATAAAGGCCTTATCCTTATGTTTGAGAATGAAGACCCATACCCTCCTAGAATAATCATCAATAATGGACAAGAAGTATCTAGCTCCACCTATTGAACTAGTTTGTGTAGGACCCCACAAATCGGCATGAACATACTCAAGCACTTCCTTTGTGCAATGCACACCCTTGCCAAATCTCACCCTAGTAGCCTTTCCAAACACACAGTGTTCACAGAAACCAACTCTACAATCATTTACTTTCTCAATGATCTGTTGCCTTCTAAGCTCCATTAGGCCTTGATCACTTATGTGACCAAGCCATTTATGCCATAATACTACAGGTGATAAACCATGGTGCTCAACAACTGCAGCTAAACTCACCACAGCACTTCCATCTAACACATAGATGTTATTACACTTTCTTGAACCGGACAACATGACTAATGGTCCTTTTATGACTTTTACTTTGCCATTTTTCAAACTAACAGCATAACCTTTACTTTGAAAGGTCCCAAGAGAGATTAGATTCCTTTTAAGTTCAGGAATGTATCTAACTTGGTCAAGAATTAACTCCACCCCACTTTCTAGTTAATGAGACAGAGCCAATACCTTGAATCATGCATGGCCGATCATCACCTAGTTGAACTGTGCTAAGGTCTGACATCTTGATATCTCTAAAGAAATCCTTGCATGATGTCATGTAATACGAGCAACCCGATTCCATTATCCATTCTTGAGTTGAACTCCCTTTGGACACAGTTAAGACCTCAACACTTTCATAACCATCAGTACTTCCATCAGCAGACATATTACCTTGGTTTCTCTACTGATATGATTCTAATTGTCTTTTCCTTTTATCCGGGAAACCCCTCTTAAAGTGCTTATCTGAATTGCAGATATAACACCTTTGTTTGTACTTTGACTTGGATCTTGCAGCCGTTTTAGATTTAGGTGTTCTTGCCTCTGATCTTCCCCTTACAAAGAGACCATCACTTGACTCCTCTTTGACATCGGATCTTCGTTTTAATTCTTTTGAATTTACGGCTGCTAGAACCTCCTCCATGAACAGGGACTCCCTTCCATACATTAGTGTGTCTACAAAGTGCTTATAGGCCTGTGGCAGAGATGCCAATAAGATGATTGCCTGGTCTTCATATTCTAATTGGACCTTTATATTTTCGAGGTCAAGAACCAGCTTATTGAACTCATCTACATGATCATCGATGGTCTTCCCGAGTGCCATTTGGAATGTATACAACCGTTTCTTGAGGTATAGTCTATTAGCCAAAGACTTTGTCATGTACAGACCTTCAAGTTTGGTCCAAACACCTGCTGAAGTCACTTCCTTGGATACTTCCCTCAAAACTCGATCTCCTAGACTTAGGATGATCGCGCTATGAGCCTTCTCCAAGATATCCTTCTTCTTCTTGTCTGAGAGAGTTGCAGGTAGGCTATTCTCACCTTTTAGCGCATCCACCACACCTTTGTGTACTAACAACGCTCGCATCTTAAGCCTCCATAACCCGAAATCGTTTTTCCCATCAAACTTTTCGATATCAAACTTTGTTGATACATCCTTCAATCGAATTGAACTATCGCCTGAATCTTTGCAATGAGAGCCGAACAAGGCTTTGATACCAATTGTAGAAACGATAGTGAATCCACACCAAAGATTACAGAATGATTAACACTTTTAATGAAATAAAATCAACAAGATCAACTCAATTATTACTATAAATTCTCAATTACAAGGAAGAACAAGATGAATTTGACTTGTGAAAGTCAAAGTGGTAACTAACTTTGGAGCGTATTAACCGACTATTAATACTTGACAATGTTCAACACTAACCCAAGAATACAGAAAAACTACATAACTAGTCTGTGTTCTAGTGATCTCACAAAAGGGACCGATAACTTCTCATGGAACAAGATATGTATGCAAGTCTCACACGAAACAACATGAAACATGCAACAAAGGTCTAATTAAGAAATTAAAAAAAATTGTTGGGATAGAAGCAAGTGAAAATGGTTATATAAAGGAGTTTTTTTAGAGGAAAAGGGAACATTGATTTACAAAGTGATGGACAAATTCATCAAATAGAATCGGTTTATTATGTGCATGCATTAAGAAGGAACATACTTAGTATAGAACAAATGGCAAGACAAGTATTTGAAATTTAGTTTTGTGGAAACAAATGTTGTGTTAAGAAGAAACTGTATAAGAAAAGAAGCAAATAAAGATCATGAACCGTTGGAAATGTAAATATCGCAATCACCCTCCCTATATGTGTCCTAATTACAAAATTAAGCGGGAAAAGCAAGAAAAACCAACAGTTATACCTGTGAATACTACAGTCACAAAGAGTGATCAAGATAAGGCCACACTATGGAAGCATTTTGAGAATATCTCAACAGAAACCGACAAGCATCAGCAAGTACAAACAAAGAGAAAGGACCAATCTTATATCCCACTCAAGTATCATCATTACAAGATTGCATCACCTTTATCCCACTCAAATATGAGAACCTGGGATTTTCAAGCTGCATTCGTGTCCGCATGTCGCGCGGGCGACGCATTGGTTCAAGAAAATTCCAACCTAAAAACATGTTTTCTGCCCCCCCCCCCCCCTACGCCAAAGAACAGAAGGATTGGCAGGATAAAAAAAACTACCTCCTAAGAATCGAATCAAACGAGAAGAATAGAAGATATGCAAGGAGCTAAACTTAAGGTGTTAATTGTTGGAGTAAGTTTAGCATGTATATTTTAACTATATGTATTATGTAAAACAATGATGATAACAGCGTTTAACAGTTATTGACAGTTAGTATTCAACCGGCATGTCGGTGGGTAGTTACCGTTTAGTAAGGGTATAAATACCCTCTCCTGTGTATGTTTAACAGTGTGTGTTTGTTATTTCTTTCCATTAATTTCCCTTCTATACGTGCGTGTATATACAGAAAATCAAAGAGGTAGTCATTGATCACAGAAACATTGAACATCAACATTTTATTGATGCTTCTATAAAATCATTACTACATTGGATTTTTGACACTTTCTATTCTTTTTCACATTTATACGACAACTTAATTTGATAACATTTAACAATTAAGTCGTTGATATAATGCAGTCATGGGCCGTTAGGATTTAAGCCTCGGCTAGGGTGCTTTCTTCATGCTTATGGTCCGACGTATGACTTTTCTGCAAATGTTGCCTACCTGGTTACTTTAAGAAATGACAAGGTAGGTTTTTATTATGGTTTTATATATATATTATTATTATATTTTTGTGTCTTTCAATTAATAACTAGCTTTATCAATAAAGACATTGCTTCTTCATGGATTGGTTCCTCAAAAACCGGTATGCCACTAGCAACATAACCATTTGCATTACAACTTCAATTTTGAAAGAAAAGACTGAATATATTGCATGACTTTTTTTAATTTTCGTTTGGAGAATAGATGGAAATTTTCGGATCTGAACTCAATAGAGATGATGCAATTGTTCTTACCGATACATGCTCTTAGACTTCAACACTAAAATTGATTAACTACTTTATGCCATCCTGGCTTTCTATGCTATCAAAGAGGGGATTTTGCTATAGTTCTTTATATCTTGATGTATTCTGCACCTGATCATATAGTTTTGTAAATATATAGCTTATGTTGTAATTTATTCTATGGTTAATGGATTTTGATTTTAGGGTGAAGTTATTCTACAAAGTGTATTTTTGCAACAAAGTGTGAGAACAAACAATGAGGCTAAAAAAGTCACAAAAAGAATTATATCTCACAATCTAAATTGAATTTTAAAAAGGTACTTCGGAGTCTTTGTTTCTCTTGTCGTCCTCTTTCAGAAAAAAAAAAAAATTTCATTGTGTCTTTTATGACACAATGATACAATGACGTCATTGTGTCTTTCATAAATGACACAATAAAAAAAATTAATTTTTTTTTATTTTTTTAGTTTTTCGTTTATTTTTTTTCTTAGAGAGGACGGCTAGGAGAACAAAAGCTCGGAATTACTTTTTTGAAATTCGATTTAGATTGTGCGATATAATTTTTTTGTTACTTTTTTTGACTTATTGTGTCTTCTCACACTTTGTAGCAAAAATACACTTTGTATTTAAACATTTTTCTTGATTTTACATCAAAAAAGCTCGCCTTGAAGTGCGGGTGCGCTTATTAGTTATTATCAAGTGTTATTATTAATATAAAAGTGAATTTGCGTCCATGTTCATGCATGCACTATGAAATTGTGTAACCTTAAAATTTTAAAGTGATTGCTCCAATACTAAGGGGCGTTTGATTCGCGAAATTTGTTGGAATTAGAATTGTAATTTGAATTGGAATTTGAAGGAATTGTATTTGAAATTCAATAGTTTTCAAATGATTTGAAATTCAATGAAAATGGAATTTATAAACGGAAATTAAATTCCAAATGTATTTCTAGTGATAAAACACTTACAAAGGAACTGTAATTTATGACTCGTTGCAAACCGTCATCACCTCCATTACCATTGATCAACGCCGCTACATACCACCGACTGTCGCCACCGTCACCGCCGACAATCGACCGCGACCACCAACCGCACCCAACGACCGCATCCGTTGCGGAAAACTGACCGTACCCCGCCGCCGCCACCAACTGATCACGCCCGTCGTCGAGAACAGACAGTCTCCGTCGAGCGCGCCTAAACCGACGCGATTCGGCAACGGCGGCCGGTGACAGTTGATGGTCAGGGGTGGCGGCGATCGGCGATTGGGGCAAACGGTGGTCGGCGACAGCGTTATTAGGCGTCGGCGGCGGTAGGGGTTGGTGTCAGTTGGAGGGCGGCGGCGGTCGGTGGTCTGTCGGTGACGGGCGACAATAGGCAGTCGGGGGCGGCGGAGGTCGGGGTCGGCGACAGGTGGCGGTCGGTGGTAAGGGGTGGCGGTTGGCGGTCTATCGGCGACGGGCGGCGGTGGCGGTCGGGGGCGGCGGTTGGCGGTTTGTTGGCGACGGGCGGCAGAGGCGACGGGCGTCGGCGGTCGGGGTCGGCGTCGGGCGGCGGTGCTCGGCGAGAGTCGGCGGTCGTGGTCGGTGGCGGCGGTCGGAGGTCGGCGGCGTCAATCGGTGGGCGGGGTGGTAGGTGGCGGTTGCTGGTGGAGGCGGGGGTCTATGGAATTTAAAATCGTTCAATATTTGGAAGGATTTTGAAATACTTCATTTGAAGCGATTTGAGGGAATTAATTCCAATTTCAATTAAAATTTCTTTCTCAACCAAACACGTTGAGAATGGAATTGAAATTCTAATTATAACGAATTTCTACCAACCAATCACAATGACCAATGGAATTGAAATTCCAATTTCATTAAGTTCCATTGAATTTCTGCATTCCAAACGCCCCCTAAGTATGATATTCGTCAATAATTAAATTTCTCAACTGATCAAATCTGCAAGGAGTGATTGATTTGTGTCTTTGTTTTGATTCATAGTTTTGTTTGGATATTTAAGTTTTTGCAACAATCGTATCGTTAATTCTTTATCATCATTATTTAAAGAGGACTTCTAAGAAAGCTTTATCACAAATATGGATCGAGAGTCAAAGGAGTAAAAAAACTAAGATCTGTTGAACAAACTCAAAACAATACTCGAGATACAAGAACAAAGCTGAACTCAAAAACCTACAAGAACCACCAATCACCAACTCGATGATTTGAAAGAACTACAAAGCAAATTAAGCACTGTGAATAGAGCTGCAAACGAGCTGAACGAACAAGCTCTTGTTTGTGTTTGTCCATTAAGAATATAACGTATTTATAACTGTTCACGTACACTTATCGAACGAGATTTTTGTTTGTGTTCGTTCATGTAAGTAAATGAACGTGTTTATGAACTGTTCCAAACAAACACAAACAAATGTTAATGAATATAAATAAACACAAATGAAAGTTATTAAACATAGACAAATACAATTATCATACATTCATTTTATAATAAAATCACAAACATTACTCAGAGCACCAAAAATAAATAAGTACAAAATGTAATTATCACAGACAAAATATTTAAATGAACGTACACAAAAGAACGTAAACAAACACATATAAACATATAAAGAGTCCACAACAGATACGGGTGACCCATGTATAAACTAGAGATATCAACCGATGATTTTCATTAATCAGGAGACGAAATATAAATACAATTAGAATATCCTAAAGACTAGGAAGAACACAACAAAATAGAAAGACTAAATAACAAACTATTTTATTCGTAATTATACACAACAAATTGATATTAGGGGGAACCAATTTTATCTCTAATAGGCCCCCGCAAGATGGACGACCGTGGAAGTAGACCAATCTTGGACATGAGATGATGATTTCGTTGCATGAGCAACGGTTTAGTTAAAACGTCGGCAAGTTGATCATCCCCGGCAATGTGAGTGACTCTTATTGACCTGGCTTGAACTTTCTCCCATACAAAATGGAAATCTAGTGCAAGATGCTTTATTCGGGAGTGAAAGACCGGATTAGCGGAGTAGTGTGTTGCACTTATTTTGTCGCAATAAATGGTCGGGGTGACAATGGATGTGTAGCCAAGTTCAGATAGTAATGATATTAACCATTGCACCTCTGTTATTGTGGAAGCCACAGCCCGAAATTCAGCTTCGGTTAAGGACCGGGCCAAAGTTGGTTGACGTTTGGAGCTCCAAGAAATCGGGTTTGAACCAAGATAAACAACATAACCTATTGTGCTGCGGTATGTAAGTTTATCACCAGCTCAGTCTTTGTCGGTGAAAACATGAAGTTGAAGTGGAGAATGACGCCTAAGTAAAAGTCCATGATGTAAAGTACCATGCAAATAACATAGAAAACGTTTCAGGGCTGCCCAATGATTATCTATTAGAGAATGCATAAATTGGATAGTTTGTCAACCTTAAAGGCAATATCAGGGCGTGTGAGAGATAGGTACTGAAGAGCACCAACAAAGGCCCGATAGTCGGTGGGAGAGGTAAGAGGCGTGCCTTTAGTTTTAGTAAGCTGAAACGAGAATGACATGGATGTGGATGCCGGCTTACATTTGCTCATGTTGGCCCGTGTAAGAAGATTAGAGATGTATTTGCTTTGAGAAAGAAAAAGACTAGTAGGGTAAGGTAGGACTTCAACCCCTAGAAAATATGATAAATTTCCAAGGTCTTTAAGGAAGAATCGAGTGGCAAGAGTATGAATGAAGGAGTTTATGAAAGATGAACTAGGACCCTTGATGATGCATAGACAAGAATGAAAATAGGAGAAGTAGTAGATTTGTTAACAAAGAGGGAGGGGTCGGATATGGTTGGTTTGAAATGAACCGAGAGGAGGTAAGACTTAAGTTCATCGTACCAAGCTCTCGATGCTTGACAAAGGCCATAAATGGCCTTGTTAAGTTTATAGACATGATATGGAAAGGAAGAATCAGAAAACCAGGGGGTTGAGTCATGTATACGGATTTAGTGAGAGTGCCTTGGAGGAATGCATTATTGATGTCAAGTTGCGAAGTGACCAATCATGAGATGTTGCTAGAGAAAGGATTAGACGAAGGGTAGCTGGTTAACTACAAAACTAAAAGTTTCAATGTAGTCTAAACCAGGGCATTGGTGGAAGCCTATAGCGACAAGCATAGCTTTGAGGCGGTCTACGGATCCATCAGGTTTGAACTTAGTGCTGAAAACCCATTTTCAACCTACAATGTTAGTTGTAGAGTCGGGAGGGACAAGAGTCCAAGTGTGGTTATGTTTAAGAGCATCATAATCTTCTTACATGGCTTGACGCCATTTGGGTTGTTTAAATGCTTGGGTAATGTTTGATGGTTCAGAAAAAAGGTTGAGTAGTGGTCTCATAAAGAACAAAATTAGGGTTGTTGTACTTAGGGTTAGGTTTGCATACCTAATGGGTAAAAGGCGAAAAAGGAGGGGGATTGTGTGGTGGAGAACTAACAGGTGGGGGAGTGGATGGTGGAGAAATGAAGTTGGGAGATATATTTAAATGGGATGTAGAAGAATCAGATTCATTTGTATGATAATAGGCTGAATTATTTTATAGGGTTGGAACAAAAGGTTTAGGACGTTTGGGTTAGTGCTGGTAAGTGATAAGAGGGGGAACAGATTGGGAGGGTGGGGTAGTAGGAGAAGATGATGCAGAAGGTGGGATAGTTTGTAGAGTGAGGGGCAGCCAAGTGTCGAGATGGGGAGGTGATAGAGTAGTAGATTTTACGATAGACTCATACGGGAAAACATGTTCAACAAAATAGACATGACGGGAAGTGTAAACACGGTTTGTTAGAGGATCGAGAAGATGATAAGCACTTTGAGAGGAAGAGTAACCCACAAAGATGCAAGGTTTAGATCGTGATTGTAACTTGTGGGTAAAGTATGGGCGAAGCCATAGGTAGGAAATGCAGCCAAAACTACGTAGCTTATCGTGGTTGGGAGACTTATGGAAGAGACGGTGAAATGGAGAGTCATTTTGAAGAGTGGGAGTGGGTAATCTCTTAATGAGATAAGTAGAAGCAGAAAAAGCAAAAGGCCAAAATTTAAGCGGCAATTTAGCATGAGAAAGAAGGGTGAGACCCGTTTCAACTATGTGATGATGTCGTCTTTCAGCATAAGCATTCTGCTTGGGTGTATGTGGTGGAGAGGTTAGGTGAGAAATACCACAAGAGGCAAGATGATAGCAGAGTTTCATGTATTCACCGCCATTATCAGAAAATAATTGTTTTATTTTAGATTGAAAATAATTTTCAACTAAATGTTGAAAATGAATAAAAGTAAAGAGTGATTCAAATTTGTGTTTAAGGGGGTGGAGCCAAATTTATTTTGTAAAGTGGTCAACAAATATTATGTAATATTTAAAATCATACGATGTAACCGGAGAAGATCAAACATTGGAGAATAATAATTGCAATGGTGCATTAAATGTAAGAGAAGAGGCATGAAAAGGAAGTTTATGAGTTTTATTAATGCAGCATGAGTTACATGAATCTTTAAAAGATGAAATAGATGAAACTGCAGAGGCTAACTGTTGCATGACTTGAAAATGTGGGTGTCCCAAGCGATAATGCCAAAGGGAACCTTTATTTGGCTGCAAGTGAAAAGAAGTAAGTGGCGATGTAGAACGAAGCTCGTGAATTTCGTGATTAGCTTGTCCCTGAATGAGGGGTTGGCGGGGTGTGGTGGTCTTTGATTACAAAGCTAAAAGAGAAAAATTCTATTAGTTTGTTGTTGTCAAGGCATAAACGAGAAATAGATATGATATTACGAGAAATAGATGGAACGCAGAGGACATTATTTAAAGTGAAAGAGATGTTAGAAAAAGAAAGTATAATAGAGCCAACATGAGTAATAATAAGGGACGAACCATCACTAATGACAGGTTCATCGGTGCCATCATAGGGAGTGTGCAGAGCCAAAGCATTCAGATCATTAGTAATATGGTGTGAGGTGCCACTCTCAAAGAACCAAGTTAGATTTAAATTGGTAGTAGGACCTATGACAACCATCATATTACTTGTGGTTTGTTGGTTGTTGTATGTTTTGGCAATGAAGGGAGCACAATGTGTGGGTACTGCTTTTTGAAGGCAAAACAGGAAGTTAAAGAGTGCCCTTTGTCAAAGCAGAACTGACATTTACCTAAAAAAGGGAAGCTGTATGTAGTGGTTTGAGAGGTCGGTAATAGCCCAGCAGCGGAAGAGGAGCGGGGGTTCCAAGGCTTGTCTGAAGACTTGGTGTGGGCTGCGAAAACAATAGTAGGCTAATGCAAGCTGGTAGTTGGAGGGGTCCGTTGGGCTAAGGATAATCCATGGTTAATGAGCTTTTCATGGAGCTCATGAAAGGAGATAAGGGTGTCTCTAGCATGGATGGCATCAATCACTGGTTTGTAGGAGGTCTAGTCTAAGAAGACAGTGGAAGAGGTCCTGGCTGATACCATATAAATAGGAGATATCAATCGATAGTTTTCATTAATCCTGAAGATGAACTATAAATACAATTGGAATATCCTAAAGTCTAGGAAGAATGCAACAAAATATAAAGACTAAATAACAAACTATTCTATCCGTAAGTATATACAACAAATTGATTATTTTAATATTAGGGGGAAACAATTTTATCTCTAATACCATGAAGGCATGAACACCCAGTGACCCTAGTCTCTTTTATAGACAATATGGGTCAAGAACCGGCTCACTCGGATTCAGCTTTAAGCCCACTCCAACTGCATAAAGCCCAGCTTCAATCCTGCACTTTAAGCCCACTCTTACTGCACAAAGCCCAGCTTCAATCTTGCACTTTAACTTCCATCGAAGCCCAACAGCATCAAAAACTCAGAAACCATATTGAACACAAAAAATACAAAATATATTAGAGAAACAAACAAAAAAGCAGTAGCTAAGAATTGTACAAGATAAAACAAGAAGAAAACAACGACACTATTTTTTAACAAGCTACTCAAGTCATACCCTCATATTCTACGTGAATAAGTTGAATATTTTTCCTTTATCAACAGTTGGTGTATTCTTCATCTAAGATTTTTGTACTTAAATAAGATGGTGACATCAGTTGACAAAAATATATTTACGGAAAAAATAGTAAACTATGTGATCTTTCTTGAATATAAAGATGCCCCTATAACTTGAAAAAAGCATCAATAACGAATTTTGTCGTTCACTTTACTAATCATTATGAATTGTAAATAAATTAAAAAAAAAAAAACAAAGGGAAAAGGTCATCTTTTGAACTTGCTTGGAGTGTGGAGAATTCAAAGACACGACATCCTTTAATGTAAGAAAACACATACCATCGCTGACATTTTGTTTTTCTTTTCATTCATCTTTTAGCTGTAATATCCAATTTTTTTTTCTTTTCATTCATCTTTTAGCTGTAATATCAAATTGGATTCTAATTTTCATAATACAAATGGGCAGGTGGCTGCATAGTACCTAGTTAAATCTTGAGTTTAATAAATAAAAGAAAGGAAGAGAAATATAATTAACAAGAGATGACAAAGAGATAAGAATGGAAAGATATAATTTAATTTTTTGTTTTGAAGTTTGAATGTCTAAAACAATTTATGTTTTTTCGTTGTCTGGATATCTATCGATAGAATGTTACAATTTCAAGTTAAGTTGAGTTTTTTTCACTAAAATTAAAATCATCAAAATTTCAGTGGAAAAGAAGAGAAAGGATGTGAGTTAAAAAGGGAAAATGTTTCAGAAGAATGGAAATGTTTAGAACCAAAATTGTTTCGAAAAGATGAAAAGAAAATTTGACGCAATAAAAACTATTGTAGAAGCTAGAGTAACATCTTGTGAACTTTTTTGCACGTAAAATGATAAGATTAGAAAGTTCAAGGTTAGAAAGGAAAAATTCAAAGAAATAGGTTTTTGGTCTCGCTCGCGAACTGCGACACAAGCGTAACAAACTGCCATGAAATTGATTAGGGTTTTTGGGATTTTGGGTTGCATAGCGGACCGCTATGCAACCCTGTAATAGTCCGCTATGTGTTCCCACGCAAAAACCTCGTGTATTAACAAGTGGAATGCTGACGAGGACCGAGAGTGTGACACATGTTATCCTAGAGTGACACATGTCTGATGATGATGCTTTGAAAGCGACATGTATCAACACGTGTTAATTTTTGGTTGGCTGAAAAGATTTTCGGCCTCCATGGTTGGATGGCGGACTGCCATCACCATGCTTGACGGTCCGCCATCGCCATGCTTCACACATCCTTATTTTTTAAATAAATGAATATAATTCAACCCCAAATGTTGATATACTTCCCTAAGAAAGGATCTGATAATCATTGAATTTGATTACCTTAATATTAAGGAACAAAGTATTTTTACAGAAAATGAGAATCAAGTAATGATGTTAATTATTTACAAAGGTTTTCAATAAGACACTCGATGGTTTTCATGGACTCTGATATAATTTCATATAAATACAATTGGGACCCCTTTGTATGATACCAATCAATCTGGTTCACACACCCTGGGGTAGCCCGAATCCGAGGTGTGACAGCTAGGAAGGCTTCAAAAGTCAAGAAGCATTTAACAGTTAAGAAAGAATCAATAGTTAAGAAACAATCAGCGGTTAAAGGGGATCCAAAAATCAATAAACCTTCAACGGTAAAGAAGGCTTCAAAAGTTAGAAGGCCTTCAACAATAAAAGACCTCCGAAAACAAATAAGGTGGTTGAAGTCAAAGGAAAGTTGGAAGTTAGAGTCTCTCCACCTAAAAGATATAGATCAACATGGATACCCAAAACCCCACCTTCCGACAAATCAACTTCTAAAACATAACCATCCGTAGCTAAAGCCTCTTTATCACCCAAACTCAAACAAGTATAGAGATTCAAAGCAACTACTTCTAATAAATATTCCAAATCATTAAAGCTTATATCCTAAAATATCAACCCAAATTAACTTTAAATAAGTTTAGTTATTTTACTGAATTTAGAATACCCAAGATAATCAAGGCTTGAGTCCCCATTTGACAATAATCTTTTTTTATCCTATGAATAAACAACCACAAGTTAAGAAAATTATGGATTGTAGATGGTAGTTATTCGAGGCACATGACTGGAGACAGATCTCTTCTAAGTAAGACTGAATCATTTGATGGAGGATTTGTTGCTTTTCATAATGATGCAAATAGAGGTTATATTACTAGAAGAGGATCAAAGTAATGGTAATGTAAGCTTTGAGAAGGTGAATTATGTGAAGGAACTAAGTTATAATCTCTTGAGTGTGTATTAATGTGTGATCAGCAATATGATAAGTTGTTCACACCTCATGAATGTATTATCCTAACACATAGGTTCATTACTCCAAACAATAAAATTTTACTAAGGGCGTCCAAAAAACAATATGAACATACTTGATATGAGCAGGGCAGCTCCTTTAGGGAATGTATCATGCTTCACATGAAATGCATATCTTGATGTATCATCTCACTGGCATAGAAGACTAGGCCAAACATGATCTAGTAAAAGGTTTACTAAACCAAGAGTAGAAGGCGTATACACTAAATGGTGCTTGCTCATGCATAATCAATAAAATGAGCACATAAAGGAGTGGTTATGCATGTATTAAAAAGAAAGACCTCTACTATAAATGTAAGGTTTTTTTTTAATTAACCAGAAACTTTATTACTCCTAATGCCATCTAACCTTACACTTACAATGATTTAAACTCACATAACTTTTATTTTATGGATAGTAATAATCAATGTCACTAGACTATAAGATAATTTAATCATCAATACATTTGTTTAGGGTAAACTTGACATTTCATTTAATAATAAGACACTTACTAAGAACAATGATATTTTATTAATTTTTAATATTTATGACTAAATTTAATTATTTAATAGCATATTATTTAATATGCTTCGATCTATAATTATGATTATATTAAATTTAATCATATTAATAATAATAAATTTATTATTATTATTATTATTATTATTATTATATTATTATTATTATTATTATTATTATTACTATTATTATTATTATTATTAGTATTATTATTATTATTATTATTATTATTATTATTATTATTATTATTATTATTATTATTATTATTATTATTATTATTATTAAGAATAGCAACAACAATAACGTTAACGCAGTCGTGGGAGAATGGGGTGACTAGGGCGATTTGGGTTTTTCTAGGGTTTCAATCAAAATCTTGTTTCTTCTGGCTTGATCGATCGATCTTCTCTTGTTTGTTTAATCCTAATCATTCTTGCTACCAGTTTGTGTAAAAATCCTGTGATTTTGTTGGCGGCAACCCTAGGGTTTGAGCGATTAGGGATTCTTGGTTCTTGATCTTAGTTCTTGGTTCTTGATCGTGTTTCTTGGTTCTTGATCGTCCTAATCATCTTTTCTTGAATCAGGTTGTTAGGAAGTTTTGATTTCTTGGTTCGGTTAGGATTTAGATTTGTTTTAATTTTTGGGTTTCGGATAGGGTTTATTCAAAACCAATCAATCGGTTGTTTGGGTGTTTCTTCCTGTTCTCTCATCTAATTCGTTCAGTGATGTAAGAAGTGATCTAGGGTGTCATAAAGTTTATCTGATTGAGTTCATCTTGGTCTACTGTTCTTGTGACCTTCTTCTATCATCTGAGGGTTTCTGTTGATTGGAATTACTTTGAATATGGATCAAATTAAAGTGGGATCTAAACCTTCAAGTGCTCGTAAAGTCAAATTCAAAGATGGTTGTGATCTGATACCGGAGGGAATTGCTACTAAGGTGGTGAGTATTGATGGAAATCCTCTTCTCCCTCGCCGTGGAAAGTTTTCAAAACCTAATACAGGTATGGATTATCAATTTGATGTCTCAATTGGTAAACACAATAAGAAAGAGAAAGGTGACGGGTTGGGGATTAGTACTCAAAGGGATGATAATGGGAAGGATATAGTTTAGAGCTCGAATAAGGATACTGCACAAATATTATATGTGGATAAAGTGCAATCTGGTATGTCGAAACATCAAATCAATTTTAGGTACTTAGAGCCACTAGAGAAACAAGAAGGGGTAGATGTAATTCTCTCGAAGGAATCAGTTAAGCTTGTTTAGGATAGATTGGCATGCACAGTGTATGGTTACTTTTTGTGGGATAGAATCGCCTATCCAGTTGTTGAACATTTTGCTAGGATGAATTGGTAGAAGTTTGGGTTATAAAAAGCTATGATGAATGCAAATGGCTTCTTCTTTTTCAAATTTGTGGATCATAGAGGTATGCTTGATGTGCTTGAAGGGGGTCCATGGATGATAAGAAATAAACCTATCATTTTGAATACGTGGTCCCCTACTAGTACACTTAAGAAAAAAGATGTAACCAAAGTTGCGGTTTGGGTTAAACTCCATGATGTTCCACTCGTTGCTTATACCGATGATGGTTTAAGCATGCTGGCTTCTAAAATTGGTTCTCCTAGGTTGCTTGACTCTTACGCCAAATCTATGTGTTCTGATACTTGGGGAAGGAGTAGCTACACTAGGGCTCTAATCGAAATCTCAGCTGAGCATAATTTTAAAGATGTCTTATCTATGGCTATTCCTGGGTTGGATGGTGACAGCTATGTTACAGAGAATGTTACTGTGGAATATGAGTGGAAACCCCCGAGGTGTGCTCATTGTTGTGTGTTTGGGCACGGTACTGATAATTGCCCTAAACAGGTTGGTTCTACATCTAAATCTGTCCCTAAACTTAAAACTCTTATAGTTGATGAGGACGGGTTTACTGAGGTTCAAGGCAGGAAATCGGCTAAGCAAAGTGGATTCAAAGTGAAAGATCAAAAACCAAAGTTTGAATATAAGCCGTTGGATTATAAGAAGATGGTAGGCACTAAATCTTAGTCTGCAAATAAGAAGGTTGGTACTACAAAGTTTTAGATTGGCAACTCCTTTAGTGCTCTTAACATAGAGGCAAAGAACAAAGTGGGGCATGATAAGAATGAAGATTTGGAGGATGAAAAGGTTGAGGTAATTTATGATGAAACTAGAGAGATTTTCAGGTTCACATGCTAAGTTATCTGAAACAGGGGCAAGCACCTCTTCAACAGTGGTCTCCAATGGATAGGCTTACAGGTAGGATTCTCAGCCGGAGGTCCAAGATAGGGAACTTCATTTTTGATGATGGTGGCTGAGGGCTTTAGTTTTTTCTTTGTACATAGATCTGTCTATTATATTGGTCATGTATGTTGATTAGTAATAGACTAGGATGAGTGGTTGTTTTGTTTTTTATTGTTTGTCTTGTTTACATATGTGGGGGATGTCCCATATATGAACTAGTGTGGAACTTATTCTCACTACTTGTTCTTCATTGGACGGTTGTCTATATATAGAATCACCGGGGTAACCCTTTACCCAAAAAAAGCAACAATAACGTTATGTTATTCTATTAGTTACAATTTATTAGTGTATTTTTGTCATGCTATGGTATTTGTAACAATTTCATGATAACATACCGATTATCAAAATACAATGTTCTACATCTGATAAGAAATTTTTATGAATAGTTTTAATGCATTCGTTTTGATTGATCTCCATGACCTAGCAAAACCATATGTTCAATAACACGATCATAACGCTATGATAACAAATAACTAAAGCATGTGTAGATATCTACGAGAATCCGAGTGTCTGTTGAACTCACCAAAACTAAAAGAAACTTAAAACCTATTATTACGGCATTCTCGTATACATTCAAAATCAAATTATGTCGAAGCATAGGTCTAACAGTCTAACCAGCTATTATAAATATTACACACATGAATTGTACGTACAAGTTAGCATAATATCTAAAAGTTGAATAATGAAGCAATATATAATTGATGATAATATACTTTAATCATATCTTATTCTTCCTTCCAACATACATGACAGTATAACGGCAGCTCGATACGTATAACAAGGATTAAGTAAACACATCCTTAGCGTCACTTTCAAATCTCAACTTTCTCAAAACTTACGTCACAATCTTTGACATCTAACTATAAAATTTCTAACCCCATAACCCAACTTTCACAAAAAAGATCAAAAACAAACATCATAGTATAATACAATGGTTCATTATCACATAAATCTTCTCATGTCATTATCACTATCAACAATCACCATCATCATCATCTGCTTATTATCAGCATCAATTCAAGCAAACCAATGGTGTCAAACAACCCCTCATCCCCATCACTGCAACCATTACCTAAGCACCCATGATCACCATCTGCAACCACATCGAAAAGATTTTCGATTAGCGGCGTTAGAAGCCGCATTGGGTCAAGCACAATACGCTCGACAGTGCGCGATCAACCTCGAGAAATATGGTCGTAGCAAACGCAAGAAAGCGGTGTCTAAAGACTGCTGCAAGCTCGTAAACAACACCGTTACACAGCTCAACGAGACACTAATCGGGCTCAAAACGCGTAAAGTCTCCGACTTTGTGGCTCAAACGTGGCTCAGCACTGCACTAACCAACCTTCAAATCTGCTTTTCGGGCTCGAGTGAGCTCAATGTGTCAAGCTTCGTGTCCCCAATCATGACAAGTAACTTGACAGAGATGATAAGCAATGCTTTAGCTATAAACTATAAGTTTTTCTTGAAGAAAATACAAGATTCGGATCAAACGCATGATTTTCCGACATGGGTTAGGAAGAAAGATCGGAGATTGATGGTATCGCAGTCGATTTACGCGAGGGCGAACGTGACGGTGTCGCAGGCGAAGGGGAGCAGGTTCAAGACGATTCAATCAGCTCTTGATTATGCATCAAGAATTAACCGTGGTGATGAAAGATTTATAATTTATATTAAACGAGGTGTTTATAGGGAGAATCTTGAAATTGGGTATGATCTGAAGAATATTATGTTTCTTGGTGATGGACTAAGGTACACCATCATCACCGGTGATCGGAGTATCACCGGAGGTTTTACAACCTATAGCACTGCAACTGTTGGTAAGAGTTTTCAAGAAAAAGTTTAAGTTTTTATGCTGGTTTTGATTTTTTAAACTAATTGTTTAATGATATGTTTTAATTACATTATTATTATTATTTGAGGTGTGGATGGTACTGGATTTATTGCTCGTGGTATAACTTTCCGGAACACCGCGGGCCTAGGGAAAGGTCAGGCTGTGGCGCTCCGGTCCGCGTCAGATCTATCGGTGTTTTATGCTTGTAGCTTTGAAGGGTATCAGGACACGCTCTTTGTTCTAGCTCAACGACAGTTTTATAAAATGTGTTATGTTTATGGAACGATTGATTTTATATTTGGTAACGCGGCGGTTGTGTTTCAAAACTGTATGATTATGGCGAGAAGGCCGCTTAGAGGACAAGCGAATATGATAACTGCTCAGGGTCGTGGGGATCCGTATCAAAACACAGGGATTTCAATTCATAATTCTCGTGTGATGGCTGCACTAGACCTAAAGCCTGTGGTGGGGTCAGTCCAGACCTATTTAGGCCGACCCTGGCAAGAGTATTCAAGGACCGTCTTTGTGAAGACGTTCATTGATTCTCATGTCAATGCACAAGGATGGTCGCCATGGGGGAATACTGACTTCGCGCTTAAGACATTGTATTATGGGGAATATGGGTGCTTTGGGCCTGGTTCAGCAACCCAAAACCGGGTCAAATGGCCTGGATACCATGTTATAAAGAGCCCAACTGAAGCGTCACAGTTCACAGTGGAAAAACTTATATCGGGTCGCGCTTGGCTGCGAGCTACTGGAGTTCCATTCATTGCAGGGTTGTGAGTGCAAATCAGATTAGTGAAATTCGTACATTACATTATTATATTGATTACATTGAATTGATTAATATTAATAAAATTTTCTTACATTATTGATTAATACTCTTAATCTCTTATATTAGCTTTTAATGGATATATTGGGCTCAATGAAGGGTTTTGGACTACTTTTATGTTACTGGACCTTCATGGCCCAAAGTTGAAGATTTTTAGTTTTTTCAAAAGTTTTAGTAGGTCTATCAAGTACTATAAGGGTCTTGGATTACTCTTATGTTGTTATGTCATTGTAACTGTGCTTCAAAGGAAAATCTCGTCTAGTACGATGTTGTGTTTGGAGTCGATGCTATCAACTGATACACGCACTCTGCGTACTTGGCGTAGGAAGGTATTCGAACAGATTCTTCTATTTGGTTTTCGGTTTTATTAGAGACTTGTTGCATCTCTTATGTTTACAAGGCATTTATAACCCAAAAAGTCTACTATTCTTACAATACTTTAAACTGGACCATCTTAGACCCTCTTCTAATTGGGCTCATGAAATCTTGATTGGGCCTAAATCTGCTTCTGATGGACTGACTACTATATCGACCTTGGTTCTTTTAGGCTATAGAATATACACATAACTACACAACTATATAACATTAGAAGCATAATGGAAAATTCAAAATTCGGAACAAGACTGAAGACATATGAACCTAAAGGGATGTTAATGATGTTGTGGCATTTTATTGAATGCAAACTATTTGTATTAAATGATCACAAAGAGGCAACTCTTGTCATCCAATTAAACATACTAATAATTGTTCTTAATTATATAATTTTCTTTTTGTGAAAAATATAGCGGCTCAAGCATAAAAAGATAATAAGAGTTTTAGACAAGGTGTCATGATGTGCTCCAAATTATACATATAAAACACATCAATTGCACATCAATTATTCTAGAAACTCTTACTGAAAATAATGATTGATACTTAAATAGTTCATATTATGTTTTCAGACTTGGGAAAGACCAAGATTGTCACACCCTCAAAATCCACTGGCGGGGTTCTACCACGAGGCG
Organism: Flaveria sonorensis; assembly: GCA_025506505.1. Classification (NCBI taxonomy): domain Eukaryota; kingdom Viridiplantae; phylum Streptophyta; class Magnoliopsida; order Asterales; family Asteraceae; genus Flaveria; species Flaveria sonorensis. Next base: position 10,269,836 of record CM046439.1, read on the forward strand.
CATGACAAACCAGGATCTCAGACACGGTCATATCAAACTACACTATATGTGTTTTAAAATAAGCATTTGACCATAATTTAGAGTAAAACATAGTTTTAAATGTAATCAATGCGGAAGCGTAAACGTTTGTAAAACCATAAATAATGAATGCGCAAAACAAGGAGCCAAATGAAAAATATTAAATGTAAATGAATTTGTTTTCAAACAGTATAGATGATGCATGAACTTCAGATGTCCAACCCTAGCCTTAAACGTGCCAACGACCTGAAAAGAGTGTGTCAACACAAGGTTGGTGAGTTCACAGGTTTAAGATAGTAAATATGCTTGAGCGTTTGCTTGGTAAAAGTAAACAAAGGTATACCATAGGTAGCTAGCCTATATATCGAGTTACTTAGCGTTCAAACCGAAGCTGACTGTTTGTGAGTTGTTTTGCCTTCCGCCATGTCTTATCACAGAAAAATGGTAAGTGTCTAGGTCAATTAAAAACCCGTTCGATCTCCAGTCGAGTTAGCACGACTCGCGGGTGGGGTTTGTCAAACCCAGTAGTACTACCCAAAATTACCTCACTATCCTGTTATTAACGATTCGAGTGTGTAAGGACTTGCGTGATAATGTTTACACTACAGTAACAAGCGTATGCCAATAATACCAAAACCAGATAAAAATAGTTTGCATACTTCTCCCCCAAAAAGGAAAGTAAGTAAAAGTGGGGCCGTGGAGACTCACCTTATATGCGTAGGAAAACATGAAGCATAAAATCCAAAAGCTAATTGTTACCTAATAAATATATGTCCACGAGTGTGTGTACATAATGGTCAAGATGAACCCCGTTGTATCCAAACAATGTAATTGTTAGCGTGTTCAAGAAATGTTTGACAAGTTTAACCAAATTGACTTTTTTTACCAAAGTTGACTTCTATTGACCGGACTGACCCGACGAACTGTTAGTGACTCAAATAAGTGAAAAAATGTTTAGTCATACTCAAATAGCTCAAATAATGATTCACATAAAGCTTCATTTTGGAAATCATTTTTTGAAAAGTTTTTATTTTTAGAAAGTATGACATCGTTACACATGTGCAATCCGTTTAAAGATTATGAATAATATCATGGAAAATATCTCAATTATGCATGTAGCACATCCAGCAATAATCATGTTATCATAACCTAGATTCTTCATCATGCCCAAAGTTTCCTAATTTAAAACATAAGAACACAAGTTGCACAAATTTTATCCAAATCTCCTAACATGTTTCTATGATCATTTCAACATTAATCACATCACCATAACATGTTCTACACATATCATACTCATCATACAACACACCGGGACACAAAAGTTTCCGTAAATAACAAGCATGTTCATACGAAGCGTTTTTCACCATTCGATTATTCCCAATCCATTCTTAGGTTCTAAACATCATATGAAAATCATCAGAACTAATCAAACATGCATAAATCAACATCTATAAACTACTTACCAAAAAATTTTTCTATAATGAAAAGTACCCGAAAACCGAGCCAAAATCAAAAGTTTAAAACATGACTTTTCATCCATTAGCATCAACTAACATCTTAGAACCATCAATTCAATCCAATTTCATCAAAATCATAAAATTTCTACAAAAGCCCCAAATTAAAGTTTTCATTATAATTAAGTCTCGGGTTTTGATCAAAATGACACAAATTCACAAAATCAATCCATACAAACATTATTATATTGAATACTAACACATAATCAATCATCAATTTCAATTAATTTCAAGTTTTGATTCATGTTTATTCATCATGATAATCAAAGGATATGAAATCTAACATAAAACTTACCTGTAATGATGCATAGATGCAAGCTAACACGTTTTTTATGCACAAACAATCCATAATCATCATCAATTGCAAGGAAGAATCAAGAGTGTGTGTGTGTTCTTGTGTGTGTGTGTTTCGAAATGGAGAAGGGGGAAGGGAAGGGGGTGGCCGCAAGTAAGGGATTAGGGTTGGGGGTTGGGTTTTATTTCCTTTTTTACAAGAAAGACCTCCATCTTTTATAAAAATCATTTTAACGTTAGGCGATTGAACTTTTTCTACACCGAAACCATCAAATGTTCACATAATATCAAAAAAAAACATTAATAACATGAAATAATATTCATTTTGCTAGTTCAAAGACAATTTTTATAATAATTAGGCGTTAAAAGCCAAAAATGCGCAAAAACAAGTAAATGCTAGAAAATTCACAATTTTCACAACCAGGCTACATAACTAATCACATAATCATATAACACATAACTTCACACCATATGATTGTTTGAAAACCATTTTGACAAATCACCAACGTTCGGGGACAGATGCCTGTGCGATCCGACAATTCACCGAATTATCGTTACATGAAAGGTTCGTGAATGTTTGTGCAATAAATGACATATTTAATTAAAAAACATTAAATGCATGAATGTATGATTTGAAAACTAAGTTTGTGTTGAGCTGAAAGTGAACAGAAAATGCTGGGTGTCACATCATCTCCTTGTTGAAAGAAATTTCGTCCCGAAATTTAACTGACTCTGGCAAAAGACGGACGAAAATTTTCATGATGTCACATCATCCCCTTGTTGAAGGAATTTCGCCCCGAAATTCTGAACAGGTAAACTTCGGGTATTTCACCTTTATATGATTCTCGTGTTTCAAGGTAAACTCTAGTCCATACTGGAGTTCAAACTAACTTTAATAGTAAAGGTACAATTAAGCTTGAGTGTTTTTGACCACTTGGTCCATGATTTCAACTAGTCCCTCGATGAATCGCAGCTATACGTTAATCTGTTTCCTCCTCAACCGATGTGGGACTTACATCTCCACCCTCTTACGGAGCCCAGCGTCCTCGCTGGCACATCGGTCTGGTCCCTTGCTCTGATACAATTTGTCACACCCTCAAAATCCACCGGTGGGTTTCTACCGCGAGACACGTGACAAACCAGGATCTCAGACACAGTCATATCAAACAACACTATATGCGCTTTAAAATAAGCATTTGACCATAAATCAAAGTAAAACATAGTTCTTAATGTAATCAATACGGAAGCTTAAACGTTTGTAAAACCTTAGATAATGAATGCGCAAAACAAGGCGCTAAATGAAAAATAGTAAATGTAAATGAATTTGTTTCAAACAGTATAGATGATGCATGAAATTCAGATGTGCAACCCTATCATTAAACGTACCAGCAACCTGAAAAGACATGCTAAAGTGTGTCAACATAAGGTTGGAGAGTTCAAAGGTTTAAAACAGTAAATATGCTTAAGCGTTTGCTTGGTAAAAGTAAACAAAGGTATACCATAGGTAGGTAGCCTATATATCGAGTTACTTAGTGTTTCGAACCGAATCTGACTGTTTGTGAGTTGTTTTGCCTTCCGCCATGTCTTATCACAGAACAATGGCAAGTGTCTAGGTTAATTTAACACCTGTTCAACCTCCTGTCCAGTTAGCGCGACTAACACGGGTGGGGTTTCTCAAATCCAGTAGTACTACCCAAAATTACCTCGCTATCCCGTTGTTAACAGTTCGAGTGTGTAAGGACTTGCGTGATAATGTTTGCACTACAGTAAAAACGACATGCCAATAATACCAAAACCAGATAAAACTAGTTTGCATGCTTCTCCCTCAAAAAGGAAAGTAAGTAAAAGTGGAGCCGTGAAGACTCACCTTATATGCGTAGGAAAACATGAAGCGTAAAAGCCAAAAGCTAATTGTTACCTAACAAATGTATGTCCATGAGTGTGTGTACATAATGGTCAAGATGAACCCCTTTATATTCAAACAACGTAACTGTTAGCATGTTCAAGAAATGTTTGACAAGTTTAACCAAGTTGACTTTTTTTTACCAATGTTGACTTCTGTTGACCAAAGTTCACCAGACAGACCCGAAGAACCGTTGGTGACTCAAATAAGTGAAAACATGTTTAGTCATGCTCATATAGCTTAAATAATGATTCATATAAAGTTTCATTTTGGAAATTTATTTTAGGAAAATTTCTATTTTTGGAAAGTATGACATCGTTACACATGTGCAATCCGTTTAAAGATTATTAATCATATCACAGAAAACATCTCAATTATGCATGTAGCACATCCAACAATAATCATCCATAACATATTAACATAACCTAGATTCTTCATCATGCCCAAAGTTTCCAAATTTAAAATATAAGAACACAAGTAGCACAAATTTTATCCAAATCTCCTAACATGTTCCTATGATCATTTCAACATCAATCACATCACCATAACATGTTCTACACATATCATACTCATCATACAACACACGGGACACAAAAGTTTCCATAAATAACAAGCATGTTCATACGAAGCATTTTTCACCATTCAATTATTCCTAATCTATTCTTAGGTTCTAAACATCATATAAAAATCATCACAACTAATCAAACATGCATAAACCACCATCTATAAACTAATTACCAAAAAAAATTTTATAATGGAAAGTACCCGAAAACCGAGCCAAAATCAAAAGTTCAAAACATGACTTTTCATCCATTAGCATCAACTAACATCCTAGAACCGTCAATTCAATCCAATTTCATCAAAATCATACAATTTCTAAAACAGCCCCAATTTAAAGTTTCCATTATAAGTAAGTCTCGGGTTTTGATCAAAATGACACAATTTCACAAAACCAATCCATACAAACATCATTATATTGAATACTAACACATAATCAATCATCAATTTCAATCATTTTCAAGTTTTGATTCGTGTTTGGATATCTAGGGTTCATGTTCATCATGATAATCAAAGGATATGAAATCTAACATAAAACTTGTAACGATGCATAGATGCAAGCTAACATGTTTTTGATGCACAAACAATTCATAATCATCATGAATTGCAAAAAAGAATCAAGAGTGTGCTTGTTCTTGTGTGTGTGTGTGTGCGTGTTTCAAAATAGAGAAGGGGGGAAGGGAAGGAGATGGCCGCAATTAGGGATTAGGGTTGGGGGTTGGGTTTTATTTCCTTTTTTTACAAGAAAGGCCCCCGTCTTTTATAAAAATCGTTTTAACGCTACGCGATTGAACTTTTTCTTCACCGAAACCACCAAATGTTCACATAATATTAAAAAAACATTAATAACATGAAATAATATTCATTTTGCTAGTTCAAAGACAATTTTTGTAATAATTAGCCGTTAAAAGCCGAAAATGCGCAAAACAAGCGTAACTGCTAGAAAATTCACAATTTTTACAGCCAGGCTACACAACTAATCACATAATCATATAACACATAACTTCACACCAATTATGATTGTTTGAAAACCTTTTTGACAAATCATCAACGTTCGGGGACTGATGCGTGTACGATCCAGCAATTCCCCGAATTATCATTACATGAAAGGTTCGTAAATATTTGTGCAATAAATGACACATTTAATTAAACAACATTAAATGCATGAATGTATGATTGAAAAACTATGTTTGTGTTGATCGAAAAGTGACCTGAAATACCGGGTGTCATTAAGATGATCAAAAGAAGCTTAAAGAAGAAGAAATTAAAGAAAACCAAGCTTCAGAATTCAAGCATAGGATCATGCTTCATGAGATACACCCCCATGCCTAGCCTGAAACACACCTCTATGCTTAAATCAACATACCCTCGTGTTTGTTAGTCCGACAGAACAAAAAGTATAGTTCCCCAACCCAAGGCATGGGGACATGCTCCAGGAGGCATGGGGTCGTGCCCCACCATAAACACGGGGCCATGCCTTGTTGAACACAGGGCCGTTGTAACACCTGAAAAGTTTATTAAGAAAAGAATAAAGAAAGAAAAGAGAATTTGCATAAGTGGAGGGGCTAAAGTGTACAAAAGGACAAAACATTATTATTTTATGTTTAAAAGGGGTATGGCCGCCCTTACACCACCTCCTACACTGCTTTTAGTTGAAACAAGAAAGAAGAAAGAAGAATTTTGTGTTCATCTATTTCTAGAGAGAGGAACTGAAAAATTGGTGAAGGTGAGTGTTTACTTGCATTTTTGTTCGGTTTCAGCTGAGTTTTCAGCTTCGGGACCGATTCTTACGTGTTCTTTTATGTTCGGTTGTGTGTTTTGGTGTGTTTAGGTGTTTGAACTCTTTGTGCCCTCGAGTTTGGTGGAGTTGTGCTTGAAGGCTGCAATAGGTGAGTTCTAGATCCTCAGTTTCTGTGTTTTAAACTTATTTGGGGCTGAAAATGCATGTAACTAACTTTTTATAACTGTCAGCATGTTCTGACCTTATGTTTATACTCTGTTTATACGGGTGAATGTATGTTTATGTATGATTTGTTGTGTTTCGTGTTTATATGCTTGTTTTAGGTGCTTGGTATGTTAGATTTAGGTTAGGAACATGTTAAAATGATGATTGAGACTGAAAAATAGTGTAAGTTCGAATTGGCAACTGCCCATGCGCCTAACATAGTGCCCATGCGCCTGGAATTTTGTCCATGCGCCTAAGTCCTTTCCCATGCGCCTACTGCCTAAATGCCTAAGTGAGGTTCATGTGCCCAAGCAGTACTCATGCGCCTAGAAATTTCCTCATGCGCCTAAGTTTCCTCATGCGCCTGCATAGTGCTCATGCGCCCAACATAGTGCTCATGCGCCTAATGCCTTAGAAAATTTTCTGAAATTTTAGGAAATAGAAATTTATGATTTAGCCCTGGGATGTTTTGGTGGTTATGATTGTTGGTGTTATGCATGTTCATGGTCGGTTGTTTATGTTCCCTATTACGTATTATTACGTGACTTTACGTGGTGTGTTTATGCTCGTATACGTAAAGTATTATCATAATTAAGCGAAAGATTATTGATAATGAAAAGAGGAACCTAAAGAATGAATGAAAGTCTTCCAAGCAAAATTTTATAGAGGTTCACAACTCATTGAGAGTTGTTAGCTCAACTGTGTGTTATATAGCATGCGATTTGGCTAACCCATGAGGGTTCACACACAGGAGGGTCAGTCTTTGTGACTGATCGAGACATTCGAAAACGGGATCCTTGTCGCTTGACCCCAAAAGGTAGTTGCTTCGTGCACGATGATGAGGCATAGATTATCACAGATCTAGATAAAAGTGAAAGATAATAATGAAAGAAAGTGCGAAAATAAATGATTATGAACGATGGTGGAAGATAATAAATGAATATTATCTAGTTGTATGTATGATGTATGATGATGTACAAAAGTAAAGAAAGTGTTTTCCGGTAAAAGTAAAGTATTTTATTTATAAAACTAGAACTCACTCAGCAACGCTGACTTTTATGCATTTTCAGTTGGCAGGTAACTTGTTACTGGGGATGGCACGCGGGTGAGGCTACTTGGTGGGCAAAGACTGGCATCCATTCATGCATAATGATATTGTTGTTTTGTAATACAATTGAATAATTATTTTTGTAACTTTTAAAATACAATGATGTATTATTTAGCAACATCAAATATTAATGCATAAATGGTTTTTGATAACTTAATCCGATTCGATGGTTTTATGAAATGTATTGATTTTATATGAAAAATGTTGTGACTGTCCAACTGTGAGGTCTCCGGTATCGGGGCCTTACAAGTTGGTATCAGAGCCAAAGTTTAAGAGAAATGAGTAAATTATTTTAAAAACTTAAACTTAAACTGAGAATGGGAACAAATGGAGGGATGCCAGCCAAAATAGCTATGTGCCATCAGATGATTTATTTTCTTAAAATTAACCGGTATTATGTGCGTGTGCTATCTGATTTATATGCCCTTAGTAGATTTGAATACTGATGTAGTCAGGATAGGAAATTCTTGGGGGATGAAGAGTAAAGTAAGTGGCTAATCACAACTGGCCACTGTAATTAGGGACTTACTATACTTGACATAAACTGAGCTATTACCTTGAATGACCGTGTTGGTGTTTGAATCTTATAGTGTTTAGTAGATGGCTGGTGGTAGATCATTGAAGGCTTCTTGAGGCGGAGTACGGGTGGCTGAGGTGCTGGACCACGTGTCATGAGGACAAAGACTAAGATTGCTGAGACGGCTCCTGTAGAGCCCGAGCTTTATCACCAGGAGGGCGGTGATGAGAGTGCTAACTTGAGAGCCTCAGTTAAGGAGGCGGTTGTGGAGGAAGTTCATCAGGTCATGCAGACGATTCTACCGTCTGTAGTGACCGAGGTTATTAGAGCCATGAGGGAGGATGAGAAGAAGGAGAAAGAGGAGAGAAGGAGAACCGCCAGGCGAAGGGGTGAAGGAGTAGGTCCAAGGGAGATGGAGCAACCAGATACTGAGATGGTTGTCTCCAGTGATGAGGAAGAGGAGGAGGAAGTAGTGCAGGAGACTGTGAAAGGGTGCAGCTATGGAGCATTCCAAAGATGCAGACCCCCAACTTTTGATGGCAATGGTAACGCTGCTGCTGCTCATCGTTAGGTGAGAGAGATGGAGGGTTTGTTGGAGATCAACGAATGTAGCGAGGATCAAAAGGTAAAGTTTGCTACCTATTCATTCATGGACTCATCTTTATGTTGGTAGGACAATATTGTCCAGGCCGAGGGTAGCAGGGCTATCAGGAGGATGAGGTGGAACGAACTGAAAAAGAAGGTGATCGAGGAGTTTTGTCCTCATAGAGAACTTGACAAGATAAAGAGGGAGTTCTTGCAGTTAGAGGCGGGAACCATGACACACCAGCAGTACACAACGAAGTTTAATAAGATGGCAAGACTGGTGCCGGATCAGGTAACGCCGGTGTCGAGGAAGATCAAGAGGTATATCTAGGGATTGCCAGCAGATATCCGCAGGCACATGATTGCTGCCATGCCGACAACCTTTAGCTCGGTGGTGGATTTGGCAAGGAGATTGTATGATGAGAGAGAGGTGGCTATGGTTGAGGTGAGTAGGAAGGATGGTGACGACAGGAACTGGAACGGCAAATGATTTGGTCGTGGTGGTTTCACTCCAAATAACATGAAGGCAAGAACAGATGACCGACGGGTAGTGTCGGCGGGTACAGGGGCAAAGAAATGTGGTAAGTGTGGGATAGACCATGTGGAGGAGTGTAAGTAGGGGTTGAAAGTCTGCTTTAAGTGTCGGAGGCCCGGTCATAAGGCAAAAGACTGTGGGGTGATGAGGTGCTATAATTGTGGTGAAGAGGGCCATCTGAGCAGAGACTGCAAGAAGCCGAGGGCTGAGAGCTCTAGGGAAAAAAAGAGGACCAAGAATGAAGGGCAGAGGGCAGGCGCCAGAGCATTTACGATGACCAGGGAGGAGGCCAGGGTGGACCCTGATGTCGTGTCAGGTACGTTTCTTGTAAACCAAACTTGTGCCTCTATGTTATTTGATTCTGGTGTTAGTAAGAGTTTCATTCTGCTACTTTTTGTGCTAAGTTGCCTGTTAGAAGTAGAATATTGATGAGCCCTTCGATGTAGAAACGGCCATTGGTAAGTCTACTAGGATCTCCGACTTGATAGAGGATTGCGACATAGAACTGGAAGGCCATAGGTTCTCTGCTAAACTATTTATGATGCCCCTAGGTGGATTTGATGTAGTTTTAGGGATGGATTGGTTGGCAGCCTATGAGGCAAATATTGTGTGTCGCAAGAAGATGATCCGACTGAAAGCGCCTGATGGGAGTTTGGTGACAATCTACGGTGATTGAGTTACTACGATTCAAAAGGTGATTTCGATGGTGGTGGAAGAGAAGTGCATGAAACGTGGATGTAGTGCCTACCTGGCTTACGTGAAGGATGTGGTTGCATCAGTACCACAATTGTCCGACATACCAGTTGTGTGTAACTTTCCTGACGTGTTTCCAAAAGAATTACCAGGTGTGCCACCAAACCACGAGATCGAGTTTCGGATCGATTTGATACCTGGTGCTCAACCTGTTGCCAAAGCACCGTATTGATTGGCTCCGTTGGAAATGAAAGAACTGATGGTTCAGTAGCAAGAGTTGATGGACAAGGGTTTCATTCGACCGAGTATCTCTCCTTGGGGTGCTCTGGTCTTGTTTGTAAAGAAGAAGGAGGTAGTATGAGGATGTGCATCGACTACCGAGAGTTAAACAAGTTGACGGTAAAGAACCGATATCCACTACCAAGAATTGATGATTTGTTTGACCAGCTCCAAGGTGCCAGTTGGTTCTCGAGAATAGACCTCCGATCTGGTTACCATCAATTGAAGGTGAAGGAGCAAGATATCCCCAAAACGGCTTTTCGCATGCGTTATAGACACTACGAGTTTCTCGTTATGTCCTTTGGTCTAACTAACGTGCCTACTGCTTTCATGGATTTGATGAATCGGGTGTGTCGACCGATGTTGGATAAATCAGTGATTGTGTTTATTGATGATATCCTAATTTATTCGAAGAGCAAAGAAGAGCATGCCGATCACATTCGGGAGGTATTGGAGACACTCAGAAGAGAGAAGCTGTATGCTAAGTTCTCCAAGTGCGCTTTCTGGTTGCGCGAGGTCTAGTTTTTGGGTCATGTGGTAAATTCTGAAGGGATCATGGTAGACCCGACAAAGGTTGAGGCGGTGATGCAATGGAAGACTCCAAAGACGCCATCCGAGATCCGCAGTTTCTTGGGTTTGGCGGGCTACTACAGGAGGTTCATCCAAGACTTTTCCAAGATAGCCTCACCATTGACCAAGTTGACCCGCAAGGACATGAAGTTTGTATGGGGTCTGGAACAAGAGAATGCTTTTGAGGAGTTAAAGACGAGTTTGACTCAAGCTCCTGTCTTGACGTTGCCTGAAGGGAGCGAAGACTTAGTGGTCTATTCGGATGCTTCTTATTCGGGATTGGGTTGCATGCTAATGCAGAGGGGAAGAGTAATAGCCTATGCATCCCAACAGTTGAAATTCCACGAGGCTAATTACCCTACTCATGACTTGGAGCTAGCGGCTGTGGTCTTTGCATTGAAGATTTGGAGGCACTACTTGTACGGGACAAAGTGCACTATCTTCACTGACCATAAAAGCTTGAAATACTTCTTTGAGCAGAAGGACCTTAATATGAGGCAAAAGAGGTGGCTGGAATTGATTAAGGATTATGATTATGAGATCCACTATCATCTGGGCAAGCCCAACGTAGTGGCAGATGCCCTTAGCCGAAAAGAGAGACCCGAGCCAATCCGGGTGAAAGCTTACCAGTTGGTAATGACCTCCAATATGATGACACAGGTCAAGGGGTTCCAAATGAGGTGTTGAAAGAAGATCGGCTTAACTCATAAAGGATGAGAGGTCTAGTCACAGAGTTAGGTAAGAATACTCTTGGAGTTAGAACCCGCTTTGGGCGGATGTGGATCCCTCGTTATGGAGACCTACGGGGGCGGATCATGGATGAAGCTCATAAGACTCGATACTCCATTCATCCCAATGCTACCAAGATGTATCATGATATGAAGAAAGATTACTGGTGGCCGGGTATGAAACGTGATGTGACAGAGTATGTGGTTAAGTGCCTTACTTGCTTGCAAGTGAAGGCCGAGCATCAGAAGCCATACGGAAGATCCAACCTTTGGATATACCCGAGTGGAAACGGGAGCACTTCTTCATGGACTTCATTACAAAGTTACCACGTACGGCAAGGGGGTACGATACTATATGGGTGATAGTTGACCGTTTGACGAAGAGTGCTCACTTTCTACCGATTTGTGAGACATAATCATCTGAAAGATTGGCGGATCTGTTCATCAAGGAGATTGTGACCCGTCACGGTGTACCAGTGTCAATTGTGTCTGATCGTGACACTCGGTTTACATGTAAGTTTTGGAAGAGATTCCATGATACAATGGGTACGAGGTTGCATATCAGTATGGCTTACCATCCTCAGACAGATGGTCAGTCGGAGAGGACTATACAGACGCTTGAGGATATGCTCCGAGCCTGCGTCATTGATTTTGGAGGAAGCTGGGACGAACACTTACCGTTAGCTGAATTCTCATACAATATAAGTTATCATGCCAGCATTGGTATGCCACCATGAAGGCGGCAAAAGATGGGCAAAAGTCGTATGCTGACAAGAGGCGTAGACCGATTGAATTCAAGGTGGGCGATAAACTTATGCTAAAGGTTTCACCTTGGAAGGGGATCATTTGGTTTAGAAAGAGGGGTAAGCTGAGCCTGAGATATATAGGACCTTTCCGAATCATTACTCGAGTAGGAGAGGTGGCCTATAGGTTGTAGCTACCCGTTGAGTTAAGTGGGATTCATCCAACATTCCATGTATCTCATCTGAGAAACTGCCTAGCTGATGAAGATATGATTGTACCACTGGAGGACATTGAGGTGGATGAACGAATCAATTACATAGAGAAACCAGTGGCAATCATTGACCGAAAGGAGAAGAGATTACGGAATAAAGTGGTTCCACTGGTACGAGTACAGTGGAGGCACAGGAAGGGATCTGAGTCTACGTGGAAGACTGAGGAGGAGATGAGACAGTATTACCCACAACTGTTCGAAGAATGACAGGTTTCGGGGATGAAACCTCTATAAGGGGGGTGGTCTTTTAACACCCAAAACTTTTATTAAGAAAAGAATAAAGAAAGAAAGGAGAATTTGCATAAATGGAGGGGCTAAAGTGTACAAAAGGACAAAACATTATTATTTTATGTTTAAAAGGGGTATGGCCCCCCGTACACCACCTCTTACACTGCTTTTCGGCTGAAATAAGAAAGAAGAAAGAAGAATTTTGTGTTCATCGATTTCTAGGGAAAGGAACTGAAGAATTGGTGAAGGTGAGTGTTTACTTGCATTTTTGTTCAGTTTCAGCTAGTTTTCTGCTACGGGACTGATTCTTACGTGTTCTTTTGTGTTCGGTTGTGTGTTTTGGTGTGTTTTGGTGTGTTTAGGTGTTTGAACTCTTTGTACCCTCGAGTTTGGAGGAGTTTTGCTTGAAGGCTGCAATAGGTGAGTTCTAGATCCCCGGTTTCTATGTTTTAAACTTGTTTTGGGGCTGAAAATGCATGTTACTAACTTTTTATAACTGTCAGCATGTTCTGACCGTATGTTTATACTCTGTTTATGCGGGTGAATGTATGTTTGTGTATGATTTGTTGTGTTTCATGTTTGTATTCTTGTTTTAGGTGCTTGGTATATTAGATTTGGGTTAGGAACATGTTAAAATGATTATTGGGTCTAAAAAATAGTGTAAATTCGAATTGGCAACTGCCTATGCGCCTAACATAGTGCCCATGCACCTGGAATTTTGCCCATGCGCCTGGAATTTTGTCCATACGCCTAAGTCCTTTCCCATGCACCCAAATACCCCATGCGCCTACTGCCCAAATGCCTATGTGAGGTTCATGCGCCCAAGCAGTACTCATGCGCCTAGAAATTTCCTCATGCGCCTAAGTTTCCTCATGCGCCTAAGTGTCATGCGCCTGCATAGTACTCATGCGCCCAACATAGTGCTCATGAACCTAATGCCTTAGAAAATTTTCTGAAACTTTGGGAAATAGAAATTTATGATTTAGCCCTGGGATGTTTTGGTGGTTATGTTTGTTGGTGCTATGCATGTTTGTGGCCGGTTGTTTATGTTCCCTATTACGTATTATTACGTGACTTTACGTGGTGTGTTTATGCTCGTATACGTAAAGTATTATCATAATGAAGCGAAAGATTAATGATAATGAAAAGTGGAACATAAAGAATGAATGAAAGTCTTGCAAGCAAAATTTTATAAAGGTTCACAACTCATTGAGAGTTGTTAGCTCAACTGTGTGTTACACAGCGTGAGATTTGGCTAACCTATGAGGGTTCACACACAGGAGGGTTAGTCTTTGTGACTGATCGAGATGTCCGAAAACGGGATCCTTGTCGCTTGACCCCACAAGGTAGTTGCTTCGTGCATGATGATGGGGCATAGCATATGACAGATCTAGATAAAAGTGAAAATGAATGATTATGAACGATAGTGGAAGATAATAAATGAATATTTTCTAGTTGTATGTATGATGTATGATCATGTAAAAAGTAAAGAAAGTGTTTTCCGGTAAAAGTAAAGTATTTTATTTATAAAACTAGAACTCACTCAACAACACTGACTTTTATGCATTTTCAGTTGGCAGGTAACTTGTTGCTGGGGATGGCACGCGGGTGAGGCTACTTTGCGGGCAAAGACTGGCATCCATTCGTGGATAATGATATTGTTGTTTTGTAATACAACTGAATGATTCTTTTTGTAACTTTTAAAATACAATAATGTATTATTTAGCAACATCAAATATTAATGCATGAATGGTTTTTGATAACTTAATCCGCTGTGATGTTTTTGTGAAATGTATTTATTTTATATGAAAAATGTTGTGATTGTCCACTGTGAGGTCTCCGGGATCGGGTTCTTACAGCCGTGCCCAATAATATCTGAGCGTACGAGCTGACCAACTTTTATGTACATTGTACTAGCATAGGGCCGTGTTTAAACACTCTAGAAAGCCTATAAATAGGACTTCATTTGCAACTTTGAGAGAAGCTTTTGGGAGGTGAAGTGCTGGTGTTCTGATGGATTTCAAAATTTCACGGGTTTTACTTAGAACACTAAGAAGAAAACAGTGAATTCTCCCAAGGATCGATTTCAATCACTCAAATATAACAACAAGTTGTTATATAATCAATACTCATTAATCATAGTGTGGAAGCCCATTATTAGTGATATGATATCTATGTGTGTGTGTGTGTATGATTGTGTGTTTGTATGCTTGAATGCTAGAATGATAATAATCTACTTGTTTGATTGATTATTCAAAAGCTTACAAAGGATTAGGGCATTATGCTATTTATAGCCTATACAAATAGCTATATACAAGTACAAAAATATCCTTATGTAAACTAAAATTACATAAAATCCTAAGTCTAAGTCGTCCGCTGTGGATGATTGACTGTCCGCTGTGAGTGCTAGGTTGTCCGCTGTGGATGTTGAATAAGTTGTTCGTTGTGTCTTAGATGCCGTTGGTTGTGAACACTTGTGTGTTTTTCTTGATCATGTCTGCTATGGAGTGTTCATCCGCTGTGGATGAACATCCGCTTTGGACTGTTCATTAGCTATGGACATTAGTCATCTGTTGCATGTGTGTTGGTCATCCGCTGTAGACACTTGAACTTTTTCTTCATCCGCTGCATAGACTTGATGATCCGCTATGGATAGTAACTCATCCGCTGCCGACACTTTGCAAAATTTCTTTTATCTATAAGCCTGTAAAAGAAATTTAAAAAATAATTGGTGTATGTTATGAATGTTAATGATGCTACTATGTTAGTTAATGTTGTTTGAATGTTAGAACACATTATGTTTGATTATTGCAAGCATTATCCTTCAATGCACTTATTGAGTCCAACAATACTCCCCCTAAGGATGATGTTGCCAATCTTTAATGTGTGCTTGTTACTGTTATATTTGTTATATGTGTTTGTATTTGTGTTTGATTTGAATGATTGCGTGTTTGTGTGTTTGACTTATAATGTTTATTGCATGATTGAGTGATTTGCATGATTGAATGATTTGCATGATTGGATGATTGACTTATAATGTTTCATTAATGTTGTCATCCTCTACCCTTGTTTGTTACTGTTAATGTGTTTGATTAGGTTTTAATTTGAATGATTGTATGATTAACTGATTATGAATGATTGGTTGATTGTATGATTACATGATTGTATGATTAACTGTATGATTAACTGATTACACATGTGTAATCAGATTACCTTGTATGTTTTTATTCAAGTATGTTTGCTAGTATGACTTGTTATTGTGTGATTGATGATATGTTTGATGACATGTAAGAGTGATTGATGCTCTGATGTGTTTATTGTATGTTATGTATGGTTGGATGTTTTGTTTGTTTGAAAGGTTAGGTATGTATGTTTGTTGTTTTTGTTTGTTTGTCTGTCAGAAACCTTTAAGTGTGTGATGGTCCAGCTTCATCAACACTCTTTTGGACTTCAGCTGTGGCCTTCAATGACTCATCAGCATCCTTCTTAGTAATCTGATCTTTTTTAGCTTCATTGACTTGGTCAGTCAAAGGAGTGATCTTCATTGCAATCTAGCAGTTTACAATGTGTTCAGCAAAATATTGTATTCCACTGTTTTGATCATCATACTTGCACTGGATGGAGAGGTGAACCATCTATTCTAGGGTTGATTGATCTAAGCTTTGCACATTAGTGTTGCTAACCAATATGGTTACAACATGATTCCCTTAAGAACTTCCAGGTTGTTGTTGTCTGATATTCTTAATCCAGTAATTCCTTTTATGTGTGTTAATGATTGTTGATTCATCTCAATCCTTTGCTTTAGAGCAGCATTCACATATACTGTTCCTAATATTCTCAACATATGAATGAACTAGTAGCAGTCACCCTTGCATAAGACATCTTCTATTAGTAAAATGACTTGGTCTTCAAATATGAAACATAGGAGGGATGTAGCAGTTTAATCTCCACTGGATCAAAAAGTCTGATGTTAGCTGCTTCTTTGCCTTCAAGCTTTCTCTCCAATACGACTTCAAAGTGGTTTCATCATAATACCACTTTGTGATTAGATGATTGTATTGGTTTCCCTCAATTTTCTTTATTATGAGCTTGAGATCTGATGGTCTCAAAGGATATCCAACTCTTTTCAGAATTTCACTATCAATCTGAGTTGGGGGTTCTTCAATTTGTTTCTTTTGCTTACTTGCCAGTTGTTGCTCTCTTCTCAACTTGGCCAAGTGAAGCTTGTTCTCTCTGTCTGCTTTGGCTTTCATCGCATGATGTTGTCTGTTCATGTAAGTTCTCATGATATGATAGAAATCTGCTCCCTTGGGATTATTAGTCTGATTGACCATCCTTAATTGCATCATGTCTAATCTATCTTCATAGCTCAGAGATCCTAGTTGGGATATGTATGATAGGTATTAGACTAAGCCAGATACTCTCTTTATAAGTACTGCATCCCAGATTTCATCATATTCCAAGCAACAATCTTTCTCTCATCAGCAGATGCTGTTAGTGTTATCTTGTCATACAACTTAACAAAATTGATGTTTTCATTTATCATCTCCCTCACCTCATTACCTTCTGGCCATAGCCTATGAGGCATGAATTGTATTGGTTCCTCAATGGGATGAAGCTCTGGTAGAGCTTGATGATATGTAGATAATGATGAAGATGGATAAGGTATAGAGATCTGTGGCTTCAATGCACTAGTCAGCATGTTCTTGTAAATTTCTCTAGCAAGATCCTTCATTTGAGATAGAGATCTGCCTCATATGATCTGTAAGGCATCCTTGTATGACTCAACTAGCTTTTAACCTGGGAGTATGTCATTTTATTAATCTAAGGATCCTTTGGCAGATTCTTTTAGAACTCTAGTTGATCTTTAATTTCTTTGTATCTCTTGTATGTTTGCTCTTTTTCATTCTTCATGACTTCTTGAAAGTCTTTAACCTCTGAAAGGTTAAGGTGCATGAAAGCATCATAAGGAAATCCTCTTGCCGCAAGCTCTATACCCATAAGGGTTTCAGGATCATCAGGCAGTAGGTCTTGAATGTTTTCCATCTCATCTTCATCTTGTTCTTCATCTCTTCATTAGAATCACTTACAATGATGATGGAATCTTGTTTCTGATCAAGTGTTTGATCTATTTCACCTTCTTCTAACACTGCAGGTTCTGTTTCTTTCTATCTTGGTTCATCTTCATCAATTGGTTTAGCTTTAACCTTGAGAAGTTTGAGTAGTGGAGACTCAGGTTCTTCCAACTATTGAACCTTTTGTTTTCCTTTCTTCAAAAAAGACAAATACAGCCTCTTTCTTTTTCTCTTATAAGTTTTCATTTGAGGCTATAAGGATGATGCTTGATCTTTTGATGTTTCAGTTTGCACCTTTAATGATTGTGCAAACTGTCTGATTAACTCCTTTTGTTTTTCTGATAGTGGGTTCACATGAATAATGCTTGATTCTGCTCTTTGAGTGTCAGGAGTATGAAAATGTTGTCTAAGAATGGGTGAGTAGTGAATGTTTTCAAACGGATTAACTTTCCAAATAGTTGATCCACTGAATAAGTCTCCTTGGGGATAATAATAGCCTTTTCAGTTTCCTCTGTGCTGGTTTCTTCAGCTTGAGACATGATTTGATCTATAAACTGTTCACTCAGGTCTTGTTCTTGACCTTCTTAATGTTCTTCCTCATTCAGTAGAGTGTCAGCATGTTCCAATTCTCTGTTCAACCTTTTAATCTCTTCATTTTGAGCAGAGATTATCCTTTTAACTTTATCAATTTCAGCATCTTTAGAATCTGTTTGCTCAGTAAAGTAGGCAATGTCAAGCCTTGCACTACTAAGATCTTGGTCTTTCACCTTTAATTCTTCTTTTGATTGTTCAAGTTGTTGTTCAAGAAACTGAACAATCAACTTCTAAGCTTTTTTATCAGCCTTGAGCTTCTCAATCTCTTCATCTTTGCTCTTTAGCTTTTCTTTTAACTTTCTTGCTTTGTTGTTTGATTTCTCTATCAGCTTGTTGTACTCAATGAATAAAAACACTTTTGAGTACTCTATTTCTTCTTCAGTAGGGATATCTCTTGCTTGTTCTTCACCTTTAGTTTGTTTAGCAGGAGTACTTTGTTCTTCTTGATCAACCTCATGCATTGATGATGTACCAACCTCTTCTTGATAAGTTCTTGATCTGCTAATGATGCATCAATGTCTTTTAAAAGAGATGATAGTGTTTGCTGATTAGAAAAGTATGGGCTCTGAGGTGGAGAGGGAAAGTGATGTTTGACATGGAGTTGTTCTTGTTCTTGCACATCTTCTAGTGCTTGTTCTTCTTGAATGATTAGTTTTGGTATGGGTGCAGCTTGTTCTTCTTCATGTCTGATAGGTGCGGGTTGAATGATAGGAGCTTGATGAATAATGTTCTGAAACATCATGTTTGGTTCTCCCTGACCTAAAATCCTCATGAACACTTCAAGGACAGGCAAATCATGGTCTTACATGTGTGGGGGAATAGGTACTTCATCTCCTTGATACAAGCTGGTCTTGATTCTGTTGAATACATGTTCATTAAAATGAACAGGCTGAAAGATAGGACCTTCTCTTAGAATGTTTGGGAGTAGATCATCAATGATCATTTAGAGGAATCTTGGATACATCTGGAATTTATTCCTCACTTCTGTCAAGTTGTAAATCATCCATTTAGAACTTGTGCTACAAAGTTAAAGGGCCTTTTAGCAATGATACTTGCTATAGCTGAAAGAGCTCCTTAAAGAAGTGGCATCCCAGCCAACCTTCCTATTTGTCATTTTTTTCTGGTATGTATGCATTAGAAACCTGAATTGTGCACACATGTAAGATTTCTTGATCTGTTTTCTCTCAATTGTACCAGTATATCCAATCTGCCTGAATACATGCAGAACATAATTTTCATCAAATTCAACTGGTCCTTCTGAGTCTTCATCTCCAAGTTGTAGAACCCTTCTGATGACTTCTTCTGATATGATAATTTGATGATCATACACAATATACTACCACTTGTTGATTATTCGTTTGCTCCAGATGAGCATGGGTCCAAAATTGGATAATATGATCTTCATAGATCTCTGGCATTGCTATCATAGTATGAACAAACCTTATCTGTCTAATAACTTGTATGATGTCTCTATAATTTTCAACCTTTGGAGCATCTAGGTTTAGAAAAGCATAGAGATTATGATCTCTGACAAACACTAAGTTTGCCATATCTGCAATAAAGAAGAATGTGTAGTAACTTGTATGATAATGATGTATGATGTTTAATGTGATGAAATGTTGATCAAATGTTCATAGGATAGTTGTCATTGTTATTAAATGATGACATATGTATGTTGAACACAATGAGTTTGTCAAAGTGTATGTTTGTTTAAAAACACCCATTAGGTTAGTTTGACTTTTAATAGGTCAATTTGGTCAATTTTAATCTTGTAAATCTTGTTAATTTCAAGTTATTTTGATCCAAATTGTTTAACATCATGTTTGTTTCATTACAATGACTTGTATGTTTCATATCATATACTGATTTTATTTCATAACAACATTAAATATGAATTTCAGTTTGACTTTTAAAGTCAAAACCTACCATTCAACGCACATTGAATGCATAAACATTTAATGTTGTTGTGATCAATGTTATGCCAGTTTTAACTGTTTTTTCATGTTTATAACTGACTTTTGAACATATTTACCAAGTTATAACATATTTCAAGTCATTTTTAAACATTTCCAAAGATCAAAAATCAATTTTTGAATGATTTTGGCATGAACATCATGACTATTCATAAATCTGATAAACACTTAATCAAATTTCTTCATAATAATAGTCCTAATACATGTGAATAGGATCATCTAACATATATTCAACATTTGATTTCATTTAAAACATCAAATATTCATGTTTGGTCACAGTTGATTGTTCGACTTAGTTTTTGACAATGTTAGAATCAAAATTGAAGAACCGGATGTTTTGATGATTGTCTGATATTAAGAAAATGTTGTTATACCTATTTGAATAATTGTTAGTGGTGAGATCAAACAAATAATGAGTTTTGGTTGATCTGGGTTTTCAGGGTTTATCGCACTGTTGTAACCTTTCAGAAATCTGATTTTGCCTCTCTCACTCGTGATGAATGAAAATTGACAAGGTTGAAATATATATACAATGGACAAAATGAATGTCCGCTATGTATATAGTATGTATGTGTGCTGTGTAAACAGTTAAACTTAAAATTTAATCTTAAGTCATGGTTTGTGAAATACACATGCGCTGGGTACAAGGCATTCACTGTACAGCATTAAGTTGTAGGCTGTGGACCCTTGATTGTTTTTATGTTCATAGCAGATGAACATTTGGTCATGCAC
This sequence comes from Flaveria sonorensis, assembly GCA_025506505.1. Lineage (NCBI taxonomy): Eukaryota > Viridiplantae > Streptophyta > Magnoliopsida > Asterales > Asteraceae > Flaveria > Flaveria sonorensis. The sequence continues at coordinate 10,290,700 of CM046439.1, forward strand.
TATGAATTACACATCAGCTTTGTGAATAGTGCGTCCACTGTACAACTTTTAAATTGTACGCTGTGTTTTTTACTGTATATACAATGGATGACTATTTGGTCATGCGCTGTGTGATTGACATTGTTCACATAGAGGATGAACATTTATTCATGCACTGTGTAAACTTGAATGGTTGTTTGGTTGTTCACATTGGATGACTCATTAGTCATACGCTGTGCACACTTTGTTTGTTTAAGAGATATTCACACCGGATGACTATTGTCATGCGCTGTGATGCTTGTGTAGTATGTTGTATGTACATACGCTGTACTATTTCAATAACGATGACTAAAGTAGTCATGCGCTGTGAAATGTCACTGTATTCACAGCGGATGTGTACATCATGCGCTGTGAACACTATGTTCATGATGCATAGCGGATGCATGTCTATAATTAGTATATTTTGCATGATTTGATGGTTACTGTATCTAAACGGATGAATGTTTGTGTTTTTGTCCAAGCTGTCGAAATTTTAAAAATTTTGAATGCTGTGACTTAAAATTGTGTTAAAATTTTGAAATGTTTCAAATTTTGAATGTTTGTTAAAATTTTAAAATTTTAAAATGATCAATATATTGATGTTAAAATATCACTCACAAGCAATATCATACGTATGTATTTGTCAAACTGCTATGTTTAAGTGCTGGCTTGACTTGGCTATATTTAAAATTCAAAATTTTAATATTTCAAATTGTATGATTATGCACATATTCTACTGCCTTTGATATTTCCATGTTCATTTTCTCCCTCTAAATTTTTGCGTATTTAAAAAACTTTTTATAAAATGACAAAATTTGAATTTGTTTTAATGGAAATTATCAAAGTCCAGTTCGATTGTTTGCATGATAAATATTTAGAAAGATAGCACTTTATCTAACTAAGAAATGGTTGATTTTCTTGCTTGGACATGAATCATATGCACATGACATGAGATCATAGTAGTCTTAAATCCTTATTGAGTTGATTGGATGATTTTGAGAATAGACATAGACTAATACAATGTTGATTGTAGATATTGTCATCCACTTAAACTCATGCATGGTATAATGATTGAGTGAAACAATGAGTGATTATCATAATTTGGGTGTATTAAGATGAGTTGTATGTTTCCCACATCTGAATGTATATTAAGATCAACCCTCCTCAAGATATGCTAGAAAGTACTTGCTATTCTTATAACCTAGCTAATTAGGAGTATAAATGCTCAATTTGATCCATGTTGTTTGATCCACATTAGGATTCTTTTTCACTTCACTTTGAAAGGAGATCCTCTTTGGGATTCTTTTGATTCATTCACAGGAATGTAGTCTAAAATACTTTATTGATTGTTCATCCAAGATGGATGTGTTCCTCATTTGGAATTCTTTTGGATCATGATGTAGGTCATTCAAACCTATGCTCAGCACAACAAAGAATGCCTTAGTGTACTCTAGGTCTATGAAAATCATAACAAAGGAGACACTTGTATGATTGAGCAATTTATAAACTGTGTCACTTGGTGTATAGTAGTACTTTGCAAGCAATCAACATTGGATAGACCAATACTCACCATAAACCAAGATGTGTGTTACTGACCATACAATCATGAGAATTTAGATCTTCACTGTTGTATGTGATGTTAGGTGTCCCATGCTGAGCCTATCTAGATATCAAACAAAGTATTGTCAGTCTTTATTAGTGGAAAATAACTCAAGTGAAGAATTAAGCTAGTGTAGTATCAGTTCTCATGAGTGGTCATGTGTGATTCAAATTGTTTGTTAATAGGAAACATGAATGTTTGTTTTTATCTTGATTTTTAAAAGATGTGCGTTAATGTGTACTTGACAAAATCAAGCTTGTTTGATATCAATGTTTTGAAAACATTACTTGTTTAGTTCATAGTGGATCATACCAAGTGACTGAACCAAAAATTCAAATCTTGTTAAATCAATGGTTTGGTTAACTATTCAGCCAATTATTGTCTGTGTTCACCTTGATCAACTTTCCCTTTTCTGAGCAATCTCTCAGAAAGTGACATCTGATATCTGTATGTTTGGTTTTTGAATGTTGAACGGGATTGTCAGTGATAAACGTGGCAACATAATTGTCAATGTGTATGGGTGTTTTAAGAAAATGAAAGCCATAATCAAGCATTTGGTTTTAAATCCAAAGCACTTGAGAACAGCATGCAAAAACAGCTATATATTCTACTTCAGCTATTACATAGAGATATTTTTTGTTTCTTACACTACCAGGAGATCAATCTTGATCCAAGAAACTGACAACCTCCTGTGGATTTCTGTAGCTATTGCATCCACCATAATCACTGTCTATGTATGCATATAAAAAGAAATCTCCATCTTTGGGATACTAGAGGCCAAGTGCTGGTTGCCTTTAAGTATCTAAAATATCTTTACAACATTTATGTGTGATTCTTTGGATTTGCTTGGTATCCGGCACACATGCAAACTGCATACATGATGACTGGTCTACTTGCAGTTAGGTACATCAGGGAGCCTATCATGGATCTGTATAGCTTCTGATCAATGATATGTCTTCTGGATCGGGGCCAAACTTCAATCTAGTTGCAAATGGTGTTTTGCTGGATGTGCAATTGTAACACCAGAAATTTCAGAAAAAGAAAAGTAAAGGAGCAAACAGAAGCTATCTCAAAAGCAAGGGGTAAAAGCGTGCAAGGCCAAACTTGCACATAGTAGGTTAAAAGGGTATGGCCGCCCATAACTCTTTCTCTCTGCAACCTTCGGTTCTAGAGAGAGAGAGAGAGGCTCTCAACCAGTTTTAGCAGGAGAGAGAGTGGAAGAAAATCTTCAAAATGTAAGATTTCAAGGTGTTCGTCTCGGTTTTCAGCTGGGTTTGAGCTTCTGGACCGAGTTTCATATGTTTAGAGCTCGTTTTTGTGTGTTTTAGATGCTGGACTTCAAGTGGGTTCTTGGGTTTGAGGAGTTCTACTCGAAAGTTGTTCAAGGTGAGTTCTAGATCCCCTCTTCTACTGGTTTCTAAGTGTTTGGGGTTGTTATGCATACGGGCAGAAGGTTTTCTAAACTAAACCATGAATTTTGACATGGTGTGTGACTGGGGTATGTTTTTAGATGTTTTCTAAGATGTGTATGATGTTAGTATGTTCTAAGTGGTTTAGCATGCTAGATATGTGCTAAGGATGTGTTAGAATGATGATTGGGAACTGGTTATGGCATAAGTTGCATGCAGGTGGGTAATGATCATCCGTATTGTTGGGTGATCATCCGCATTTAGAGTTGAATATTCGCATAAGTGTTTGTTCTGGCGCATTTGCTACAGTGATCATGCGCTTTCTTTTGTTCATGCGCATTTGCTACAGTGTTCAGGCGCATTTGTTTGTCATCCGTATTTGGTTCATGCGCACTTCCTTGGACACTTGGAATATTTTTCTGAAAACTTTCATATGCTATGTGCTTGCGCATTTGCTACAGTGTTCATGCGCATTTCTTTGGAACACTTGGAATATCTTTTGAAGTGTTCATCCGCATTTGTCTGTTCAACCGTATTTCTTTGTTCATCCGCATTTGTCTGTTCAACCGTATTTCTTTGTTCATCCGCATTTGTCTGTTCAACCGCATTTCTTTGTTCATCTGCATTTTTCTGTTCAACCGCATTTCTTTGTTCATCAGCATTTTTCTGTTCAACCGCATATCTTTATTCATCTGCATTTCTTTGTTCATCCGCATTCCATCTAGGACTTGGGACTTTCTGGAAGTTTGGGAAGTTGAGTTTAAGTGCTAAGAAATGATATCTTGTGCTGGCTTATGCTTGTTTATGGTATGTATGCATTGTATGATGGTGATTGTTCTAGATTATGTATATGATGTGACTTTACATGGTGTGTTATGTTTAAGTACGTAAAGTATTATGTAAGGAAAGTGAAAGAAAACGAATGATGAAAATGGAAGTAATTTATGATGGAATCCTTGTCGCTTACCCCGGTACTGTATTTTGCTTCATGCATAATGTATGGAATGTATCTGCTTCGTGCACAATGTATCTGCTTCGTACACAATGATTAAGGGTTGTTTACAAGCCCCGATAAAGTACCAGCTTCGTGCACAATGTTGGGGTTTAGCATATGGCAGGATTCATAAAGAAAGTAAAGATGTAAATGAATGAATGTACGAAAATGAATGATGATGAACGATGATGGAGATAAAAAATAATTATTATCTAGATGTACGTATGATGTGTGATCATGAACAAAAGTAAACGATATAATGTAAGGTATTGTAAAGTATTTTGATTATGAAAACTAGAACTCACTCAGCGTCGCTGACTTTTTGTATGCATAATAGTTAGCAGGTATTGCTGATGCTGAGGAGGTGCAGGCATGGATGCATAAGCTACTGGGGAATGCTTTAAGCCTGGCATCCACATTTTGAGATGATATTGTAATACAGTTTTTGATGATGTAAATTAAAGATATGACGTATTGACATGTTTTCAATTATTAATGAAAAGTTTAAAGTTTCGCTGCAAAATGATGAATTTTATATGTTATATGCGATGATTGACCGACTGTAAGCGTCCCGGGAACCGGGCCTTACAGCAATCAGACATGTTGTATTTCTTTAATATCATTCACATACTTGCTCTGGTTGATAAAAATTCCTTTAGTAGATTGTTGAACTTGAAGACCAAGGAAGAAGGTAAGTTCTCCCATTGAGCTTATTTGGAATTTTGATTGTATAAGAGTCTCAAACTCTCTGCAAAGTTGAATGTTGGTAGAGCAAAAAATAATGTCATCCATGTAGACTTGAACAACAAGAAAGTCTTGTTCTTTTCTTTTCAAGAACAATGTCTGATCTATTTTCCCTCGGGTATACCCATTCTGTAGCAAAAACTTAGATAAAGTTTCATACCACTTCCTAGGTGCTTGATGAAGAGCGTACAGAGATTTATTCAACTTGTAGACTCTGTAAGGGAATTCTGGGTCTTCAAACTCTGGTGGTTGAGCAACATATACCTCTTCATCTATCTTTCCATAGAGGAATGCACATTTCACATCCATCTAGGGGACAATGAAGTTCTTGGATGAGGCATATGCAAGGAAAAATCGGATGGCTTCTAGTTTAGCTACAGGAGCAAAGACATCATCATAATCAATACCTTCCTCTTGAGTATATCCTTGGGCTATGAGCCTTGCTTTGTTTCTGATGACAATCCCTCAATCATCAGCTTTGTTCTTGAACAGCCATCTTATGCTAATGGCATAGTGACCTTCTAGGAGTTTAACTAACTGCCATACCTCTTGCTTTCTGAATTGCTGTAATTCCTCTTGCATTGCTTCTATCCAACTGTTGTCTTTGAGTGATTCTATTATTTTTTTAGGTATAGTTAGAGACAGAAAGCAGGAATACAAGCAAATGTTTGTTGTATCAGATTGACTACGTGTCATTCTGACATTGAGATCACCTATGATATTTTCTAATGGATGATATATGTGAACTCTGGTTGTTTCAATCTAATCAACAGGGATGGTTGAATCAAGATTGGTGATTGCTTGGTTGGGTGTTGAAGGGTAAGCAAGGGTATCGGATGTTGTTTGATTATCTGGTTGTGTGGGTTCGTTGAATGTTTGTGGTGAGTCATGAAAGATATCTAAAATTTCATCTTCATGATATGTATCAGGTAATGAATGATAGTCATCATCTTCTTTAACTGTGTTTGGTTGATGTGACCCTAGTTGTTTGTTTGGTTAAGTGGTCACTGGAGTTGATGATGATGGTGTGTTTGGGGATGTTTCTTTTGATGTGTTTGTTGTGTTTGTTTGATCAAGAGGAGCTGTAACTATGGTACTGGAAGGAGTAATATTTGTTCTCCTTGGAGGATCAGCAGTTAAAGGAACATCAATGGTTGGTGAAGGAACCATTGGATACTTATTATCATCCTTGGTACTTGAAACATCAAAGTAAGATGTGTCAAATGATTTTGTTAGTGAGTCAATATCAAACAACCAGTCTGATCCAATGACTTCTTAGTGAAAATATGTTCATTAAAAACAACATCTGTTGTTTCTTCCACTATGTTCAGTCGTGGATTGTATACTCTGTAAGCTTTTAAGCTTTCGGAGTATCCAACAAAAAATCCATCGTCTGCTTTTGGAGAAACTTAGATAAATGTTCTCTGGTGTTTAATATTGAAATAGAACATCCAAAAGCTTTAAGAAATCCAATGAAAGGTTTTCTTTTAAACATTAATTCATATAGAGTTTTGTATGTTATTTGATTATTAATGTTCTGTTTTGAATGTAGCAAGCTGTGTTGATTGCTTCAGCCCAAAAGGATATGGGTAATAGAGAGTCGGCTAGCATAGATCTAGCAGCTTCTATCAATGTTTTATTTCTCCTTTCAGCAACTCCATTCTGCTGAGGAGTCCTTGCTACACTGAATTGATGACTTATTCCTTTCTCTGCACAAAAAGAAGAAATAATGTCATTCTTAAATTTAGTACCATATCACTTCTTAAAGTTTTTACTTTAAGGTCCAATTGATTTTCAATTTAGTGATAAAGGTTTTAAAGATTTCTGTTGTTTCTGACTTGTGTAGTAAAAAGAAAACCCAAGTGAATCTGGAGTAATCATCTACTATTACAAGACAGTATTGCTTCTTTCCTATGCTTAGGATGTTTGTAGGACCAAAAAGGTCCATGTGAAGCAATTTGATTGGTGTGTTATTTGAGTTTACCAATTTTGACTTATGAGACACTCTGTGTTGTTTACCTTTCAAACATGCAGTGTAGTGGTCTGTACAGAAGAATTATGTTTGTGGTAAACCTATTACTACGTCACCTTTTACAAGTTGATTCATTTTGTTAAAAGTTGGGTGTCCTAATCGTCTGTGCCATAATGGGAAACATCTTCTGATGCTTTTGATAGTAAACAAGTTTCGGGGGTTGATGCTGAAATAGTGTTCATATCAACAGTGTATGTTTTTTTGATGGGGTGTTTTCAGAAGGATACAGTCTTTAGGTATTTGAAAACCCGTCTTGAGGATGTAGCAATTGTTGGAGTCAAATAAGGTGGCATATCCTTTATCACAGATTTGGGATACGCTAAGAAGATTAAACTGGAGGTTGGAGCAGTAGTTGACATTTTCAAAGCTAATCAACCCATTTGATACTGTTCCTTCAACAGTTATCTTTCCACCTGTATTGTCACCTCCAAATGCTACATTTCCTCCATGTTTGCTTTTAAAATCCCGAAGGAGGGAACAGTTGCCAGTCATGTGTCGGGAGAATCCACTGTCAACATACAAGATGTTGTCAGGCCTTCTTTGATGTCCCTGAACAAACAATGAAATTAGTTAGAGGGTGCAACCCATCCCATCATAAATTTCTTCTAGGGTAGCATTGTCTGCTGGCTTAGGAATTCTAGGTACACTAGATTTCCTTTGTATGTTTTTAGCTCTGTTGGGAGAAGTGCATTGAGCTCTCCTCCTTTGAATGCTGATGTCTGACTGATGTCTGTTCTGAGACTTATGTATCCTTTCTAGTTGTTTAAAGTTGTCATCAAATTTTTTATCATTGTTTAAAACAACTTTTATATGAGGAGTTTGTCATGGTACTCCTCCTTTGTTCTTTTTAGGAACAACTGTTTGTTTCTCAATTGATTTCTCAACTTGAGGTTGTTTGTTTTGCTTCTTGTTTTTCTTGTTAAAAAAGCAGTTTGCAGTACTATGATTGTTTCTTTCAAAAATTGAGCAATAGTTGTGAAAATGACATGATTTTGTGCTATGATTGTTCATATCACAGTACTTGTAATACTTACCTTGCATTTTTCTGTAATGTGGGTGTATTGATTACACCACTCACAGCATGGTAAATTTGCATTGTTTTGTTTATTAATAACTTTTGATTTTAAAGTTGACTTTAATGGCACATCAAAATTTAATGTTGTCTGTTTTGGCTGAATATAGGCTTTGCCTTTCCTTTTGTTTGTTTGTTTAGGAGAGCCAGTGGAAGATTCAACCTTTCTTCCACTTGAGCAGATACCAAAATTTGCGTCTGCTTTGTTGTTTTGTTGTGGTATCAACCACACTTGAAACCATCTTAGGTTCAGTAACTGGTTGATCTGACTCATCATACAGTAGATCTTCATCATCTTCATCTGTTGTTTGTTCATCAAACTCAATGTTTTCTCCTTGATAAAAATCTGTTGATTTTATTTGTGGTGGTGCTTGGCTCTTAACAATATTTATCAAAGGTGTTTTTGATATTAATGATGATGATGATGATGATGATTGTTTTGAGTCATCTGTTCTATCATGTGGGTCAAGAGACTCACCATGTTTGTTGGTCATTGAATCAAGTAATGGGATATAGTTGTCATTATAAGGTGGGTTACCTTATTATATCCCAAACCTGAAGGGTCTTTAAATGCCCTTTGCTGAGCAAGAAGTTCTTCAAACTTCTTGTTGCACACCTGAAATTTCTAAAGTTTCACTTCAGTTTCAGCTTGTAATGTTTTTGACTTAGTCAATCATTCGGAGAGTTGTTCCACTTAAGCTGCTAGTGTTAATTTTTCAGACATCAATTTGTCTAAATCATTTTGCAGTGATAGTATTTTAATCTCATATTGTTTTGTTCTGATTTTAAACTGTCATTTAAAATGTTTGTTTCAATCACTTTCTTAGAAAGTTTGTATGCGTGCTCTCTGTATCTAGTGACTTTGTCAATGCATGCTTGAGTACAGAGATTCTCCCTTACCTATTTTGGGATTTCTAAAATTTTATCCTCTATGTTTGCCATGAGGATATATCGAGAGATAGTATCTCTGCCTCGTACATACTCCAGCCACACTCACCATCTTGTTTGATTTCATTGTAGATGACTTCAAGTGTTGATTGGGGCTGTATTGTGTGATTTGTGCCGGTGTTGGTGCAACAAGAATGCTAATGGGAGGTGGGATTTGTCTGTTTGTGTGATAACTACTTGAGGTTTGTGTTTGTTGTTTGTTTTTGTCAACTCTAGGTTGTTGACATTCTCTGGAGAAGTGTCCATAGAGTTGGCAATTATAGCACCTCACTTTTGTTTTATCAAAACCAATCTTGGTTTTCTTATTCATGCTTAACCCCCTGTTCCTTTGTATGAACTTCTTGGATCTGTATGCTATCATTGCCATTGACCATTGAAGATCCATTTCTTCAACCATATCAGGAGGTAATTCATCCAAGTCTTGTTGTATGATCTATGATGGTATGAGGTTAGCCCCTAAGTAGACTTCAAAGCTTGTTGAGAAGGCTGCAAAAGCTGCCTTTTGCTCCTCACTTTGCAAGATGATTGTTAGTGCATTCATAGGTTTCTCAAATTTGTGAATGTTTTGAGTCTTTGCTGGGAGATGTTTGCTTGAGCTGGAAGCATGTGGATGTTGTTTGCTTTGAGGTGTTGCTTCATGAGAAGCATGAACACTAGTCTTTTGGACTTTTGTTTGTTTTGTGATGATTCAGGAGCAGAAAAGAATGAAGTTTCACTTGAATCAAGAAACTCCTCGTCTTTTTCTTCACCAGTGAAAGTTAAGAATGCACTGTCTGTTTGTTGTATCTCCTTGAACTTGTATGATTCCACATGTCTAATTGTGCTGTTGTTTCTGGATCTCTTAACTAGTTCTAGTGCCTCTATTTTAGCCACTAGTGCATCCAATGATAATGCTTCTAGATGCAATTTTGCTTTCATCAAAGAGACTGATTGAGTCCAGCTCTCTGGAAGAGTATGCAACATTTTCTTGTTGATCTCCACAGATTCATATTTGAGACCATAAACAATCATGTCATTTACTAGCTAAACAAATCTGTGAAGCTTTTGTGGTATTGACTCTCCTTGAACATGATGGAAGGTTTCATACTGGGACCTCAATTTTTCTTTCTTGATTTCTCTGATTTCCTCACTTTCTTCACATATGGTGTGAAGCAGCTTCCATAGTTCATGTGTTGTTTTGAAGTTTTCCACTCTTGTTAGTATCTCAAATGGCAAAGTCATTGCCAAAATGTTGTAAGCCTTCATGTTTGTTTTACCTTTTTGAGGTCATCACCCAGCTACACTTTTCAAGCTCACTGGTTTCTGAATGTTGTAATCTGGACCCAGAGTCACAGGTATGTATGGTCCCTCGGTAATCGATGTCCATAGGTCCGGGTCTTGAAAAATAATCTAGTTTCGGAACATTATTTTCCATTATTTGAAGTCTGGTTTGTTCTTCAGTCTGGGTGGTTTGAGACCATTGTTTGAACCTGAAATTTTGTCCAACATGATTGTTAATTTTTTTAACTTAACGGTTTAAGTCAAATTTGTTTGATTATTTAGCTTGGTGCTAAATTTGTTTTATCCTAAGGTCACTAGGTTTTGTTTGTAATGATTTTGTCACTTTTAACTTAACCGAATAAAGGATTAATTAATTCAAATTTAAATTAATTAATGTCCAATTAAACGTCACAGTCAATCCTCGGTGAAATAAAGAATATTCCGTTCAAGGAATGTTGCTCAGTCAATGATGTCAGTCAAGAAAAGTCAAAACCTTAAAAACAAATAATATGTTTTTAAAAGTTAACTATTTGGATCAAAAAGTAACTTTTTCGAAAATTCAAAAGAAGAATATGTTTCTTCTTTGTTTGGATGCTGAATCCAACAAAATCACCGTAGATTTTGAAGGTTTTGTATGAATGAAAACTAGGGTTTATCCTAGGGTTTGTTGTGGCCGAACTGTTCCTCACAGAAATCAAAATCGGTTTGTTGATTGAAGAACAAAAACCTAATTCAAGTATGAAAATACTTGAATATGATTATTTTAAACACTTTAGATGATTCAAAATGTTTAAAAACAATGTATGTTTAAAGAAAACTTGATAAAACAGTAATCGGTTACTATTCTATAAAAAAACCCTTGAACCGAAGAGGTTTTTGAGGTTTTTGAGGATTTGAGATGATTCTGTTTAGAAAAACAATGTATGAATGCTATTTAGAGCTTTAATAACACAAAATCTTCTACAGAATGCATAAAAACAGATTAATGAATCATGTCTTAAGCATTTGTTGAATGTTTGAGGTAGAAGTGGGTTTTTGTGATGATTTTCAGCTTGAAAATGAATGATATGAAGCTAATGAACCATAGATGTCATTGTATTGATTGAGAGGATCTAAAATCAGTGATTGATTTGAGAGAAGGCTCTGATATCAACTGATGGAATTCAAAATTTCACAGGTTTTAGAACTTAGAACACTAAAAACAAAACAATAGATTCCCCTAAGGATCGATTTGAATCTCTCAAATATAACAAGTTGTTATATAATCAATACTCATTAATCATAGTGTGGAAACCCATGATTAATGATATGATATCTGTGTGTGTGTGTCTGATTGTGTGTTTGTATGCTTGAATGCTCGAATGATAATAATCTGCTTGTTTGATTGATTGTTCAAAAGCTTCCCAAGGATTAGGGTATTATGCTATTTATAGCCTATACAAGTAACTATATACAATTACAAAAATACCCTTATGTAAACTAAAATTACATAAAATCCTAAGTCGTCGTCCGCTGTAGATGATTGACTGTCCGCTGTGAATGCTAAGTCGTCCGCTGTGAATGTTGAATAAGTAGTTTGTTGTGTCTTGGATGTTGTCCGCAGTGAACACTTGTGTGTTTTTCTTGATCATGTCTGCTGTGGAGTGTTCATCCGCTTTGGATGAACATCCGCTGGGGATGAACATCCGCTTTGGACTGTTTATCAGCTGTGGACATTAGTCATCCGCTGCATGTGTGTTGGTCATCCGCTGTAGACACTTAAACATTTTCTTCATCCACTACATAGACTTGATCATCCGCTGTGGATAGTAACTCATACGCTACCGACACTTTGAAAATTTCTTTTATCTACAAACTTGTAAAAGAAATTTAAACAATAATTGATGTATGTTATGAATGTTAATGATGCTAATGTGTTAGTTAATGATTGTTTGAATGTTAGAACACATTATGTTTGATTACGGCAATCATTATCCTTCATTGCACTTGTTGAGTCCAACATGTTCCCTCTTGGAAACCCAGCCTTTGGAAATCCTTAGAACGTTTTGGAGGTCCATTCAACACTTAGAAGAAGCTCGGGATCGTTTAACATCATCCATAGTAGATCACCGGTTTGATTGTTCTAATGTACCAATGATTTCATTACTATCTTCTATCTTTGTTGTTATGTTCAAGCTCATTATGAGCTAAACTTCCTTTATAATCCTAATTTAGTGAAACTTTATGTAACTTGTGATGAACTAATCATGTGGTTTATATTATGGTAATCTTGGGTAAACTTTTTATCGGTAGCATCAACATTTGAACGGCGAGTTATAAACTTATGATTTGTAATTGTAAATGTCATACAAGATTGAAAACATATGAACTAAATTTGTTTGTGAAACCGGTCTTCATAATAAATCCATTGCTAATGAACTAGAAATGGGTATTAGAAATCATATCACCTTAACTTTCTGGATCATTCACGGGTTCCCTTTTATTAGTCTTAGAAATCTATAGTAATTGTTATGGTTTTCTAAAATTAATGGTATGTTAAAAAGGAATTTGATCAACTCTCTTTTTAACATTAAGTTATGTTTTCAGAAATCTTATGTTGAAAGGTTACACGAGATATGCCTACATTACTAGTGACTTTGATTTATCAGTTTTGTAAGTTACTCATGCTGGTGTCCTTGTCACTAGGGAGCTGGCAGATGAGAAATCTGCTTTGGCTCACGTTTATAACATAATTACATTAATAAATATCTTTAACCACACCACCAATTCATCACAGTTACATAAGTGTAATCTGAATTAGGATAATAGCCTTACTTCACTGAAAGAATCACCAAAAGTCTCAATCTATTTTTACCTATCTTTATTTATTGTTATTTTATTTAACTAAATTTGATAGTCAATTATAAGGGTTGTTGAGTAGGCTTAGTGTGTCCACGGATTGATACTAGGTTTTTACCAACACTATATTACCTCACGACAGGTACACTTGCCTTTTATGTGTGTAGTTTAGTATTAGTAATAACCATTTAAAACTAAATCTGTGTGAAAAACATTTATTAAAATATATATACTATCCGCACACACCAAGTTTTTGGCGCCATTGCCGGGGACACATGTTAGTCCGAAAGGCAATCCAAATTTTTGACTATCTGTTTATGTTCAACATACAAAAAAAACAAAAACAAATACAAAATTCTTCCACATGATGCTATCAAGATTGGAAACAATGAGGGACTAAGCTTTAACGTCAATGGTCATCGGTTAAAGGCCTAAATCGATGTACCAACAAAGATCTTCTCGGAGGTGATAAACCTCCACCTCATTAAAAAACTAAGTGTGGGGAAGGGTCTAGTCAAGAACCCATAACCAAAACATGGCTCTATGTTACTTTCAGTCTGTTTATTTTGTTATGTATGCTTAGGACTTTAATTTTATGTTTTAAATAATTTGCTGATCTTTAGATTAATCCTGATGTTTTCATTTGAGCTCATTCAAGGCGGTTGTTGGAAACGATCACCCGCATTTGGCTCATCATTTTAGGGGAGTTTTCATTTGCCTTTCTCTGCTTAATATTTATTGTGAATCACAATGAGAACAATGTGAAGTTTAAGTGTGGGGAATGGTATACATGCTTGATACTTTGCTTATAAATTGGTCCAAGTTAAAATTAATACTTTTGCAAAAAATCACTTTATTTTAATGTTTGTGGCAACAACACCGGAAACTCGAAACAATTTTTGATAAAAAAAATATAAATATACGTTTTCGAGAAATATATAAGCAAATAAAACAAACCTAAATAACCTTAAAAATGTTTTTTGTGATATCCTGAAAAGCAAAATGAGTTGATGAAAATATTCATACATGTAAAATAAAACACTTATACCCAATTTCATCCGATATGTGAGCTTATTTTTTAGCCTTAAACAAGCTTTGCATTTATGCATTTTTGCTTTCATTGTGGATATATTTGTCACACCCTCAATTTTCACAAACGGGGTTTTATAGTTAAGCACGTAACATACCAGAATCTAGCCGATAGTTACACCAAACAACACAATAATTACAAAACATAGTTGTTCAATATTATTAGAAAATCCCAAAAGCATAATTAATAACGAATTCATAAAAAACATTTGCAGGCACGAGATAATTCATAATTTAAATGGCGCAAAACACGCGCCACTCAAATAAATGTAATTTGCATAAATGTTGTTTAATCATTTAAACCAATTAGTGATGTATGCAATAATGAGATGCTCCTAGCAATGTATATATTAAGAAGTTACATAACAAGTTACATACTGTATGTAATAATCAAAAGTAGATCCAGTAAATAAAGTAATATCAGTAGATAGCTAGTCTACATAACAAGTTATATACTGTATGAAGTTCGCAACCGAAGCTGACAATTATATGTATGCCTCAGCTGTGGTTACTAGACCACAACAATAGTAATTAGGTCAGTTAAACACCCGTTTGATGTGCAGTCGTGCTAGCGCGACTAGCCCGGGTGGGGTTTGCAAACCCAATAGATCTACTCAGAATTACCTCGTTATGTACATAAATTAACGATTCGAAAGTGAGGACTTAAAATGGTACAACACTAGTAATCATGCGATAATTACAGTAATACTGATCTAATGAATAAACGTTTAAAAACACACATGTTTCTTTTTCCCAAAAAGAATATATATATAAAATGGGGCCGTAAACTCACCTTATAAGCACAACAGTTCAATAATGCAAGCACAAGTAGTTAGGTTAACGAATAAGCTGAATGCACATTTAATATTTCATTAATATATTTATTAACTTAAATTAACTGAATTATACGGTTTCGCAATCACGGTTCAGTTATAATGTAGGTCATCGATTGAACCCCATTCACAAGCAGACACACTCAAACCCAAAGCACATCAAGTGAATGACCCAATTATTATGAACAATGCACTCTTTCTACATTTTAGCTATATATATATATATATATATATATATATATATATATATATATATATATATATATATATATATATATATATATATATATATATATGTATTTATATAAAATAAAAATAATCTACTCGAATGATATTACACAAACTCGTGCTCAAGATATGTAACCAAACCACACTTCACAATGCATAATGGTTTGCACAAAACACACCCTTACAATATATTTATTTTAGACACCTATGAATACCTATTATACCCATCCACGGAATATAATATATTATGCATACCCTTGTATTGCTCGTAACCCAAAACAACATTCCTTGCCCATACATCATACATGCATATTTTAGTCCCATGCATATAAAACCCATCTACTGCCCACAAGTAGAGGTGTACAAACAGGTTTATAGGGCCATACCGGTTCGAGTTTCAAACCGGACTGGTTGTAACGGTTTTTTCTTAACTGGTTTGAACCCAAACTGGATCGGTTCCTAAATCGGTTTGTAGGCTAGAATTCTCAAACCTATGAAACCGGTCTGGGCCGGTTTGAAAACTGGTTCGGGTTTTTTTTTAATCCAAAGTAATTAATTATAAATACATTTAGGGTAATTAATTATAAATATATTTAGGGTAAATATGATGCATTTAGAGTAAATCCAAAGTAATTCATTTATTATACATGAAAAATTTAATATGATTATTTGTTTTTATCATAAAACATATTTATATTAATTATTTATAAATATTAAAACATAAAACATTACAAAAGGCTTAAAATTAGATTTATTCAATAATTTAACTCTTACAAATCAAAGATTATATAAAATATAATATAAAGATACTATTCAAAACATAATTCAAACAACACGTAAAATTTTAAAAACTAAACATTTAGGCTAGTCGTTCTTCATTCGTTCGTTGCATATTTGGATACTTTATTCTTCTCCACCAGAACCTGAGCTATTACGAAGGTATTCATCATATGTCGCTTAATCATCAGTCATTCCGGTTGTCAATCTACCGTCTACTTCGTCTTCATATATTTCGGCTTCATATTCCGATTCTCCTTCTAGTGAGCATTTGTCTTGTATTCTTTCAGCTGCATCCAAATAATCCTTCAAGCAAATACACATTTCAATTCTTTTGAGAGTGAGTCGGGTTCTTCGTATTGATATAATCCTACCACTAACAGAAAAAGCAGATTCCAAAGCTACCGTGGAAGCTTGGACGGTTAGTAAATCTCAGGCCATGGTGGATAGGATGGGAAATTGATCTTTCTTACCTTTCCACAAAGCCAACAAATCAAAATTTTAAAATCTTGTGGAGTCATGGTGGATAAAAAGTTTGTTCCACCATTCCTCCCGAGTTCACTACTCGGAGTGTTACCACGTTGACGTTTATTACAATCATCTCTTAAATTATTATACAATGCAAACATTGGATCACTTGAACCTTCAACATGTGCCACATGCCTCATAGAATCATGTATGTTTGATGTTTTACTATATTTTGCTAAATAAACATCAAACATTAGTCCTAAATGTGCGTTAAAACTAGCTTTTATACTTTGACCATAATATGGGTTTTCTTCTTCTAAATTCAAATTAAAAGTAATTTTATCAAGTAAAGTTTCAACCCCAGATGTATTTAAGCAAGGGTTTAAGGAAGCGGCACATGTAATAACCGGATGCATTTTTTTAAAATATTTTTTAAGTTTTTCTTTCATTGGTGGTATCATATCTGAATAAGGTCTACCCCTAAACGACAACTCATTTAATTTTAAAGTCATTAAGTAAATTTGGTGAAGTACTAATGGACTCGTTGGATAATAAACTCCAGAAAGACAAGTAGTTGTGGTTTTAAAAACATTAATCATTTTGGTTATTTCTTCAATAATAGCCCAACCCGATGGATGGTAAGTCGAAGCCTTTCCACGACTCACCAAAGTATTGTGAAATGCTATTAAACTTTCTTTTTGCTCAATAGCCTTTTCAAACATGTTACAAGTCGAATTCCATCTTGTAGGTACATCCCAATTCGGACCTAAACATTTAGAATTTGCGTTTTTACAAAACTTGCGATACCTACTATATCTTTGGTTACTGCTAAAAATGTCACGTAACATTCTTTTAAAACTATCCATTACTGTTTCAATAGTTTTTAAACCGTCTTGAACGGCTAAGTTTATGATGTGCGCGACACATTGACTATGAAAAAACACACCATCACAAATTGGTTTATATTTTAATTTTAGATGTTCTATCGCAAGTGTATTATTTGACGCGTTATCAAAAGATATTGACAAGATTTCATTTTCCAGTTTATATGTTTTAATAACTTTGCCAATAAGATAAAAAAATCTTTTGACCTGTGTGAGGATAATCAAACAATTCAAAGGCAATCGTACGTTTCATCATTTGCTACGAATCGGGTTCAACCCAATGGGCGGTGACACAAATGTACGAGTCCGGTGAACCATGAGGAGTCGACCAAATGTCACTAGTGTAAGGCCCCGTTCCCGGGACGGCTGGACCATCATCGCATAATTTATTTAGAACAAACAATACTTTTGCAGCGGAATTCAAAAGCTTTCATAATAATTAAAACATGTTATCTCGTTACATAATTTACATATCAAAATACAATAACATGTCAAAATGTGGATGCCAGTCTTCGAAACACTCCCAGTAGCGTATGCATCCATGCCTACAACTCCTCAGCATCAACAAAATACCTGCCAACTATCATGCATACAAAAAGTCAGCGACGCTGAGTGAATTCTAGTTTTATGAATAAAATACTTTACTTTCGTTAAAACATATCCTTAGTAAACGTATGTGATCACTCATCATACATACACGTTGATAATAATTATTATCTTCATCATTGTTCATTTCGTACATTTCGTACTTTCATCATTATCTTTCACTTCAATATGGATCCTGTCTCATGCAATACCCGACTCATGTCCGAAGACCGACAGTACCTGGGTACGCGACAAGGATCCCCTTCGAGTCACAAAGACCCCATTCTTTCACTTCAATATGGATCCTGTCTCATGCAATACCTGACTCGTGTCCGAAGACCGACAGTATCGGGGTACGCAACAAGGATCCCCTTAGAGTCACAAAGACTCCCTTCGAGTCACAAAGACTCCCTTCGAGTCACAAGGACTCCCTTCGAGACACAAGGACTCCCTTCGAGCCACAAGGACTCCCTTCGAGCCACAAGTACTCCCTTCGATCACAAGTACTCCCTTCGGGTCACAAGGACTCCCTTCGAGTCACAAGGACTCCCTTCGAGTCACAAGGACTCCCTTCGAGCCACAACGACTCCCTTCGAGTCACAAAGACTCCCTTCGAGCCACAAAGACTCCCTTCGAGCCACAAAGACTCCCTTCGGGCCACAAAGACTCCCTTCGAGGCACAAAGACTCCCTTCGAGGCACAAAGACTCCCTTCGAGCCACAAAGACTCCCTTCGAGTCACAAAGATGTATAATATAACATAATACATATGTTTTGAAAACCATTTAATTAAGAGAGACAACACACCACACACAACACCAGGAACCACAACACAACACCAAGCGTGCACCAAGCATAAACCATCACATCCCAACGGGACCTATCTCAAACATCACCTCTTAAAGCTCCTAAGAAAGCCCTATGTCCAAAACTATGCACAACAAGTCATTCTAGGCGCATCGGCAGAAAATTCTAAGTATAAAAGCTCCTGGGCGCATGGGTACTATTTGGGCGCAACAGCACTATTTGGGCGTTTCAACACTTAGCCACAGAAACCATTCTGGGCGCATGGGCACTACGCAGACACATGACCCACACTTAACCAATTTTCACACTTTCTGGGCGCACGGCCACTATTCAGGCGCATGACCTGGGTGCATTAGCACTATTTGGGTGCACCAACTTTGGGTGCATGAGGACACTTAAGCACATAACGCTTGGGCGCCTGAGAACATTTTGAAATATGCCTAACACTGCCAAACTCACCCGAACATCATTCCAACATAACCCAAACACAGATCTAGCATACTAAGGGCATCTAAAACTTACCAAGCACAATACTAACCCATAACAAGCCTAGAACACACAACCACAACATATAACATCGAACAATATGCTAAAAGATACGATTATCTTTGAAAATCTTTTACCCGGTATGCATAATAGCCCAAATACTTTAAAATCTGTAAAACAGGGGTTCTAGAAACTCACCTTGAAGCAGCTCTTCAACCCAAACACTTTCACCTGTGATTTTATCTTCAAAATTCTGAGAACAACCTTCTTAAAACATCAAGAACTCGGTTACAAGCTGCAAACCGAGTTAAAACCCAACATAAGCTCAAGAAACTCACCTTTTATAGCTTTTCCTTCCTTCTTCTTCTCCAAAACCGGCACCCTTTTCTTCTTCTTCTTCTTGACCAAGAATAGAAAGCATATATGCTTTAAAGTGGGTGGCCATACCCATTTTAATAATAAAATATTGGAGTTTTGTCCATTTACAACTTTAGCCCCTCCACTTGTGTCCATTTGGGGTGTTACAAGTCCACCCCCCTTATATAGGTTTCGTCCCTGAAACCTGTCGCTTCTCGAACAGTCATGGTAACGCTGTCTCACCTCTTCCTTGATCTTACACGTAGGCTTAGTCCCCTTCTAGGCTCCACTGTACTCTGACAGGTGGAACCATCTTTCGACTTATCCCTTGTATCAAAAATGACCATCAGTTGCTCCACATAGTTGAATCCTTCATCCATATCGGTATTCTCAAGTGGCACGATCGTATCCTCGTCGATTGAGCACTCTTTTAGACGAGATACATAGAACATCGAATGACTTCCACTTAACACGTCGGGTAGCTCTAGTCAACATGCCACTTCTCTTACCCGAGCAACAATTCAATTTAGTCTTTTATATTTTAGTATTAGCCTTTCCCCGCTTCCTGATTCGAATGATTCCTTTTCCAAAACGGGACCTTCATCATTACTTCATCGCCATAGATCAGCACCGAACTTATTTCGGTGCGATTGCTCAAACCACCTTCTTGCAACAATCGGTGTTTGCCTCATAGGTTCTAGCCAATTCACCCGAAGGTGTACGTTTATCAACCTACGTCTGCCCTGAACAGTCTAGCAGGAAACACGTGCTTTCTCAATTCTATCGCACAATCTTCTAGGACATCCGGTAACCTAGTGGACTTAAAAATAGCAATTTCTGCATCGAAAACTCATCACTCTTCCTACTCCTAATGTGCAACTTATCACAAAAGGCAGCAGGAATGAAACCACTACTAGCACCACAAATCAAGCACAAGGCACAAATTTAAATTTACTAGAAACGTACCTGACGTCGCGTCGAAGTCCGCTCTAGCCTCCTCCTGGTCATAGCGAATGCTCTGACCTTCATCCTCTGTTCTCCTCATTTCGAACCCTTTGCCTTGCCTCGGAGCTCTCAGCCCTTGACTTCGTGCAGTCTCTGCTCCTGTGTCCACCCTCACCACACCTGTAGCATCTCATCGCGCGGCAATCCCTCGCCAGGTGGCCCTCTCTTCCACACTGGAAGCAGACGCTCGATCCCCACCTACACTCCCCTACGTGGCCTCTACCACACTTCTTGCATACATCTTCCCTCTCAGACATCCTCTTCCGATCATTGAACCTCATCATCTTACCTCTAGCCACAAATTCACCATCATCATTATCCCGCCTTCCGCTCCCACTCTTATCATAACTCCGCTCCTCCTCCTCATCCATCATCGCCACTGCCTCTCGCTCATCATACAGCCTCCCTGCCAAGTCAACCACTGACCTAAACGTCCCTGGCCGGGCAGCGATCAGATGTCTGCGGATATCTGCTGGAAGACCTTGAATATACCTTTTGATCTTTCGTGACACAGGCGCCACCTGATCTGGCACCAGCCTTGCCATCTCGTTGAACTTTGTGGTGTACTGTTGGTGAGTCATCGTTCTCGCCTCTAGCTGCAGGAACTCCCTCTCAACTTTGTCAAGCTCTCTATGAGTGCAAAACTCCTCGATTACCAACCTCTTTAGCTCCTTCCACCTCATCTTCCCGATTTCTCTGGTGCCCTCTGCCTGAACAATGTTGTCCCACCAGCACAAGGCTGAATCCACAAATGAGTGGGTAGCAAACTTCACCTTCTGATCCTCGTGGCACTCGCTAATCTCAAGTACCGCTTCTATTTCTCTCACCCAACGTTGTGCAGCCGCTGCACTCCCATTTCCATCAAACGTAGGGGGCTTACACCTTTGGAATGATCCATAGTTGCATCCCTTCGTAGTCTCCTGCACAGCTTCCTCATCCTCCTCATCATCACTGGAGACAACCATGTCAGTCTTCGGTTGCTCCCTCCCCCTTAGACCTCCTTCCTCGCCTCCTCGTCTAGAGGTCTTTCTTTTCTCTCCTTCTTCTCATCCTCCTTCATAGCTCTAATGACCTCGGTCACTACAGTTGGCAGAATCGTCTGCATGACCTGTTAGACTTCCTCTGCTACTGCCTCCTTCATTGAGGCTCTCAGATTAGCATTCCCGTCCTCACCCTCCTGGTGACGAAGCGCTGACTCATCAGGAGCCGTCTCAGTAGTCTTAGCTCTGCTCCTCGTGACACGTGGTCTAACACCACGTCCACCATGACCTCCAACTCGCGAAGCCTTCAAAGACCTACCTCCAGCCATCTAAAACACTACAAGATTCAAACACCAACACGGTCAATCAAGGTAATAGCTCGAATTATGTCAAATATATTGAGTCCCTAATCACAGTGGCCAGTTGTGATTAGCCACTTACTTTACTCTTCATTCCCTAAGCATTTACTATCCTGACTACATCAGTATTTAAATCTACACAAAAGCACACACGCCACATAACATGCGCACATAATGCCGATTAACATTAACTTACATTAAACCTTTTACATAAACTTTTACATAAAACTTTTACCTGCAGGCACGTAGCTACTAGGACTGGGATCCCTTTCCTTTCGTCCTATTCTCAGTTTAAGATTAGGTTCTTTTTGAAAATATTTACCCAATTCTCTTAAACTTTAGCTCTGATACCAACTTGTAAGGCCCCCTTCCCGAGACGCTTACAGCTGGACTGTCATCGCATAATTTATTTAGAACAAACATTACTTTTGCAGCGGAATTCAAAAGCTTTCATAATAATTAAAACATTTTATCTCATTAGATAAATCATTTACATATCAAAATACAATAACATGTTAAAATGTGGATGCCATTCTTCGAAACACTCCCAGTAGCGTATGCATTAATGCCTGCAACTCCTCAGCATCAACAAAATACTTGTCAACTATCATGCATACAAAAAGTCAGCGACGCTGAGTGAGTTCTATTTTTATGAATAAAATACTTTACATTCGTTAAAACATATCCTTAGTAAACGTATGCGATCACTCATCATACATACATGTTGATAATAATTATTATCTTCATCATTGTTCATTTCGTACATTTCGTACTTTCATCATTATCTTTCACTTCAATATTGATCCTGTCTCATGCAATACCCTACTCATGTCCGAAGACCGACAGTACTGGGGTACGCGACAAGGATCCCCTTCGAGTCACAAAGACCTCATTCTTTCACTTCAATATGGATCCTGTCTCATGCAATACCTGACTCATGTCCGAAGACCGACAGTACCGGGGTACGTGACAAGGATCCCCTTCGAGTCACAAAGACTCCCTTCGAGTCACAAGGACTCCCTTCGAGTCACAAGGACTCCCTTTGAGCCACAAGGACTCCCTTCGAGCCACAAGGACTCCCTTCGAGCCACAAGGACTCCCTTCGAGCCACAAGGACTCCCTTCGAGCCACAAGGACTCCCTTCGAGCCACAAAGACTCCCTTCGAGCCACAAGGACTCCCTTCGAGCCACAAAGACTCCCTTCGAGCCACAAAGACTCCCTTCGAGCCACAAAAACTCGCTTCGAGTCACAAAGACTCCCTTCGAGCCACAAGGACTCCCTTCGAGTCACAAAGACTCCCTTCGTTCTTTACGTTCCACTTTTCATTATTATTGTATTTCACTTCGTTACATAATACTTTTCGATCAATCATACGTCTTACCACGCAAAGCCATACATCATACATAACGTATAATATAACATAATACATACGTTTTGAAAACCATTTAATGAAGAAAGACAACACACCACACACAACACCAGGAACCACAACACAACACCAAGAGTGCACCAAGCATAAACCATCACATCCCAACGGGACCTATCTCAAACATCACCTCTTAAAGCCCCTAAGAAAGCCCTAAGTCCAAAACTAGGAACAACACGTCATTCTAGGCGCATCAGCAGAAAATTCTAAGTATAAAAGCTCCTGGGCGCATGGGTACTATTTGGGCGCATCAGCACTATTTGGGCATTTCAACACTTAGCCACAGAAACCATTCTGGGAGCATGGGCACTATGCAGACACATGACCCACACTTAACCAATTTTCACACTTTCTGGGTGCACGGCCACTATTCAGGCGCATGACCTGGGTGCATTAGCACTATTTGGGTGCACCAACTTTGGGTGCATGAGGATACTTAAGCACATAACGCTTGGGCGCCTGAGAACATTTTGAAATATGCCTAGCACTGCCAAACTCACCCAAACATCATTCCAACATAACCCAAACACAGATCTAGCATACTAAGGGCATCTAAAACTTACCAAGCACAATACTAACCCATAACAAGCCTAGAACACACAACCACAACATAACATCAAACAATATGCTAAAAGATACGATTATCTTTGAAAATCTTTTACCCGGTATGCATAATAGCCCAAATACTTTAAAATCTGTAAAACAAGGGTTCTAGAAACTCACCTTGAAGCAGCTCTTCAACCCAAACACTTTCACCTGTGATTTTATCTTCAAAATTCTGAGAACAACCTTCTTAAAACATCAAGAACTCGGTTACAAGCTGCAAACCGAGTTAAAACCCAACATAAGCTCAAGAAACTCACCTTTTATAGCTTTTCCTTCCTTCTTCTTCTCCAAAACCGGCACCCTTTTCTTCTTCTTCTTCTTGACCAAGAATAGAAAGCATATATGCTTTAAAGTGGGTGGCCATACCCATTTTAATAATAAAATATTGGAGTTTTGTCCATTTACAACTTTAGCCCCTCCACTTGTGTCCATTTACCTTTCTTTCTGGATACTTTTCTTTTCTCGTCTTTTAAATAAAAATTTGGGGTGTTACAAATCCACCCCCCATATATAGGTTTCGTCCCTGAAACCTGTCGCTTCTCGAACAGTCATGGTAACGCTGTCTCACCTCTTCCTTGATCTTACACGTAGGCTTAGTCCCCTTCTAGGCTCCACTGTACTCTGACAGGTGGAACCATCTTTCGACTTATCCCTTGTATCAAAAATGACCATCAGTTGCTCCACATAGTTGAATCCTTCATCCATATCGGTATTCTCAAGTGGCACGATCGTATCCTCGTCGATTGAGCACTCTTTTAGACGAGATACATGGAACATCGAATGACTTCCACTTAACACGTCGGGTAGCTCTAGTCAACATGCCACTTCTCTTACCCGAGCAACAATTCAATTTAGTCTTTTATATTTCAGTATTAGCCTTCCCCGCTTCCTGATTCGAATGATTCCTTTTCCAAAACGGGACCTTCATCATTACTTCATCGCCATAGATCAGCACCGAACTTCTTTCGGTGCGATTGCTCAAACCACCTTCTTGCAACAATCGGTGTTTGCCTCATAGGTTCTAGCCAATTCACCCGAAGGTGTACGTTTATCAACCTACGTCTGCCCTGAACAGTCTAGCAGGAAACACGTGCTTTCTCAATTCTATCGCACAATCTTCTAGGACATCCGGTAACCTAGTGGACTTAAAAATAGCAATTTCTGCATCGAAAACTCATTACTCTTCCTACTCCTAATGTTCAACTTATCACAGAAGGCAGCAGGAATGAAACCACTACTAGCACCACAAATCAAGCACAAGGCACAAATTTAAATTTACTAGAAACGTACCTGACGTCGCGTCGAAGTCCGCTCTAGCCTCCTCCTGGTCATAGCGAATGCTCTGACCTTCATCCTCTGTTCTCCTCATTTCGAACCCTTTGCCTTGCCTCGGAGCTCTCAGCCCTTGACTTCGTGCAGTTTCTGCTCCTGTGTCCACCCTCACCACACCTGTAGCATCTCATCGCGCGGCAATCCCTCGCCAGGTGGCCCTCTCTTCCACACTGGAAGCAGACGCTCGATCCCCACCTACACTCCCCTGCGTGGCCTCTACCACACTTCTTGCATACATCTTCCCTCTCAGACATCCTCTTTCGATCATTGAACCTCATCATCTTACCTCTAGCCACAAATTCACCATCATCATTATCCCGCCTTCCGCTCCCACTCTTATCATAACTCCGCTCCTCCTCCTCATCCATCATCGCCACTGCCTCTCGCTCATCATACAGCCTCCCTGCCAAGTCAACCACTGACCTAAACGTCCCTGGCCGGGCAGCGATCAGATGTCTGCGGATATCTGCTGGAAGACCTTGAATATACCTTTTGATCTTTCGTGACACAGGCGCCACCTGATCTGGCACTAGCCTTGCCATCTCGTTGAACTTTGTGGTGTACTGTTGGTGAGTCATCGTTCTCGCCTCTAGCTGCAGGAACTCCCTCTCAACTTTGTCAAGCTCTCTATGAGGGCAAAACTCCTCGATTACCAACCTCTTTAGCTCCTTCCACCTCATCTTCCCGATTTCTCTGGTGCCCTCTGCCTGAACAATGTTGTCCCACCAGCACAAGGCTGAATCCACAAATGAGTGGGTAGCAAACTTCACCTTCTGATCCTCGTGGCACTCGCTAATCTCAAGTACCGCTTCTATTTCTCTCACCCAACGTTGTGCAGCCGCTGCACTCCCATTTCCATCAAACGTAGGGGGCTTACACCTTTGGAATGATCCATAGTTGCATCCCTTCGCAGTCTCCTGCACAGCTTCCTCATCCTCCTCATCATCACTGGAGACAACCATGTCAGTCTTCGGTTGCTCCCTCCCCCTTAGACCTCCTTCCTCGCCTCCTCGTCTAGAGGTCTTTCTTTTCTCTCCTTCTTCTCATCCTCCTTCATAGCTCTAATGACCTCGGTCACTACAGTTGGCAGAATCGTCTGCATGACCTGTTAGACTTCCTCTGCTACTGCCTCCTTCATTGAGGCTCTCAGATTAGCATTCCCGTCCTCACCCTCCTGGTGACGAAGCGCTGACTCATCAGGATCCGTCTTAGCTCTGCTCCTCGTGACACGCGGTCTAACACCACGTCCACCACGACCTCCACCTCGCGAATCCTTCAAAGACCTACCTCCAGCCATCTAAAACACTACAAGATTCAAACACCAACACGGTCAATCAAGGTAATAGCTCGAATTATGTCAAATATAGTGAGTCCCTAATCACAGTGGCCAGTTGTGATTAGCCACTTACTTTACTCTTCATTCCCCAAGCATTTACTATCCTGACTACATCAGTATTTAAATCTACACAAAAGCACACAAGCCACATAACATGCGCATATAATGCCGGTTAACATTAACTTACATAAAACCTTTTACATAAAACTTTTACATAAAACTTTTAGCTGCAGGCACGTAGCTACTAGGACTGGGATCCCTTTCCTTTCGTCCCATTCTCAGTTTAAGATTAGGTTCTTTTTGAAAATATTTACCCAATTCTCTTAAACTTTAGCTCTGATACCAACTTGTAAGGCCCCGTTCCCGGGACGCTTACAGCTGAACTGTCATCGCATAATTTATTTAGAACAAACATTACTTTTGCAGCGGAATTCAAAAGCTTTCATAATAATTAAAACATGTTATCTCATTACATAAATCATTTACATATCAAAATACAATAACATGTCAAAATATGGATGCCAGTCTTCGAAACACTCCTAGTAGCGTATGCATCCATGCCTGCAACTCCTCAGCATCAACAAAATACCTGCCAACTATTATGCATACAAAAAGTCAGCGACGCTGAGTGAGTTCTATTTTTATGAATAAAATACTTTACTTTCGTTAAAACATATCCTTAGTAAACATATGCGATCACTCATCATACTTACATGTTGATAATAATTATTATCTTCATCATTGTTCATTTCGTACATTTCGTACTTTCATCATTATCTTTCACTTCAATATTGATCCTGTCTCATGCAATACCCTACTCATGTCCGAAGACCGACAGTACTGGGGTACGCGACAAGGATCCCCTTCGAGTCACAAAGACCTCATTCTTTCACTTCAATATGGATCCTGTCTCATGCAATACCTGACTCATGTCCGAAGACCGACAGTACCGGGGTACGCGACAAGGATCCCCTTCGAGTCATAAAGACTCCCTTCGAGTCACAAGGACTCCCTTCGAGCCATAAGGACTCCCTTCAGCCACAAGGACTCCCTTCGAGCCACAAGGACTCCCTTCGAGCTACAAGGACTCCCTTCGAGTCACAAAGACTCCCTTCGAGCCACAAAGACTCCCTTCGAGCCACAAAGACTCCCTTGGAGCCACAAAGACTCCCTTCGAGCTACAAGGACTCCCTTCGAGCCACAAGGACTCCCTTCGAGTCACAAAGACTCCCTTCGAGCCACAAAGACTCCCTTCGAGCCACAAAGACTCCCTTCGAGTCACAAAGACTCGCTTCGAGTCACAAAGACTCCCTTCGAGCCACAAGGACTCCCTTCGAGTCACAAAGACTCCCTTCGTTCTTTACGTTCCACTTTTCATTATTATTGTCTTTCACTTCGTTACATAATACTTTTCGATCAATCATACGTCACACCACGCAAAGCCATACATCATACATAACGTATAATATAACATAATACATACGTTTTGAAAACCATTTAATGAAGAAAGACAACACACCACACACAACACCAGGAACCACCACACAACACCAAGCGTGCAGCAAGCATAAACCATCACATCCCAACGGGACCTATCTCAAACATCACCTCTTAAAGCCCCTAAGAAAGCCCTAAGTCCAAAACTAGGCACAACACGTCATTCTAGGCGCATCAGCAGAAAATTCTAAGTATAAAAGCTCCTGGGCGCATGGGAACTATTTGGGCGCATCAGCACTATTTGGGCGCATCAGCACTATTTGGGCGTTTCAACACTTAGCCACAGAAAACATTCTAGGCGCATGGGCACTATACAGACACATGACCCACACTTAACCAATTTTCACACTTTCTGGGCGCACGGCCACTATTCAGGCGCATGACCTGGGTGCATTAGCACTATTTGGGCTCACCAACTTTGGGCGCATGAGGACACTTAAGCACATAACGCTTGGGCACCTGAGAACATTCTGAAATATGCCTAACACTGCCAAACTCACCCGAACATCATTCCAACAAAACCCAAACACAGATCTAGCATACTAAGGGCATTTAAAACTTACCAAGCACAATACTAACCCATAACAAGCCTAGAACACACAACCACAGCACATAACATCGAACAATAAGCTGAAACATACGGTTATCTTTGAAAATCTTTTACCCGGTATACATAATAGCCCAAATACTTTAAAATTTGTAAAACAGGGGTTCTAGAAACTCACCTTCAAGCAGCTCTTCAACCCAAACACTTTCACCTGTGATTTCAGCTTCAAAATTCCGAGAACAACCTTCTTAAAACATCAAGAACTCGGTTACAAGCTGGAAACCGAGTTAAAACCCGAACATAAGCTCAAGAAACTCACCTTTTGCAGCTTTTCCTTCCTTCTTCTTCTCTAAAACTGGCACCCTTTTCTTCTTCTTCTTCTTTACCGAGAACAGAAAGCAGATATGCTTTAAAGTGGGTGGCCATACCCATTTTAATAATAAAATATTCGAGTTTTGTCTATTTACAACTTTAGCCCCTCCACTTGTGTCCATTTACCTTTCTTTCTGGATACTTTTCTTTTCTCGTCTTTTAAATAAAAATTTGGGGTGTTACAACTAGTTAAGTTAACACCGGTTTGTAAATTTTCAAAATAAGATATTAATTCATTTTTAGCTTTTTTCACATTTTTAAGCAATCTCTTCTAAATGTAGCACGACTTACATGTTTGTATTGCGGTTGGAGAGTTCGTTGAATTAGCCGGGTCAAACGTTCATTGTCAAAATGTTTGAATGGCAAGCTTTCTTGAATTACAAAATTCGCCATTTGCTCACGAACCGCATCAACGTCATAAGCCCAAACATTCCCTTCGCTTGTCATCAAAGTTTGACCTCGAGATGGTTCACCTTTCAAAGCCTTACAATATTTATTCGCAATGTGGTTTTCAAAGTTGTATTTGCATGTTTTTTGAAAAACTTATGACAAACTTGCAACGAGCTTTGTTTGAACCGCTAGCCATTTGACATAAATCGTAATTGCACCATATTTAGGGATTCTTATTCATAGGAAGGATTGCTACCACCACGTTGCTTTAAACGCATCACAACCAACGGATGATTGAGCACTTGATGAAGTCATTTTGAATGAACGAGAGTATTGAGAGTTTTTTTTAATTAAACGAGAGTATTGAGCGTTTTTGAGAATAGAGAGCATTTTGGAGAATAAAGAGCGTTTTAAGTTGCTGTGGTTCAATCAAAACATTCAATGCCTATTTATACTAACTTAATGGGGGTAAAATGGTAAAAACACAAAAAAGGTCAGAACGGTCAAAAAAGGGCTATATAGCCGTTACATAACGGCTATTTTTTTGAAATCCGATTTGAGAGCCGGTTTGGTGACTCAGTTTGAGAACCGGTTTGGGATCGGTTTGAGAATCGGTTTGAAACTGATTTCAACTTTTGAACCTTCGAACCAGTGGAGGAACCGGCGGTTTGGACCGGGCCGGGATCGGTTTGGGCCAAACCAGTTTGGGCCGGAAAGCGGTTCTGGTTCTTTTGGTCGAACCGGTTTTTTTGGCCATGTCTACCCATAAGCACCCAAAATATACATGATGACAACCCACTAACATCAACAAAAAGTCTACAACTTGATCAATTCACAACAAGAATACACACATACTTACATCATAGAACACACATTATGCAACGGAAACACACACACACATCGCAGACCACACATATATACGTAGAAACCTACACACCATAGCATATAAAAACATACTAAATCAAAGGCAATAACACACATACGCACCATCCATGAACACAACGGCACCCACCCGCACATCCCTCAACCCTCGACCGCAACCATGAAGTCACTAAACCTAAAAAACCTTCAACAAAATCCTTTTTCGTTAAAGACATGCTTTGGCTTATTTCAAAAAAAAAAAAAGAAGAAGAAAGAAAGAAAGAAAAAAAAAAAAAGAAGAAAAAACCAGTTCTATCATTTTATGGTATTTTAAATATGTGATCAAGAGAAAGAAAAAATGATATGAAAGATGCCCAACTTGTGGGGAATTGGTTTCACGAAGGAAAATGTAGCAATAACCAAACCGAATCCAAGAATTCGACATCCAAATCCGTTTTGTGGTTTTAGGCACTAAGCCGAATGACCCTTAAAAACGATACCTACGTATATCATTGGGTTAAGGAGGAGGTCCAGTTTTTTAAAATGCAATACGGTCTTGACAATCTGACCATAAACGAGTCCTCGAGTTAGCATATCCCTTGTAGCTTGAGTGTTGTATGGGGAACCCTTTTTATTGTTTTCTTGTTAGTTTATATCAATCAAATAAGCCAAGATCGTTGTCTTTAGCATTTAGCCACTTTTTCCCCAAATAATCCATACCCTGAACCGTAGCCAAGTTACAACCCATCAAAGACCTAATAATTTATGCAAGTAAATACCTAACATAGGTGGAGATTTGATCCCTTATCAAGAATATGATTTGACATGTCTTCATACTAGGCAATTGAGCATTTATTCATACTTCATCATATGTATGATTCTGTATATATAGCCAAGTGTGAGTGCACCTTGTGAGAAGTGTGAATTTTTACATCTTAAAAATATTTAGAAACCAATCTATTACTTGAAATGATATCATTACACATGCGCTTCATTGTTTATATTTGGGTAGATTAAGTTTGCTTGTATAGTTCTCGAAAGACATATTCATATCTTGATTTATTTGGTTTTTGGTGGTGTTGCTATTTTGAGTGATTTTGTTTGAGGACAAACAAAGTTCAAGTGTGGGGATATTTGATGTGCTCCAAATTATACATATAAAACACATCAATTGCACATCAATTATTATAGAAACTCTTACTAAAGATGATGATTTGATACCTAAATCGTTCATATTGTATTTCAGGCTTGGAAAAGACCAAGATGAACAAAAGGAGCTTAAATAAGAAGAAATTGAAAAAAACCAAGCTTTGGAATTCAAGCATGGGGTCATGCCTCATGATGCACACTCCCATGCCCAGCCTGAAACACACCCCTGTGCTAAAATCAACACACCCCCGTGTTTGTTAGTCCGATAGGACAAAAAGTACGGTTCCTCGACCCGAGGCACGGGGCCGTGCCCCACCACAAACACGGGGTCGTGCCCCATTGAACACAGGGTCGTGCCCGACAATTCCTGAGCGTACGAGCCGACCAACTTTTACGTACATTGTACTAGCACAGGGTCGTGCCTTTTAGGCACGGGGCCGTGCTTAAACACTCCGGAAAGCCTATAAATAGGACTTCATTTACAACTTTGAAAGAAGCTTTTGGGAGGTTAAGTACTTGTGTTTCCTCTAGGGAACCCAGCCTTTGGAGGTCCTTAAAAGGTTTTGGAGGTCCATTCAACACTTAGAAGAAGCTCAGGATCGTTTAACATCATCCATAGTGGATCACCAGTTTGATTGTTCTAATTTACGATGATTTCATTATTATCTTCTATCTTGTTGTTATGTTCAAGCTCATTATGAGCTAAACTTCATTTATTATCCTGATTTAGTGAAACTTTATGTAATTTTTGATTAACTAATCATGTGGTTTATATTATGTTAATGTT
The DNA here is from genome assembly GCA_025506505.1 of Flaveria sonorensis. NCBI lineage: Eukaryota > Viridiplantae > Streptophyta > Magnoliopsida > Asterales > Asteraceae > Flaveria > Flaveria sonorensis. The sequence goes on from CM046439.1 coordinate 10,322,776, forward strand.
ATGGTAATCTTGGGTAAACTTTTTATGGGTAGCATCTACATTTGAACGAGGAGTTATAAACTTATGATTTGTAATTGTGAATGTCATACAAGATTAAAAACATATGAACAAACTTTTATTCATGAAACCGGTCTTCATAATAAATCCATGGTTAATGAACTAGAATGGTTATTAGAAATCATATCACCTAAACTTTCTGGATCATTTGCGGGTTCCCTTTTATTAGTCTGAGAAATCTACAGTAATTGTTATTGTTTTCTAAAATTAATGGTATGTTAAAAAGAATTTGATCAACTCTCTTTTTAACATTAAGTTATGCTTTCAGAAATCGTATGTTGAAAGATTACACGAGATCTGCCTACATTACTAGTGACTTTGATTCATCAGTTTTGTAAGTTACTCATGTTGGTGTCCTTGTCACTAGGGAGCTGGCAGACGAGAAATCTGCATTGGCTTACGTTTATAAACATTAATATAATTACATTAATCAATATCTTTAACCACACCATCAATTTATCACAGTTAAATAAGTATAATCTAAATTAGGATAATAGCCTTACTTAATTGAAAGAATCACCAAAAGTCTCAATCTATCTTTATCTATCTTTATTTATCGTTATTTTGTTTAACTTATCAAAACCTACATATGATAGTCAATTATAAGGGTTGAGCAGGCTTAGTATATCCACGGATTGATACCTGGTTCTTACTAACACTATATTACCTCACGACAGATACACTTGTCTTTGTGTGTGTAGTTTAATATTAGTAATAACTATTTAAAACTAAATCTGTACGAAAAACCTTTATCAAAATATATATATATGTATTATCTGCACACACCATGCCACGTTACGCATATGTAAATTTTGGCTTGTTGCTTTTGTTTTATTTTAATCAAGATTGCAGATGGATTATTCTCTAATATGTATTGCATGTTTGGTGCTATACAGAGAAATTTTATTGGTAAATTACCTCCAAGGTAGGAAAAGAAAGAAAAAAGTCCAAGAATCAGTACTAAAGGGAGTGATTAGTTGTAGTTGGAGATTCAATGTTGAAATCTTACATGATGCAAATAGGTCTTGGGAGAGCCAACCACTTTCTTTAGGAAGTATTCTATTTTATTAAGATTATGTGCCGGTAAACTTGAACATTTATGGATTGGGATCAGTTTATACATATATCTAAATAAATAAATAAAAAGTACTCTTTAATGTTTTTTTTTAAATTTAGTAACATATAATTTTAAAAAGAAGAAAGTCATCTCACATATTAAAAGAAAAAATCTAGTAAATTTAATTAGATGTATATTATTTGTGAAATTTTTATTTTTTATTATGGTTCCAATACTCGCATTTTTATTGGAATCAAGAGGCACCGCGACCTTTTTTATAGACATTTTTAATAGTTGGTCTTATATAGTCTTCAATAAGTAATACGAAATCTAATGGACCAATTCTAGGTCGAACCGTCAACTACACTTCGAGAAACGACAAACCAAACCGACAAGGTTGGGTGGATTTACTAGACCGACCAGTTTTTGATATGATGTATTAGTATTATGGTTTGGTGGCCTACATTTCTTGTTCTAAAATCATTAGTTCACATACAAACTTTAAAATGGTAAAGATAATTCATGAATAGAACATATATACATAACTACATCCCTCAAACCTTTTTAAATGACTGGTTCTAGGTTTCAACAACCGGTTAAACTATTAGACCACCAAACTTGTAACACCTAGCCAAACCAACCAACTTGCTTTAGTTTGAAAGGCTCTATCAACGGTTTATACACACTTTTATAAGATCTAATTTTTTGTTAACTTTATCATAATTATACATGCAACTTTACAAGTTTGGAAAGGATATATGTAATTGCGCAAGAAAAACCGACCTAGTAGATTTAACTTGACTCGAAGCAACCTCATTGAACTCATAACTAATCATCCACAGAACCTGCTTGATCAAAAACTCTAACCTCAAAACTACCAATAACAGGATCAAGTCACGAGTCTCATAAATAACATTTAATACATTCTTGGTAATTCAAATTGTCCTAAGTTTTGTGACACGGAAGAGATACACACTTAAAAAAACCGACTCAAAGCCAGAAAATAACAACCACAGATCCAACTTACCTGCAAAAACAAAACTGCTACCTGCATTGTACACTTTTAACATTCCCGTCACCTCTTCAATAATTCCAAGCCAGAAATGACACTTTTTGGTTCAACCAATTACCCAACACAAAAACATAACTTCAGAGGCTGCATATCACCTTTTTGGACACATAAACCTGCAGCTCATTTAGTAAATACTGGGTTCCTATTCACACTATTCCAGCATACTGACCCGATAACCTCTTATCTTAAAACCATGGTGACATTTATTTGTATCCCACACCTTTGAAGCTTATAAGGTGTTCAAAAGTGGGACAGGGTGAGTTAATGACTTGTCTTGGCAAAAACCTCCATAAACCAAATCATTATATTTAGCAACATACAAAGAATGAAAAAAGTTACTAGTTAAGTATGAAAAAAGCCCAGAATGTAAGGATATGGTTACCTCAACCATTAAGGATTCAAGATTAGCGTGTTATCTCATACGCGTGAGAAAACCATGGTTTCTTTCAGCAGCAGAAATACAAATTCGTATAAATCAAATCTGTGAGTTCTAAATAAACTCGAGGATTACCCCAAACACAAAAGGTTCAGCAAAAACCCTTAAGAACAATTAATACAACTGGATGTTCTAAAAAATTATGAAAGATGAGCAATAAAAAAAAGATGGGGGGCTTAAGACAAAACTAATTTTAAGTAGAGAACCGCGAGAACTACATAAGTACTTGTACGTAGTGCTGGCCATATACAATGGAGGAGAAAGAGTGAATTATATGGTTACATAACCTATGTATCGCGGCTAAAGCAACGCGTGCAAGTGTTTATGCAGTTCTCCTGGTTTTCCATTTAAAGTTGTTTTGTATTATATGGCCCTCTAATAATAATGATGATAACAATAATAGTACCTACCTCAGACTCTTTTCTCCATTAGTTACACTGATATGATGATAAGAGATTAATCTCAATAAAGCTGTGAGAACAAAAAAGAGGTTCACCCATGACATTATAACATATGAGACTCCAAAACATGCATTCATTGAATGTTATGAGTTATAATAAAAGAAAATGTCTACCTCTTCTGACTTCAAATCCATTGACATTTATCTACGGAACTCTCACTAATATGGACTTCCGGATGACCTCTTCCAGCCATGCCTAGCAGGTGAATGGGATCTGCTACGGTTACGCCCGCGATATCTATCCCTGTTCCTGTCACCCCCATTTCTATAGTTATTATTATTATTATTATTGTACCTACGATCTGATGCTCTTCCTGTATCACGATAGCCTCTATTGTTTCGATCTCGGGACATCTCGCGGTCACGTATGTAACGTTTATTGTCCTCGTCAGCAGACCCATTTCTATGTCTACCTTCACTTTCTTTTCTCTTTGCTTCCTTCTTTCTTCTGCTTCTTTCTCCCTCGCCAGCCTTTCCTCTTCCCTTGCCTTTTCTTTCGACTCCTGAAAATAACACATCATGTTTCTTTGTGTCCGAAAACACCAAAAAGAAAGTTTTTGTATTCTTTGCATTCTGATGCCAGATAGGGGTGCCCATTCCCTACTTGAAATAAACTGATTAGGTATTGGGGCTAGACTTTCAGGCCGTAGACGTCACGTCAGGGCTAGCTTGTTTCATAATTGGTTTGAATCAATCTGACCAGACCATTTAGAATTACAATTGTAGAAGCACCTTCTTAAAATTACAGTTAAGCAATTCATATATTAAAAACTATACAAATCCTTATACTAGTTTTTTAGTCTTTTGATGTTATACTGGTTACCTATGTCTTTTTATAGTTGATTCTCATAATCTCATCTTAAATCAGTTTCCATTGTTTGTAGTTGTGTTATGAATATCGCTGACACTAATCATACAAATGGGATGGCTAACACGTAAAATGACCAGGTTAGGATTCAACTTTTCAACACAATTAACTATCAGGTTGGGATATGGTTCCCCGCCAACCAGAACACGACATGAATAGCCAGTCCTAATCTCACTAGACGTGAATAGATAGGCAGGTCAAGGGTAGTGGGTAACACATAACACATTGAAACAGGTTCAGGTTTAAAAGGATCATTTTTGGTACTAGTGCAAACCGGCGAACTAGATTAGGTTGACCCGCAAACACTTTTTCAAACATCTTTAAATAAATTGTGATTAATTAATGTATCAATTATGATTACAACAACAAAATAATTACAATACTAATATTAATCTTTGAATAGAACGCAGAGTCGCAGAGAAGATAGTAGATGTTATATATAGACTTTGGGTGGCTTTTGAACACTCAACCCATTTGAGATAAGAACACAACCAAAATCCACCCGTTCACGTATGAATGGTTGAAAACGCCACGTATTATAAGGGAATGGTACCTTGTACTCCAAGAGAAAATCCCGGACCATGCCATAACCAATATGCTGTTTTCCAGTGACATGAGACTGAGTTCTTTCAAGAGCATCATTTGCTATCAGAAAAGAACCACATGTTTCACAAAGAGCCATCTTCTTTTCTTGTGCAAGCATTGAAACTTTGTCATTTTGTGATTGCAAGGTCAGTGTGGTTTTCTCAATGTTAAGCAGATCGACCTGTAAAGACGATGGCAATAAAAAGTAAATATGTTTTACAACAGAAAACACCATATATTAAGCTTAAAGAAACCAATTGCTAGTACCTTCCTCATGAGTGCTTCAGCTTCATCCACCTTGCCAGCTTCCCCAAGGGCCTCCACTGATTCTAGAAGGTTCTTGATTTTCTCCTCAATAACAGATAACTGTTCAGATTTTTCAACCGGTACAGGTGCCGGTGGAGGAACTTCAACCTCTTGAGCAAGACGCTCACGACCACGCCTAACTCTCCTATCTAAATCCATAATCTAACACAAAGTTATAGTGACAAAGAAAAGCTGTAAGTAGATGCAAGAAGCACGCCTAACTTCAACCTCTTTTATGATTATAGTAACACGCATCCTCCAAAATTCATGTAAGAGGTGCCAAAAAGGATGGGCCAAATAATGGGTCAAAACATGCACTTTATAGCACAGGTTGGATTTGTTGCCCATTAAAACTTTCTTTGTCCGTTTACTTACAGATTAGTCAATGTCTTAAAAATTACTACTTCACTAGAAAAAATATTATCAAAATAATACATGATGTCTTTAAGTAAATCAATTTACAAGGCTGAAAATTTCAATTCCATTTTCATTTATAGTTAGATTTTAAATTTGGCCCATTTGATCTGTTGGCATTATAGCATAACCCAAATCAATTGAATTTTTAAGTAAACAAGATGAAATTACCACATTTAAAGTAAAGTAACTTACCAATTTTTCGCAGAAATGAGCCAATTCTGCTTCAAATCTTGGCACATAGGAATCGTGCCTTGGAGAGGTCTCAAAGCTAGAGTAAACAGCAAAGAGCAAGAAAATAATTTGTTAAAACGGCATAAGGATACAGGCCAAAATATGTTCCAAGAGATATGTATAATGAATTAATTAAAAATTAATAATCGGTTACAACTAGAATATAAACCTTCAATGTAACTGAAAGCAGAAATGCAAGTTGAAATAGCTTCAGAGAAACTTTATATTAAATAGAATAGAAGAATGCAAAAAGGAATTAGAAGAAGCAATTTGTATATACCAAATATACTCGTCTAAACCCATAAATGAAAAATGATATCCAATGTTGCACGCCACAGCATGAATTCTAAGATTTTCTGTCGATTTTGATAATCTTTTTACGTTTCACTTATCAGGAGAAATACTAACAGCCTATTACAACATTGTGTAAAAGAGACAGTTTTGGTTGCTTACTTGAGATGTAAATTTATTAACTTGGTTCATTTTTGGTAAATAACTAAACCATTACAATATCACCTCTGTTGTCATTGATATTGATTTCTCACACCATTACTCTCTCTCACTTGTTTTCTATCTTGATTGGCATTATATATAGGTAATATAGCAAGAGCACCGTAAGTGCACCCCATTTGGGACTTATTGCTATAATACACTATGTTATATAATTAGAATAACAGAAAATAGAAAGATTGAATTGCAGTCGAAGCATCACTGAGTCAGGTAACAAAAGGTCGTAATAATCTGCCAAATGTTTTATCATAAGCTACGCATATTGCCTCATATGCACATGTAATAAAATACTTGCAAATAAGTTAAGAAGAAATTAGATGAATTGTAAAAAGAGATGGACTTGCCCACAGTTGTATGCATAAAGCAGAATTAGATCAATGCACAAAAAGTTAACATCTTTACAATCTCAGTGACACAAATAATGAAGTAATTTACAAAGTAATAAAACCTAAGACTGCTACTGAAGAAACATTTCTTATCAATGCTTTCAAAACAAACCAACTAAAAGTGACATGCGGTCTATTCTAAGATTATAGCACAAATCTAGAGTTCCTTTTGTTACCTTTCTTTCAACTTTGGATCATGGATTTTAGGGCATGGACCTGATATAAGAATCAAAACACAAACAAAATTCATCATCTCCAACTGAACAAATAACCATTATTAAAATCTCAATTACGTAAGTGGTTAATCCCAGTTTCAATTTACTGTTAACTTTGAAATTTGATTGATCCTGTAAGAACACACTTTTTAATTTAATAAGAAAACACACAGAAGATTTTCCATCTATTATGCAAATCATGATCAAATTAATATAAACAATATCATCAACATATAATAAAGGAACTATGCAAAACTCACCAAGATCACTTCTAGTGTTCACGAACAGATCATGAGGACAAAACTTGACCATGTAGAATCCACACACTTCCTTATCATCCCAGGTGATTTCTTTGTGCCCCCTTCTCTCTTCTTCAGTCAAATTTCGAGCTAAATACAAACCAAAAACAACATGATTAGGGTTTCGAAATTTCAGGTCCAAAAACACACGAATTGCAATTCTCTCGAGCTTAATTCGAACCCAAGATCCCAAAACAAAAGATTAAAGTTAAAATCGGAACATGTAAAGAGGAGATTGAAGAACATGTATAACGGACCTGAGCCCATGAGTTCATCTAGCAATGCTCTTTGGGCGTCCATGGTTGATGTTGCGGAGGATGTAGGAAACCCTAATTAGTATTAGTATTAGTATTGTTGTTTGAACATTTAAGGGTTTATGGAAAGGATTTTGGATTTTTGTCTAGGGTTAATAAGGCAATGGAAGCAGGCGTAAAACACGTATCATCGGCAACCCATGTTTGGGTGCTTGGTTATCTTCAGCTCTTTGTGGAACAAAATCGTCTATGAAAATATTGTATGGTATATTTAAAACTAGCTTATAGTTAAGTTTATTACACGGGTTGTATAATAGTAATTATAATTCTATAATACGTAGAGGATAAAAATAATTTAACTACGTACAAAAAGAAGTAAACTATAAGCTACCGATTAAGTTAAATCCATGTACAACTAACTAATGTTTTGAGTAGTAAATACAAATAGACAAATTTGTCGAACATTATACATTTAGACAATTACAAATGTACAATGTCTTTCACACATAGTGCATGGCTTCTAAATCCATTTACCCTCGCCACGTCAACGAAAAAAATCTTATTCACTATTTCTAACTTTAATTGAAAACAAATATTAAAATCCTGTCATAGGCAATAAATTTTTTAAAAGATTCACCCGGAGAAAAATTTAAATCTCGCCATGTACTTAAGCAAAGAATTTTAAAAGATCTTGCCAACGTCGAGTTAAAGTGAAAAATAAATATTGGTTTTTTTTAAATAATTTTAAACTGAAGTTTTTTTTGAGGATATCATATGATCTTTCAGTTTATTATTAGCATTCAGCCAAATATGATTTATATTCTTTTGTTTGATTCATCTTTTTGCATATTATAGTTTGAATTCTGTTACATATTATTATAATTTTTTTTATATAAACAACACCATGCTATAACCTCGTGTATTACATGAGTTAAATAAGAAAAGTACTAAATATTTATTAATGAAAAGTTAGTAACTGTAAAACGTTAAATATAAAAGCACTTTAATTAGCTGATAAAATATTTTTACAATTTTAAAAACTTTCATTTTAAAAAATTTCTTTGAAAAAAGCTTGATTTTTTATCAATATCTCATTGTTTTAAAAACCTTCGGGTTTATTTTGTAAAAATATTTTTATATAAAAAAGATTGATTTTAAAATATTTCATAAATTAAAAAAGTTTCCTTGAAATCATAGTATTAAACAATTCTGATTTTGAAAAAGTATATTTTTAATCAAAATACTTAGTTTTTATTTAATAAAAATACATTTAAAATTAATGATTAAAAAAAACTTGGATTTATAATATATATAGAGAAAGAGAAATATTTAGAATAGAGAGAAAGGGAAATATTTAAAAATTAGTTATTTGATTTTTTTAATAGAATAAATAGTATGAACGGGAAAACTATGGTGAGAAGTCTTGTGAAAATGGCATGTGTCATCATATGTAAAAGATTATTAATTAGATTTAAATATACATAAGCATGTTTATGTATAATTAATTAAATATTTAAATATATATGAACATCTTACTTCTAATAAATCAAAATGATCATTTTATACATGTAACAACCTATTACCCTTTCTCAACTTTTAATTTCCCGCTCATAACCCATTTACCCAAAAAAAAAAAAAAAAAAAACCTAACCTAGCCGTCTCTTCTCTCTTACGCATTTCCCCATCGATCTCCTCCGATCTTCAGAGAAATGCAACAAACCCAGGAATGATCTTGGTGTTGATATACAACTCTTCTCTTGTAAGTATGTAGCTTCTATTTGCAAAATCTTTAAGCATACGCAAAAGCATCGACTTCCACCAATATAGCATCACAACGAGATACAATATTAATGCTTTTATTTCTGGATGTAGAAACTTGTGTAGTAATCTCTTTGTAACATTAGGATCCGATTCATTCTATATGGTTGCTTATAATCTAAGATTTGATACAGTTGCGCACGATTTTCATGTCTGATTCAATTTCTATCACCGTTGTTGTGCTGTATCCGAGAACCACCATAAAAGGTGTTCGATTTCTCCTGTTGTTCAAGCTTCGACTACCAACACTTAATTCTTTACTTGCAATAAGTGTAAGTTGTTAGTTTTACTAGAGCGAATGTATTACTTGCAATATCTCTTAACTCTTTGTTTAGTTTTTTAGACTTCATTGTATGAAGAGTTTTGCCACTAATCTATTTTACAGGACTTTTAGTTACCATGTTGTTCATTGCAATAACTTTTTGTGTAGTTTAGATTGATTAATCAAACTAATATCTTGTGAATCATTCAATTTTATTTACTGTAGGTTTGGAATGATTCATGTGGAAAGGATGTGGGTGGGCCACTATCTATCTTGTTAATGAGATATAACAACTCAAAACAGGGAAGCATTACCTTAGGCTTTGGAATGGAAGGGAAACAGATTGATACATTCACTCAACTACCCTTGAAAAGGTTTTGTGTACACATTTCATTTACAAATGTCATATTGTGATGGATGATGATGACTTTAAGAATGATGATGAATCAGAAAATTTTAATTAGGATTTGAATAGTTTGTTCTTTGTTGTGTGTATGCTCCTCGACTTCATTTATAGGTGTTTGGTTAATTTTGCAGTTGAGCTGTTCAAATGAGGACAAATGCAATCTTTACAATTTTCACATCAGTTTCAAGTTGCGGTATGTATCAGCTTAACTCAATGTTTTTTATCATAGAACCTGCTACAAATAATTAGCACGACACCAACAATTAAATTTGAACTTTGGATGATCAAAATATGTTTGATTTTGCAAATAAAATATGCAATATTGACGTTATGTTTGAATTTGCAATATTTTTTATAACTTCAAATTACAAACCAAAAGTATTTTGGTTAAATAATAATAAGGATAATGGGTTGAACGTTAATAAAAGTTTCTACTTATTATTTATTACTTTATCACCTATGGTGTTTGTTAAATGATTATTTAAATTGGTGGTAATGACTCCTATTATTAGTTGAACATGATTCTGTGTTCTTGTGACAGGCACAACTTTTACATATTTTCAAGCCAAGAAATTGGAGGTAATGACTCCTCTTATGAGTTTTTGTGCCGGACTTCCTCTATTGATTTCCTAGCAAAGTACCATTCTGATTTTAAGTGTATAAAAGAAGGTACGTATCCATTTGATTATAATTACTATGTTGTTTCTCATCTAATATAATTTTTAAGAGTGAACTCTTGTCTGTAGAAACATATAGTTTTCTCATCTTACGTGTGGGCAATGTGGCCATTACCTAAATATATGTGGCCTAAAAGGTTGAAAAGGAACTTGTTTTTTCATAAAAACAGATTATATCGATCGTCTAATCCGGAATAGCATTTGTTATATTCATACTAGGACCTAATTGACTTGTGCAATTGTAAACTGAGGGGTAATGCCAAAACATGCTTTATAAGCTTATATTTTGACACTAGTTTTAGTAAACTCCGTGTATTACATGGGTTGAATAAATAAAATATTAATATAATAAAATATATTAATTAGAAAATGATATTCTAAAATATGATATGACTGAAATTAAGTATGAGAAATTACTATAAGTAATAAAACAGTGATATCAACTTTTTAAAATTTTGTTTTTAAATGTTTTTTCCAAAAAATAAATATTTTGTTCTAAAATACACCATATAAAAATGTCATTTTTAAAAATATTTTTATTATAACTTCCAAATTTAATTATTTTTGGTTTTAAAAAATTGACTTTTTAAAAATACCAATTTTAAAATATTTTATATTTTTAAAAAAGTTTTATGCTTTAGAAAATTTATTATTTTTTAAACTAATTATTTATTTAGAAATAACAATAATAAATAGATCTTTTTTTTAATTTATTAAATATAAAAAAGTGTTAAATAATATTATTAGTAATTAAGATAATTATTTAATAGGAGAGAGAGACGGAAAAATTTTGGTAAGGATGATTGTAGTACTGTCACGTGTCATCTCAAATTACTCTTTTATTATAGTAGGAAGATTATATTTGGTTTGGACTGCTCATTAGGTTATATGATCCACAATGGTTACATGTTAAAAAACAGTTCGCCTAAGATAAATAGATACTATAGCAAAATGGTGCAGATATCATTACAGAATCTCATCTTTTTTTGTTTAACATGTTACTTCTCATTTTCATCAAGAGTAGAATGGGATAAATGATTTTGCTATTTGGTATACCTTACCAAATTTTGCTTTTTAGGCAATAATACATTAAATATTTAATTTTTATATTCAAAACAATTAATTAATAAATTACATGGATATCACCTAAATTCAAATTTTCGATTATATAACTTACAACAAATTCCGTAAAAAGCTTCTGATTTTAATCAAAATAATTAATATAACTAAAAATCAATAATTATATTTTAGCCAATAGTACATTAACATTTTAAATTTAATATTCAAAACCACTAACTAATACATCTTTGTTTAAATTGATAACAAAAGTTCAAATTTTCTGAGTCAAATTATTACAGAATGATACATTCCTAAATTACAAAATATACAATTAAAAATTTAAGTCAAATTCCGTTAGTAACTCTTGACTTTATATTTCCATAGTACTAAAACTAAAAGTCAATAATTATATTTTAGCCAATAATACTTTAAATATCTAAATTTTATATCCTACACTGCTTTCTATGTTTAAATATTAATCAGCTAAATTTAAATTTTTCATGTCATATTATTACAAATTCTTATCTTCCTAAATGTCAAAATATTTAAAAAAATACATAAAATTATAAATTTAAGTCAAATTCCATAAGTAACTTTTGATTTTATTTCCATAATTAATAAAACTAAAAGTTAGTAATTATATTTTATCCAATAATACATTAGAAAATAATTTTTTTATTCAAAACCACTAATTAATGTCTTCTATGTTTAAATGCATATCACTTAAATTAAAATTTTATAAATCTCCATAATTATTAAAAGTAAAAGTCAATAATTGTATTTTTAGGCAATAATACATTAAAACCTTCCGCATTTACAAATTTTATAGATATACACAAAATTTAAATTTACTTAATTTTGTTTACTAACTGCTAATTTAATTTTCCATATTATTTAACATAAAGGAAAACTTAATAATTGTATATTGGTCAAAAATACATTAATAATGCCATAATAACATTCCAATATTATACATCTTACATTGTTTATAAATACTTGCGTTGAATCCAAGAAAATTCCTTTTTTAAAGATTTAGACGTTCTTAAGGAAAACTATACCTTGAAAGTCTGAATTCTTAGCCTATGGAAACGCCAACGCTTCAAGTATCCTAATAATTTTTACTCTGTGGAGTTTATAATCGAGTAGGCATTTATCAATATAATAATAGATTATGTTCCTTAACTTTTTTTACTCTAACTTTGTATTCTTACCTAATATTTTTTATTTTTATAGATGTTATTGGCTATGATGTTGGAAATATTACAAAATAGACGAACCCCGTTAAAAGTTGCAATGAATCCCAAAGAATGAACTTGCTATTAGAAGATTTGCAGTTTGAAATTTTATATTTTTCGTTTATTTATCCTATTATCATAACCTATTTATATCACCTACATTTATTTACAAAGATTGAATTTATTGAAGGACCCGTCAATTGAATGTAACCTTGTTGGGTGAATATGCTGACAAACTGTCCAGCTATGTTAAATACAATCCAACTGACACTATATTGGTTATAATTCTTCAAGTTTGCAAAAGTGAAGAATTGGCAAAGTAATTCTCATATTAATATCCTCCTTTACTTTAATTTTTAAACAATTTTATATAATTATATATACTTAGTTCATTCTCTATCCAATAGGAGCAACAAGCATTACCAATTCCTTCTTTGCGGCTAAACTCTTTATCAATGATGACATTGAAGACATCAACTCATTCAAGAAAAGGTTTTGACTAATTTTTATATTTTGTTTAACATATCATATAAGTGATTACAATTACTTTGTTTAACAGATTGCTTGCACAATCAGTGGTTGAAACATCATCAACTCATCATGGATTTGGTTCATCAATTGTGTCATCTGTTGAAGATGAATTTCTCAACAAAATTGATTTCAGTTTCATTTCTAATATCACTGACGTAGCATCAGTATGGACATTGAATTTACTAATAACCTTTAATGTTAAATGTTTATCAAGAGTGTTTATAATATATGTACTTATTATATCCATTATTGTCTTATTTACAGCCAAAATATCTTATAAATTTTGGAACTATTAAGGTAATATGTACTGAAATACCATGGTTCTACTAAGGATGCAAAAAATGTAACGAAAAGGTAGGTTCAATGGTTGTTTTGATGTTAAATATAGATCAGTCTGTTGATGGTGAAGGTAAAAAACGTTAGGAATGTGAAAATAATGATTGCGAGGAACAAATCTTGTCGGCAATGAATACAAGGTTAGCAATCACTTTTTTTTTAATTTTCTTTTAAAATCAAATACTCCTTTTTGCAAACTTGAATAAATTGCTTCTAACTATTTTTAATGTGTTTTCATTTATAAAAATAATCCATTTATATTAATAGGTTCAAAATTCCCATACGTGTTCGAGACTGGTGTTGTTACGCTTGCTCTATTTGATCGTGATGCATTCAAGCTTCTTATAATAATACATGAAGAGGTAAAATATTTTTACTTTTCGTACTTTCATGTTCATGATTTAGTATGGTAAACCCAAAATCTTTACATTTATTTTTGTTTACAGGTTATTCCTAAGGAATTGATCGTGTTGTTGGAAAAAAATTGCTTTCAACATTGAAATAAGAAAATTTAATTTTGAAAAGAATTTTGAGTTTTACACCATCTCAAAACTAACCAGTGATACTTTTATACTTTATGATCTTGGGAATAAGTTTGAAGTTGGACAGGTACATACGTCAATGATCATGCATTGCTTTACTGCTCCAGTTCTACAATTTATTGATATTTTTAGTCTTTGCTTGGTTTTTGAACTTAAATTTTTTTATTAAATTTCATGATCGATGTTGTAATGCTTACCTCGTGTACTCTATTTGTTTTAAAATACCTAACATACCACTTTCATTATATATAAACAGCATGTGGATTCTCAATCAATATTGCCATAGCATCGGAGAATATAAATGGCATTAAGGTTAGTATTATTAAGAAAATTTACATTAAGTTTCAATGTAACAATATTGGTAAAATGATTTTCTTTCCTGTTTCATCTGTAGGATTCTGTTTCCTGAACCGAAGATAATTAACACCACGTTTGATGTTGAAAAAAAAATGCAAAGTCCATCTTTGTTGAAGAACCAAGCCCTTGCGAAGCATCTTCAAATACAAATCTAAAACGTAATCTTGAGTGTGTGTATGATGTTGATGGAGAGTTATCTGAGTCTTCTACAACACCAAGTTCAAGAGAAAAGAGATACGAAGGTCATGAACATGGAAATGCACATTGCTTATTTCAAAAATTGAAAAGTAGTCTTACATTTTCAATTAAAAAACAATGTCTGGTTTTTTATTTTTATTTTTGTTTTGGTGTCTTTTTATTGCTGATTCCGGTATTTTTTGTGATGTTATTCTAAACAATTGTTCGGTTTGATTTAATATTTATTATGTTCTTATCTAAATCTATGGATGCAGTCATGCAACTTTATAGTGGGCTTAATATTATATTTGGGGTTTTCAGTTTTTATAATGTAGGATTGCTAACTTACTGAAGATCTCCTTTTTAATACAATAATTGTAATATACTACTTCCTCTATTACACGGATTGTGTTATATATCTACTTACTTTTTAGAACAATTACTAGAGGTTAAAAATACTTGTGTACTAATTCTTTTACACCTATCTAAGACTCTATACGTGTAACGCTTATAGCCTTATATATGTATAGAAAAGATAGAAAGAATGAGAATAATCTATAGAAAGAATGAGAATAATCTATGTGTATCAATAAAAAACCTCTTTTATAATAATATTAATGCAACAATAATGGTTTACAGTCACATTCACACTGTTAGAATTTAGAATTGAGAAAGTAGAATATACAAATTTGTGTGAATGAAGAAATAATATAAAAAAATTGTATTCTATATCCCGAAGAATGCCTATATATTCATAAAACTTTAAAGACTAATTATATTAATGAGTGCTCTTAAATATTCAATATATATGTGGCTAAATTTATAAAATATTCCCAATATCATATTTAGACATAATATTTATAGCAATAAAAAAATATCATAATCTGGATGCTTTTCATATCAATTCAATTAATAGCAAATCTGCTGTAATTTTACACTCCATTATATCACCTATCTCATTCAATATTCCATTAACATTATTATAAATAATTTTATGTTTACATAAAGCTGCATTTTTATATTACATTATTGTGTAATATTTATTAATTTATTAATAAATATAATAATCGAAAATATCATTTCAAATATTGCTTAATTATATAGGGTAGTAATTATATATATTGATAACTTTATATTTATTTATATGTAAATAACTTTATATTTGATTACCATTATAATAAATAAAAAATATTAAATAAATCATACACTCACATGTCAATATATTAGATATATATTCTTTTGATTTTCTACAATACCGAATTCATAAATTATCACAAACATTAACAAAATAGTCATCATCTTTCATGCGATTCTATATTTAACCATTTCCTTATTTACAGTGATTATAATTTACATATTAATTCAGAAAATCTTTGAATTGTAAATGGCAATTTCATTTTATATTTCCCAACATCTTCACAAACACAAGTTTTTTACAATTTCTCTTTTGTTACGTGCACGAGATACGAGACATGGTTGGCCTCTGCATAGCTGATGATTTTTTATCACTCAAAACTTTTATAAATACTCTTAGATCGTCTTTCCCGAACAAAACCTATTTAACATCAAACATAACTAGAATGAGTTGTTACGTAAATGTTAACAATAAACTTTTGAACTTTATTGTTTCAATTAGTTTTATTACACAACCCATGATGTAAAATAAAGCTAGTTTTAGATGTCTTAATATACTACCAAAAATAATGCGAAAATACAACTAATTACGCTTAAATGAAAAAATACAACTCCAATAACCATCACCATATGTCTCAAAATTTTAACTAAAATCTTAGAATAATCACCGTTGGTTGCAACATTAAAACAATTCACTTCTCAGAAGCAGCATAAATTTCCTCTTGAACATCATTAAATATAGCCCTTGTAAAAATTCTTGTTGCTTGTACCTCTAAAAGAGACTCTAACCATAGGCCTGGAAAGATGTATGGTGATTCATGGTCGTTTTTTTGGCGATTATGCCTCTGTATTTCTATAGTAGTGTCATAATGATTAAAAAACTTAACAAGAGTCAATTGTGAGTTTGCAACTTGACAAAAGAAGTGATTCTCACTTTCAAAACGTGATGTTCGCATAAGACCAGACATAGGCTTATCACGGTAGAATGCAGGGATCCACATTAATCTCATGTCAAAAACATCTGACAGCCAATTATTACATGCGAGCTCAAATTCGTTGATTAATTCTAGTCATTCCATATCAAACACATCAGGAATAATACAATCTTTCCATACTATACTACAGATTTTCCTTTTAAATTCTTCATTATTACACAATGCAATACCGACCTACGAAAAGAAAAACATAATATTTTTAACACAAACGTGTTTACCTTATTACGCAAAAACTAGTTGACAAATAATCACACATAAATTAAATAATAATCACGCATATAATATTTAAATCACGCATAACTCAACATTAATAATGCATGAATCAAAACGAATCACGAAACAAATATACTTAATAACGCATAAGTCAACAACAATAACACATGAAAGGCATACCTTATGAGCAACCTTTTTCATAATATGTCACATGCATAATCTATGCCGGCTCTCATTGAAGATATATTCAATAGCTATCTTCATGGCTGGATCTTGATCTGTGACAACAACTTTCAGCTGACGGTCGTGCTATTTCAAAAAACAGTGAGCAGCCATTTATATGATTCAAATGATTCAGAAGACAACAGCCTAGCACCAAAAGTGACATTTTGAAAGTGATTATCAATACCGGTAAAAGGAACAAATGCCATTTTGTATCTGCAAAAGGACAAAATTACAAAACAATAACATTAATTACGCAACATATTCAGAAAGGAATAATTTAAAATGTAAACATACATACTTGTTCGTATTGAATGTTGCATCAAATGAAATACCATCTCCAAAAGCAATATAGTTACTCTTGCATTCTTCATCTGCCCAAAACAACCTGGTAAGTGTATCATTTTCATCGACTGTATATTCAAATGAATAGTTAGGGAGGTGCTCTTTCTTGCTAAGCAACCTTTAAACAATCATTTTCAGAATCATATTCCCCGATATAATAGTTTAACTTAATCTTAAAATTCTTACACTCAGTTACTGTTACACCTACATTCTCAAACCCACCATACTTAGTCTTCATCATATTAAATGCATTGACTAGTCCTAAATTAAGCATTGCCAAATCATAAATCATATTTTCTTGCACGAATGATAACTTTGGATTGGAACGTACAAGATGCATACCTTTCTCTTACACCAACTCATGATTATGTTCTTCTTTTTCACATTCTTACTAATTGTATCTATTGAATCATATCTTTTAAATGGTTTTTAAGGAATACACTTAAAGGCTGATGTAACCAAAGAGCTATCAGCATGCACATGTGAAGTACTAGGAAAGTACTTCAAAAGATTTGATATAACACAGTGAATTATGCTAAGTATCAAATATTTTAAATCCAAAAGACCAATTCTTTCGAAGCCAAAGATGAAGTCTTTCGCTGCTCCAAAGACAAAGTCTTCCAAAGCCAAAGACTGATTTCTTTCGAAGACAGAGAAGACATGCTTTCTCTAACTTACTTTTGACAAAAGTTGAACCACCTTTCCGCTGCTATTTCTAAAGACTCACCAACCCGCATGGTTTGGTGAAAAATCCATGTTTTTGTCGACTGTAAATTAAGGTGTTGAGTCTGTAACTTTCCAACTATGTACTTTTATCCTTTTTGTATTAGATAAGGATGTGAGCTATGACATGTCATAGTCACTAGTCGAAAAAGACAATTTGCCTTTTGATTCTACATTGATCTTGTTGTCTAGATTAGTGTTTCCAGCTGGTCTTCAAAGTATGGCTGGTTGTAGGATGTAGTATAAAGTATCTCAAGTACCTGTATTTAGAATTAAGCTTTGTAACACTTGTAAGAACTTGAGAGCAATATACATTATTCTTGAAAACCATATTGTCTTGTTCTTGTTATTGTTCTTTCTTTAAGTGTTCTTTGTTTCATCAAAGCTAGTTCCCTATTTGATCTACTAAGTGTTCCAAGTCTCTCCACCTTATGAAACTGTTACATTGAGCACCTTCATCAAAGCCAGTTACCTACTTGAGAGCAATATTCATAATTATAAAGTTCATTTTATTTAAAACTATTTTTCTTTATATTCATCTTTTAAAATTTTTAAAATTTAAAAAATAGTTTCATTTAGTAAAAAATATAAAGTTCTTAGCAAAAAAAATTTAGCTAATAATAAACTAGTAGTCGTGAGATACTTAAATCTTTCAATTAAACTAAATTAACTTAATAAATCTATAAATCTTTAATGGAAAAGTAAATATAATTCTCTTTTATAAGTATATAATAGAAGGAAAACTAAATAAAGTAATAGATTTTTCAATAACTAATAATGACGCATTAACTTTTTTTGGATTGCAGTTATTATTGAAATTGTTATAAAGATTATTAAATTATAGCTATCAATATCATTTGTAATTTGTGAGTGGTTACCATTTCTAATTAACTTCGTTTTATTATATTAAGTACAAACACCATATACATGGGTTATGGTTGTATGAAAGATTACACACTCATGAATAAGAGTTTTTTTTTTTTCTTCTTCATTTGCTCTATATCTCTCTATATCATATTCATATTGATGTGCTAATAGGTTATTGTTTTACAATAGTTATCAGGAGAAATGACATTTTCAAATTGAATGATCATATTATTATAAGGTAAAAAATATTTATTTTTGTCCCGATTCATTTAAACAAAAACCATATTGTAATTCATATAATTTTAAATTATGTTTAGATTTATTATTATTGTAAATTCTTTAATTCTCTCATATAAAATCCATATTGTAATTCATACTATTTTAGGTTATGTTGAGAATTATATTTATTATTTTTGTAAATTATAAAGAATATGTTCTTAAACAAAGAAATATTTTATTTTGTGAAATTCATGATCTTTTACTAATAACAATTATCAACTTGAATAAAAAAACATATATTTATTCTTTTATGATTATCTCAAACAATGATATTAAAATATTTGATGTATGTTTTTTTTAAAGAGGTTTGATATTAATTATGCTTTGCATACCATAGTATTAAAAGTTTCATGTATATTAATTATGCTTAAAATATCATAGTATTAAAAGTTTCATGTTTTACCAAGTCTTAACTATAAAAGTAACTTAAAAATGAAAAGAAAATTATGGTATTTTAATTGTAATTTATTAATAACTAATGATTTTCAATGCTTCATAATATTCAATGTCATATAATGCATGGTAGTTTCAATTGTGATACTTATTATTTTTATATTAATTAAAGGTTAAAATAACAATTATATATATTTCTCGTGTATTATCTTATGGGTTAATTGTAAATATTTTAAAACTAACATAATATAAAATAAATGCAAATCATAAATGAATTATTATATATGAGTTCATAAATTTTATTCCATTATTAAATATAATTTATATTGTCATCTTGATTTAAGCTTTATATTATTTATACATGTAACTAAATATGACAAATCTTTTAAAGGATCAATACAAACTAAAAATTATATTTAATTAGTCACTTCACTAAACTATATTTATTATTGTTGATTATAATATTATATAACCAAAAATCAAAATATGTCACTTGATTCGTTTCTAGTTCATGTGATTTAAACAAATTATATGTATTATTTATAATAGTGTGTTATATTTTTCAGCATGAACACATTTTACGATAATTGAAAATTAAATATTTTTGTTAGAAATAAAACATATTAATATAGGTGATGTCTAGTTTTTTTTGCAAGAATATCACAAATACAATTTTATTAAGGAGCTTATATTGATGGATATAACCTGCTTTTAGTTTTAAAATTTTTGTCAACATAATAAATAATGGTAGAGACGTGTGATCTAATAGTTGGTATTATTATCACGAATAAACGTATAGTATGATAGTATGTTTGATGTTGAAAATCATATGATTTTAATTTTAAGGTATATGCCTTTTATATGTTATAACTTAAATATTATAGCCTATTGAATAAAGAAAATAAAAGATTAACTTGTTGTTTTTATCTATATCATGAATGATTATTGTAAGGTTATATTAAAAGGCTGATGCAACCAAAGACGCCAAAACTACCAAGGAGCTTCCTGCATGCATGCACTAATGTACAAGGTAGAAGTTACTTCGGAAGTTTTACACTCATCACAGAAATTATTCTAAGTGTAAAATCTTCCGAAGCCAAAGACCAAATCTTCTGAAGCCAAAGATAAAATCTTTCGAAGCTTTAAAGACAAAGTCTTCCGAAGCCAATGAAGTGAAGACTAATTTCTTTCGAAGACAGAGAGAACATACTTTCTCTGATCTACTTTTCATAAAGCTGATTTACTTTCCGCTGCAACTCTGAAGACTCACCAACTTATACAAGTTGGTAAAAAGGTTTATGCTTTAGTAAACTGTAGATTATGGTCTTGTGTCTGTAACTTTCTATTTTATACCTTTATCCTTTTTATAATATTAGGATGTGAGCTATGGCATCATGGTCATAGTCAAAAGGCAATCTGCCTTTTGACTTTACATTGATCTTGTTGTCTAGATTAGTGTTTCCAGCTAGCCTTCAAAGTATGGTCGGCTATAGGATGTAGTATAAAGTATCTCAGGTCCTTGTATTTCTTTTTATGCTTTGTAACATTTGTAAAAGAACTGAGAGCAATATACCGCATCCTTGAAAACCATATTACTCTGTTTTTGTTCTTTGTTCTGTCTCATTGTTTACTTGTGTTCTTAATATCATTTATATAACCCAGTTTCCCATTTGATCGTTAAGTGTTCTAGCACTCTCCTCATTATGAGATTAATTGTATTGACCATCCCTTAACCGGTCCTGTAATTATAAATATGTTTTACTTATAGTAAATGATCTAATAATTATTGAAATAATTTAGTGTAAAGAAAGAAGACCTCATGTGTCATACTCCCTAAAGGTTGTTATAAACTTACTGTAAGGAATACACTTAAAGGCTGATGCAACCAAAAAACAACCAAAGAGCTCTCAGCATGCACATGTGAAGTACTAGGAAGTACTTCGGAAGATTTGATATAACTCAGTGAATTATGCTAAATATCAAATCTTTCGAAGCCAAAAGACCAATTCTTCCGAAGCCAAAGATGAAGTCTTCCGAAGCTTTAAAGACAAAGTCTTCCGAAGCCAAAGACTGATTTCTTTCGAAGACAAAGAAGACATGATTTCTCTAACTTACTTTGAAAAAAGTTGAACCACCTTTCCGCTGCTATTTCTAAAGACTCACAAACCTGCATGGTTTGGTAAAAGTCCATGTTTTGTCAACTGTAGATTAAGGTGTTGAGTCTGTAACTTTCTAACTATGTACTTTTATCCTTTTTGTATTAGATAAGGATATGAGCTATGGTATGTCATAGTCACTAGTCAAAAGACAATCTACCTTTGACTCTACATTGATCTTGTTGTATAGATTAGTGTTTCTAGATGGCTTCAAAGTATGGCCGGCTGTAAGATGTAGTATAAAGTATCTCAAGTACTTGTATTTAGATGATAAGATTTGTAACACTTGTAAGAACTTGAGAGCAACATACAACGTTCTTGAAAACCATATACTATCTTGTTCTTGTTCTTAGTATTGTTCTTTACGGTGTCTTTGTATCATCCTAACCGGTTCCCTATTTGATCTATAAGTGTTCTAAGTCTCTCCACCTTGTGAAATTGGTGCATTGACCACCCTTTAATGGTCTTACAATTGGTATCAGAGCTTTTCAGACTCTTGATTTGTAACACCCGGCCTCTCACACCACCAATATTATCTGCTTTGCCCATGAGGGGATCCAGAAACTCACGGTTTTGTTTTCACTCGATGAGTTGCTCACCAGGCGAAACGCTTCTTGAAGAGGAAGTTTCCACCCCCTTATAAGGAAGGTTTCGTTCTCCTCCTCAACTGATGTAGGACTTACATCTCCACCCCTTTACGGAGCCCAGCGTCCTCGCTGGCACATCGGTCTGATCCCTGGCTCTGATACCATCTGTAACATCCGGCCTCTCATACCACAATATTATTCGCTTCGCCCACGAGGAGCTCACGGATTAGCTTTTGGTTGCCCTGGTGAAAACTTCCGGGAGGTCACCCATCCCTGGATTGCTACCATATGATCACGCTTAACTATGGAGTTCCCTCTTCTTCCACAGCCAATACGCCCAAAACGCGTTGGTGATATTAGAGACCAGACATTCCTTATGGAACCAGTAATCTCTCTGTCCACGGGAGGTCACCATCCCTGGATTGCTGCCACCTGAGCACGCTTAACTATGGAGTTCTCCTCTCATCTACAGCCAATACGCCCAAAACGCGTTGGTGATATTAGATGCCAGACATTACTTATGAACCAAGAATCTCTCATGTCCACGGCCGATGTAGGATATATGTAGGGTGTCACATGATTGTAAGATCTCACCATCTTAATCTTCAGTTTCACAAAACACTTATCAACTCAAATGGCAGTTATCTCTAAGGTTGATATTGTAACGTTCCCTGTTTTCATTTATTTTTTTTTGAAATGTAATGTTACTCCTTATTCAATCCTTGTAATATCAAGACTTGATCATAGTGAAAATATCTTTTATATCATTCTTGTTGATTATATGCTTGTGCAACGCTTAAACAATTGCGAATACGTATTCTAACGCAAACTGAGCAACTTATCGGGACTTATATTTTTTGGAAAGTTATTTATAAGTTTTCTTTTTATGGTTCATATGTTAAAATACTCAAAATATTCTTAATCATGAGTTATGGTGCAAATTAATAAATAAAATAAGTTAAGGGGTTAAAATTGAAACTTTTGAATTTTCCCTCCACTCATCCCTAACTAATTTTTTTAATGTCCAACCATAATTTCATCTATAAATACTAACCAAAATCCCTCCCTAATCACTTTTATCACTCTAAACTCACTCTTAAACTCTCTCATTCCATCCAAGAACTTCATCTTCTTGCAAGAAATATTCAAGAACAACTTGTGAGTTTTAATTTTTTTTTGTTTTTCTTCTATTTGTTTACCACTTAGAACAACCTATAGAAAATAACCACTTAGTCACCAAGTGAACAAGTATGATAAACCCCCATTTTTTAGGTCCAAGTTGGCAATTTTTTACTGATTCTTTCATACAGGTGTTTTTTTTTTTCTCTCTTGTCTTTTTATAAGGCTTTTGCATACTAAACCAAGTAGCCAACAACTTCAATGTTGGAAGGCTTGTGTTGAAGTTATATTTGAGAAATTTGAGGCTTTCACACCTATTTTTTAATCTTTACAAAACACTAAGTGATCTACAAATCAAGAAGTGGATGAAACCAAACCGGGCTCTAACTAATGTTGAAAGGCTTGTGTTATGGTATGAAATAATGATGTTGAACCTTGGTTTGTGTACTTAGTCAAACTAGTTAGTTTACTTTAGTACTTTCGTTTATGTAATGACCATCAGAATCACCCTTATGTTGAGATTTTGTGCAATGGTGACAATCTTGAGGTTTGTGGATATCCCCACCTCTAATACATGACTTATATGAACATAACACTTGAGGTTGTGGATTACCCTACTCTAATGCATGGCTTATATTTATATCTACATAATACTTAGTCAAAACCAAAACCGTAACATTGACCAAACCATGGTTGAATGTACGTGTTAAGGTAGACATTATACTAATCTTATGATTCCTTATTGGACTTCCAATGAGTGACTAATACTCATAAAGAAAACACACATTACATGGTGCCCAAATAAGTGTCTAAGTAGTATATATTCATATACTCTCATATTTGTAGTTTCATATACTTTCCATTGCTAGATCTCAAACTTTGAATCCTAAACTTGCACACTTTGTTTACCTTTTAGGGTGACTTGGTGACTTGATCCTTTAAACTCATTCATTTGTCTTTGTGGATTCTAATCGCCAAACCGTGACTCATACTTCACCCACTTTTACACTATTTGGGTTGCAACATGTACCAATTATCAAATACACTCAATCATATATTCAATCAAACTCATTCTAAAATCTTCATTCAAATATGTTTACTTGTTATACTATTGTAAATACATTCTAGATACATTATCTTGCAAGCAATCTAAACCTCCTTTAACATGTATAGCGCTATAGGACTAGCACATCCACCCTATTATGATGGGTCTATTTTAAGTTATTCAAATCTTTACGGTCTTGGTAATTTTTAATGCTAAGATTACGCTAGTGGAACTTTGGTTTGATTATTGGCTTTGCATGCTAGTAATGTGCAAACTTTAGTATACTTTATCCTGTTGAATTGAGATTTTGCTCACTATTATGATGTATTCAAACTTGTATGCTCACCAACATATTCATATGTTGACCAATATTTTTTGCATGTTGCAGGAAATGCTTGAAGCTTTATCAAGAAATTCAATGAGGTGGACTTAAAACACACTAAATCTATCATTTATTATGTTTGTTTTAGACTTGTATTCCTCAAATTGTAGTATGTTTATTTGAAACATTGTAATGTTATTTTGATGAATGGAATGAAATTTCAATCTTAATTTATTATCACTTTAGTGCTATGATGTCTTTGAACAATCTATCACTTCTTGCGCCCGATTCTTCCGCCATCGGTTGGGGTGTGACAGATGGTATCAGAGCCATAGTTATAGGGAATTAGGGAAAACTTCCATGTTTTAACCTAGACTATGACTAAGAACTCCTGTTAGTAATGCTTATGTTTTGTTTGATTATCTTATGTTTATGCCAAAAAAAACCTCGAATCTACTTAATCTTGCTCCTCATCTTATTCTCGGCCAGAAAGAAATACACCTTCCTAAGGTGTATCATGCGACAACGATACGAAGACACTTGTATTTCACAAATGAAACGACCTCACCAAAATAGGAATGAATCCCTTACTTGGTGATGACTTTCAATCTGCCATTATTGTTTTTTTATGAAATTACACCATTATCATAGGAGTGATTTCCTTACCTGATGAAAATTTCACTAATCTATCTTGTGGGACCTTAACAACGAGGTAGGATTAACTTCTTATCTCAATGGTTAAGTACCATCACGTCTCGAGAACGACACCACCAGCTAGGAGTGATACACAATCTTGGTGACTAGTCCCATTCCTTGATTTCAATCTCACCAAAGTCTCGAGATCTCGATGATAGGGGACATGTAGTAACTGGAAGGGCGAATACCGTTACTCAACTTGTTGGTGAGAGTATTCCAACCCATTAAGCCAAAGCATGATTCCCGAACTCAAAAGAAGTATTGACTACTTTGGATTAGTCTTATTTCCAAAACCGGAACATTCCTGGCCCTAATCGAATCTCTTTATGTTATGCTTATATTTATTTTATGCATTTATGCTTCAACCTTTTTCTCTTGTCAAGATCGAATTATCCGAATCGCACTAATCTCACAACCTAAAACACTAATAATCAAGAACCAACAAAAATTTAAAAGCTTTTAGTGTTGTTTAGCTAATTCTTTGTGTAATTATGCTTAATTATGAGAACCAGTTTGAAACCTACTGCTATCATGCTCTAAATATGCAAAAAAAAATTATTTTAAACACTATTGATAAAGTCTCATCATTTTCTTTAACCTACATTGTAGATGTCTTCCAAATCCCATAGAATCTCAAAGCAAAGTTCCAATAAGAAAATGGTCACTTTCATGGCCAAGCAAATGGCCCGAGTTATTCCCGACATCGTTAAGCAAATCAATGCCACCCCTAGCCAAAACGCTTCAGTGAATCCGAAACCCTACTCCCAAACCTCAGCCTTTCCTATAATCACTTCAAGTCATGTGGTCCCGAACCCTTCACGGGTGAAGAGGGTGCCTCCAAGATGCTTGAATGGTTCGATAGCTCGAAGTTACTTTCCTCAATAGCAAATGCCCGATGAGCTTCGGACTCGCAGGTGCCATCGGTGTCTTCACATCGAGGGCACTGAATGGTGGAAAGGTGAAAGAAACACTCGTGCAAATGAGTCGCCTGTGCCTACCATGGGAAGAGGTGAAGCAACTTATGATATATGAGTTT